>CM021106.1:503666319-504002151 GCA_007115665.2 Sequoiadendron giganteum
GTTAACTAACCCATGATCAATTAGTTAACTAGCCCATGATCAATTAGATAACTAGCCCATGATCAAATTTTAACTAACCCATGATCAATAATTAACTAGGCCATGATCAATAGTTAACTAGCCCATGATCATTAGTTAACTAGCCCATTATCAATTACTTAACTAATCCTTGATCAATTAGGTAACTAACCCATGATCAATAGTTAACTAGCCCATGATCAATTAGTTAACTAGTCCATGATCATTAGTTAACTAGCCCATGATCAATTAGTTAACTAGCCCATGATCAACAGTTAAATAGCCCATGATCATTAGTTAAATAGCGCATGATCAATAGTTAACTAGTCCATGATCAATATTTAACTAACCCATGATCAATAGTTAACTAATCCATGATCAATAGTTAACTATCTCATTATCAATTAGTTAACTAACCCTTGATCAATTGGGTAACTAACCCATGATCAATAGTTAACTAGCCCATGATCAATTAGTTAACTAGCCCATGATCAATATTTAACTATCCCATGATTGATTAGTTAACTAGCCCATGATCAATAGTTAAATAGCCCATGAACATTAGTTAAATAGCTTATTATCAATTAGTTAACTAACCCATGATCAATATTTAACTAGCACATGATCAATAAGTTAAGTAGCCCATGATCAATAGTTAGCTATCCCATGATCAATAGTTAACTAGCACATGATCAATGGTTAACTAGCCCATTATCACTAGTTAACTAACTCATTATCAATTAGTTAACTAACCCATCATCAATTAGTTAACTATCCCATTATCAATTAGTTAACTAAGCCATGATCAATAGTTAACTAGCTCATTATCAATAGTTAACAAGCCCATGATCAATAGTTAACTAACCCATGATCAATTAGTTAACTAACCCATTATCAATAGTTAGCTAGCCCATGATCAATAGTTAATTAGCTCATGATCAATTAGTTAACTAGCCCATGATCAATAGTTAACTAGGTCATGATCAATTAGTTAACTAACCCATGATGAATTAGTTAACTAGCCCATGATCAATAGTTAACTAGCTCATGATCAATTAGTTAACTAGCCCACGATTAGCAGTTAACTAGCCCATGATCAATAGTTAACTAACCCATGATCAATAGTTAACTAGCATGTGATCAATTAGTTAACTAATCCATGGTCAATATTTAACTAGCCCATGATCAATTAGTTAACTAGTCCATGATCAATAGTTAACTAGCCCACTATGAATAGTTAACTAGCCCATGATCAATAGTTAACTAGCCCATGATCAATTAGTTAACTAACCCATTATCAATTGTTAGCTAGCCTATGATCAATAGTTAACTAATCCATTATCAATAGTTAACTAGCCCATTATCAATAGTTAGCAATCCCTTTATCAATTAGTTAACTATCCCATGATGAATAGCTTAGCTAGCCCATGATTAATTAGTTAACTAGCCCATGATTAATTAGTTAACTAGCCCATGATCAATAGTTAACTAACCTTTGATCAATTAGTTGAGTAGCCCATGATTTGGTGGAACCACTAAAATTTTCTTGGTTCCACTTAAATTTGATGATTAAACCCTAATAATCACAGTCGTTTTTGTCACTAGGGTTGGGGTTTACAATTTTTTCTCATGTTTCCACCCTTATTTGGTCTTTGAGCTTCTAATTTTTAGTTGACCGAGTGTATCTGATTCCTGATCATTTCATAATCTTTCATGGCTTTGAGTCTCGTCACTTTATCGGCCCCTTCATTTCTTTTCCTATTGCGGCTAGGTGGCCTGCTTTTAAAACAACATTTGGCCCACATGTTTTAAACACATCCTAATTCGAGCCCTGAATTTTATATCGCTCATTGCATGTTTTTTTGCAAATATACTTATGCAACTTGCGATGAACGATGCCCTCTCTTTTCCTTTGACCGGTCATCCATAGTCCCTCGCATGTTTTTTTACCACCGTTGGGAAGCAACACCCGATGAGCGAGGCAGTTAATCTTTTAACCCATCGTTTCCCTTCTAACTATCGTCGGTTGTCTTATGTAGATTAAAGTGGAACCCACGACCATCGATATTTAAGTGATTTCCCATTGTTGGGAAATAAAGCTTCATCGGTTGACCTTAGCCAAGGGAGGGACAACAAGCGATGAGCGATGAAAAGTATGATCAATGGCCCAGATCCTTCTGTGATTAAAATCGATGGTTTTTGTCTCATCGTTGGCCTTCCCACTATCATTGGTTGAAGTCCCAAAGCAGGCTCGGAAGTAGCAATGCCTGCAACCATTTTCAAGATGGTGACATGTAGCATTCACCTTGCCCATCACCGGGTACGTATCAAGTCACAGAAAATACATCATGGAGTGGTGAAGACACGTGAATTGTAGCATGGAGTTTTAAAGCTCGTAAATCAACGGTTTGAATTAAAATGAGAACGGGCAACTAACAGGGTGGGTGTTTTCACTCACACGAGCTTTCTTGTACCATTAATGGTGCATGTACTAAGTCGAGTAATTGTGTAAGGTTTTTGTGTTCATTTTCTTTTTGCCTTGCACATGAGGAGTCAAGGAGAATAGTGACGAGGCGAGAATGGAAACAGAGGAAAGTTGCAGGAATTATTTCTTGGGTAAGTCATTGGTGAATGTTATAAAATTTTGTTCTCTTGCAAAATTGTTTGTGTCTCGCATATCTATAATTGCATGTTAGGGTGAAAGTAGGGTTTTCAAAATTTTATGAATTTGTATGTACCTTTGGTTAGGGTAACATTGAAAGGTTAGAATTAATCTACAATTGTAATTGTAAATTTTATATTTCCAATTTGGGACCTAGTTTGAAATTGTATTAAAAAAGAAACCCTAGTTCAAGGAAGGATGAGCCAACCAGGTAAATCACCAACTTCTAAACTTGTACCAAAGAGAAAGAGGTAGAAGGCCTCTCAAGAAGCATCACAAGAATTTTAAGGTCTTGATAGGAAGAAAAGGAAACCAAAGAGCTATGTTCGTTTTATGGACAAATTTCAGCCTTCAGATGTCAAGGAAAGCAGCAGAAAATCCACAGGAGAAGGGGCGTTAACCTCAAACTTTAAGGACCTTGCAGTAGAAATTGGTAACATCATCGTACCGGAGTCAAGATGGGAATTATTTATGTATGCTTTCACAAGGAGGGATATTGTACACCCTAGCCGGAATGTTTGGGGATATGACCTGGGAAAGCTGGTTATCCCAAACATTTTCATGGAAGTGGACTTAATGTTGCAACTCGCAAATAGGTATCATGATGTCAATAAGGTTATTACTAACACATCTAGTATAAGTCTCTTGGAAATAAAAATAAGAAAATTCATAGAAGTTTTTAACATAAACCCTGACGCTAATGAAAAAATCAACATCGAGAAGTTGCAAAAGCACTATACTGCTCATAGGGTTGGGTACAGAAGAGGTGAGTTTCCTAAATATAGGTGAGAAAGGGGTTCTACATTTGTACTCAAGGAAGTTGAGCCCTTGTATTATGAAGAGTTTGTTGATTACTTCAGATACACATATTATATGTTGTGTCAGATGCTTGGGATTAAGTGTGATGGAAGGATAACATCATCCTTGCTAGCTATTATTGTGGATATCTAGCATAAGTGGTTCGACTATGCTCACCGTGTTGTTGAGAAATTACATTATGATTTGATGAGGTTAAAAGAGATAAAAAACCCCATTGACTTTCAGGCATTACTCATTGTTAATGCATATGCTTTTGTATCAAGGAAGGGAGGTTTTTGGTCAAGACTTGAAGTTGAGATGGGTGGATGAAAGAAACCATAGATTGCCTGCACAGATTTGGAATCACATCTAGGATTTGTATTGCTCCACTTCAGATTATGCTCGATTTTTTAATTCAATAAAGCATACTATTTTGATGCAACTAGGAGTAAGGCTAGAGGAGAGAATTTTTAAGACAATCAGAGGCTTGTTAAGACCAAAGGACTGTGGAGATGATCCCAAATATGAATGTAATTGGGGTGATTGGTATTTGTATGATAATTGTGTTGTCATTAGATGTTATGGGATTGTTGTGGCTCCACATCTACTACCTAGGTATGTCTTAGATAGGCTGGAATTTATGGAAATCATGTGGCAAATGGATAATAGTGATGCTGAAAACTTTAGGATTTCTAGAAAAGCTTCTATTATTGCAACAACTTTCTATTTTGATTATTTTGTTGTCACTTCCAAGGAGTCCTATGAATTTTTTGGTATAATGGTAAACAATTTGAGGATGGGTACAACACCTACGAGAAGGTTTGATCCTGAGGGACTCGTTGACAGAGAAAAGATCAAACGAGGGATATCAGGGTATGGGCCTCACACCTTTTACTTTAAAGAGGATGTAATAAGGAATCTACCAATAATGACTATTATCCATGATAGGGGAAGGGTATGGTTGAAGGCTATTGAGGTTGATCAAAGAGCTCTTGCAAAAAATTCTTATTATAAAAGTCCATACAAACATATTGTTGATAAGTTTAACAAAATGGAATTAATCCTTAGTGATATCATTGATGGCACTTTCCTGTAAAAGGTGGAACAAGTAGAGAAATTATCCATGGGTTCTTTATAGGAACATTTGTTGAAGATTAGTGTCCAATCAAAGGGTTTGGTGGCACCAAATATTTAGCATCAATTGTTGGATATTGAGGACATCCCTGCCATGGAATTGCCTCCTGTGAATGCAGTGACATAGGATTGGCAGGATTTGCGAAATGCAAATCCACAAAACCCGATCAATACCTGCATGCAAAAGACTTGTCACAGAGAAAGAGAGAGATCAAGACAAGGGTTTGGCTCTCACAATGTGCAAGATGTATTCTAGAAAAATGAATAGAGCATCATGAAATACAAGAGATCGATCCTTATAAAAGGAGATCAAAACCTAAAAGGAAAACCTAACCCTAAAGGTGAGTGCATTTAATACTTAATATTAATTATTAAATGACTAATATGTGTGCAAGGCGAAATCTTAAGAGGAGAGTAAAGTTAATTAATTACTTTACTCTAACACCCCCCCTTAAGATGAGCAAGAGTGCAGCTACAAACTAGTGCAAGAAAGAAAAAGTAACTACAATGCATGAAAGTAAAATTGGGTCCCGGCAACTAGGCTTGATCAGGTACCCAAGTACAAGGAAATCTCTATGAAACAGAGAAAAGGAGAAAACCCAGTGGGAAAAACTCCTCTCCAAAAAGAGATGCAAAAAGAAAGTACAAATGAAATGTCTCAAGAGACTCTCTCAAGAACATATGCAGATATACAATCAGATACCCCCCCATGAGAGAGAGTGGAGACTCCAAAGCCCCCCCAGAATGAGAGAACCCCTGTGCCAATGATCAAACCGATGTGTCGCCTCGGAGGAAGAAACAAATCCAACGGTCGAAGAAGAGGAAATCCCTGGATGTGAGGTGAAAATGGAAGTCTTGGATGATGCACACTGAAGAATGAAACAACAACATGAGTGTATGAATAACAAAATGGTGAATCAAACAACTCAAGATGATCCTGAAATGGAATCTCCAATGAAGAAGGGATAACAGGTGTGCTGAATCTGTCATCTGTGAGAGAAGGAATATCCTCTGATATGGCCTCAACAACTGCACTTGATGGCTCGATGAGTGGAGCGACAATGTCAGTCATAGCTGAAGAGGAATCCTGCTGAACAAATGTGATCTCAACAGGAGGAAGAGGTGTAGAAGTCTCAACACTAGTCTCATGAACAGATGGAAGAACACATAAGTTCAAGTGACCGAACTTCTCCTCAGATACTGCATGCTCTCTTGTAGAAAGAGAGGGAGATGGTGGACCAAAGTGTGTGAATGCATACAATCGGGAAGAATGATCAACTGTCCCTATTGCAACAATGTTGCCAGTCTGAATGTCTCTAATGTGCACTGAATCAGGTGTGAACTCAACTGTCTTCCCTATCCCACTGTGAGCAATCTAATAAATGGAGAGAAGGTTAGTGGACAAAGATGGAACACATAGTACATCATTGAATGTACCGTCATCAATATCGATAGAACCTTTCCCACATACACTCATATAAGTGTTATTACCCATCAATATGTGTGGTGAGGACACAGCCTCGAAAGATGAGAACATGTCCTGAGAAGATGCCATATGGTGTGAAGCACCTGAATCCAGTAGCCATCTAGATGAATGTGAACTAGTGGTTGCACATAATGCATGACCCTTATGTGGGGCCTGTCCATCTATCTGGAATGATGGTGAAGAAGAAGACCCACCTGAAGTAGATGAAGAAGAGTAATGAATATGGTTCTTCTCAAGAAGAGCTGTCAAATCTGAAACTTGTTTTGCATATCCATCTATCTTCTTCTCATAACACTTGGACTCATCATGTCCTAGCTTAGTGCAATAAGCACACTTAGGTCTATCTTTCTTCGATGATTCCCCCTTAGGAGAAGGTGAATCAGAAGTCTTCTGTGACCTAGAATCCTTCCAATGCTCTGTGGTCTGTGGTTTGTGGTTTTTGTTTCTGTTTCTGCTTCCCCTGAGATGACTGTGCTACCAATGCTTGGTGCGGTGATCCTGTGAGAGCATCCAACTATGATATTTTAGCCTGCTCTCGTGTCAAACGATCACAAAACACCTCAAAAGAAGGCATGGTAAAACCTGCACCCAAGGCATCCATAGTGGAATGGAAGGTAGATGAGAATATCTGAAAGTTCCCACGAAGCTTTGACAAAATCAGGTAAATACACTCTGTATCAGTCTTAACCTTACCACAACCCTCTAGAAGAGATCTCTGTTGTTTGAATTTCATCAGAAAGTCCTCAATGGAGGGAAAAGAATTAGGTACAAGTGAAGTCAACTCTGCCTCAATCTGTAGTGCACGGAACTGATTGATGGTACCAAATAAATCATTGAACTTGGTCCACATTTCAAGAGGACTGTTACATGCATCAAGATGAAACAACAAGCTGTCTGAAACATGTAAGGAAATCAAACCCATAGCCTCATCCATCTTATTTCTATGCTGCATAATCTCAAATGGCCTTGTCAAAATTGGCTGAACCGTATCTAAACAGGACCACAACCCCTTTGATCTAAGAAGACGTGTCATAAATGTCTTCCAGGTATGATAGTTATGAGGTGTGAGAAGTTCAACACTAGAAGTATTTTCGGCCATGCTGTGAACTATGCCTCAACTGCTCTGAATTTTTTATTATTATTTAGTGGTCTTTCAGAACTAGACAGAAGATGCAGAAGGGGTTTTTGTTTTGTTTTGGTGTTTATATATTATGGTTTTCTGATGTAAATGACAGAAAGCAAGAAAAAACACCCCCCCACAATGCAAAAAACCAATCCCCAGTACAAACTGGAAGCCAAAAAAATAATAGAAAGCAGTATATGTATGAGACAAATCTCTGTGTACCTGAAGAATTTTCTGGTGAAATAAACTGAAGATCTGGAAAGAGCACAGAACCACCTTTCCAACGCCTATTCGCTTTCAAAAAACGGAGCAAAATTGAGCAAGTTATGCCTTTCAGAGTGCAAAAAGATCATCTAACTTTGACTGCGAAAAACTGCATGCAAATTGAATATTTTTGAAGAAATTCCTGCACCATCAAAACGGGCTCGGAACCAGCTTTCCGACAATATTTTGTTTTCGAAAAACCGAGTTCGTATGCAAATGTTATGACCAAAATACCAAAACTGCTCCAAAAAGGTTTGAAGGTTAAGCCTGGTGGTCAGGCTAACCGCTAGCATTAACCACTAAGTGTTAACCGCTAGCGGTTAACTGACGGCGGCGCCCATAACTCTGTGATTTTTAAATTATTTTTTTCGGATTGCGTGCCGTACCAGGCCATACGACCCAGAAATGAAAAAGTTTTCCTCCCGGAGTCACTGTGTTCGATTTCGACGATTTGACAGTCGATTTAGGGGTTTTTGGGCACTCTGAATGCGATGGTGAGGTCCGTTTGGGCTGAAATCACTCCAAAATTTCAGGTACGCTTTGGATCAGGAACCCTCAAAAAACATCAAACCCTCGTAGATCTAATGCCGTGAAGCCAAATTTGATGAATTTTATATCAAAATAGGGGTTTTTGGATGCTGTGAGCTCAATGGTGAGGTCCGTTTGAGCTCAAAGTGCACCAAAAAAATAAACCACCTATTCCAAATAAAAACTAGAAAACAAACACAGATCTGATGCAACCAAAAAAAGATCCCTAATTCTTTCAAAAACTGAACAAGCTGCAGCAGATCTGGCTTTGATACCATGTAGGATTTGAGAAATGCAAATCCACAGACCCCGATTAATACCTGCATGCAAAAGACTTGTCACAGAGAAAGAGAGAGATCAAGACGAGGGTTTGGCTCTCACAATGTGCAAGATGTATTCTAGAAAAATGAATAGAGCATAAAAGAAAATACAAGAGATCAATCCTTATAAAAGGAGATCAAAACCTAAAAAGAAAAAATAACCCTAAAGGTGAGTGCATTTAATAATTAATATTAATTATTAAATGACTAATATGTGTGCAAGGCGAAATCTTAAGAGGAGAGTAAAGTTAATTAATTACTTTACTCTAACACCATGCACTTACCCCACTATGTTCTTGCATTTTTTTGCACCTACTAGTTCATGCATTTCTTTGTGTCATGGTGGCTCTTTTGGTTGTGGTGTGTGCCTTCCTAGTTCATTTGGTCCTAAGTCCTCTGGTGATGTTTTTGGGTTTGTTCAAGATGCCACTTTGACCTATGTAACCATTATTTTTGAAAAATTAAGTAGCACTTACAGGGTGTCGTACCCTTTACATAGAGAGCCCAAAGGGCCGAAGGAACACATAGTTCAAACAAAACTTGAATTAGAACAAACACCCAGAAACAACTGACCGTTAGCTATAGAAAAAATTAGACAACCCCCGAACCTAAGGGATCAAAACTATCTCCCCGAACCCGAGGCCGAGAAGAGGCAACAAATTTGGGGAGACCCTTCTTCTTCCGTAGCACAACTGACTAGGAAGGCTCAGAAACGAGATCCAACGAGCAAGGCGAGGGGAGCGGATCCACAAAAGCCAACCCGAGAGAGGATCCACCACGCAGCGAGGGGGCCGACAGCGAAGCAACAGAGGTAGGGACTAACAAAGGTTCGATAAAGTTGAACAACAAAGAACTGGCATGATTAGGCAACACACTGTCAGCAGAAGGTTCCAAAGGAACAGAGACAACAGGAGGTTCCACAACAACAGGGACAACAGAAGGTTCCGTAGTAGGGACCGAGGTAGGCTCAGGAAGGTTGTCCTCCCCAGAAGAAACCGAAGGGGGAGAACCAACAGTTAGGTGTTCCATGGAAGCATTCTTCCACCAAGTAGCACTGCTCTTGTGGTGAGCAAGAGGGCAACCAGAGGCCAGATGAACAGTGGAGAAGCATCTCCTGCAATGGAAGGGGAGGCCCTCATAGTCCAACAGCTGCATCCAAGGTTTGTCCTCCACCATTAAGATCACATCCCCGTGGAGAGGTTTGGAGATGTCCAAATCAACTAACATCCGAGCCACTGTAGGATGCCCTAAGTCACGAGTAGTGGAATCCACCATCAGGAACCATCCAATGGAGTTGCCAATAGCTCATAACATGACTCCTCCCAGAACTGGAGAGGGAGATTCGGTAAACAGACCCAAATAGGTCTGGTATTTAACAGCTCAGTGAGCGGATTGAAAAAGTGAGACCAAGGCCGGATGGACAACGAATGAATCCCCCACATCCACCCTTGATCCAACACATAATCAGGCTCCACAGTAGAGGCAAAAGTTGCAAGGAAGAAACCCCTAGCACAAGGGTAAAGTTCAATCTGCCCAGAAACAACAGGCTTCCAGGAGGTAGAAATCCAATCATGGAGATCGGAGAGAGATGACCATAGACCATTGAACCTACAGACCACACCCATTTTCAGGAAATAGTTCTCATTTTCAACAACTTCAGGTCCACAAACCACCACTAATGAAACACAGGCATAGGGCATAGTTTTCACCCTAGTCTGAACAGGTAAAGAATTGAAAACATCCTTGGAAACAACCTCAAGAAAAGGATTTCTAGAGGCGGCCCGAAGGCAGAAGATCTCCAACAGGAACAGTAGGCAGTATCCCCACATCCACGCCACCCCCACACCCAACAAAGGACGGACCCCCACAACCAATCACTAATGAAGTAGGGACCCCAACAACAACACCGTCGACTGACATTGGAAACCCCCGCGCATTCCCTAGTCTGTAGCCCACAGGAGAGATCGCCGACACAGAGGCCCGTTGCCCAATTTGAATATTTTTCCCGCTTGGAGACATCACAGTCAACTATGTAACCATTGTTGGGTTGTGGGTCCCTTTTGATTTTCCTAATGGACATTCTATTTATGATCCTTGTTCTTCTTTTCTCAACAAAAATCTTTCTTAGAAAAAAATTGGGGTCCTTCCCCATTCACAATCCTCCCCTATCATGGTTTATGAACATGACATGATAAAAATTTAAGACTTCTATCTTTGCCGTGGTTTTGTTTGCAGTTTTACCAATTTGCGACCTTCTCTTCTCAAATTAAACAAATGGGTTTTGGAATCCTAGAATCCTTTCATTGATGGTAGGATTGAGATATTTCCTTGTGCTAGAGGCTTCTTCATAGTGACTTTTTCCTCTTTAGTGGAAAGAGACTTGCTACTTAGTGATAGGTTATGGATGTGGAGAGTACACTCCATCTTGGTCAAGCCTTGAGCTATCTCCTTCAACCCCCTCTCTAAACCTCTCAATATTAGACTAGTTTGGGTTAGGTTACCATCTTACTCTATAGTTGTAAGAAGAATTCTACAATAAGGCCATTTGAAATACAGTTGGTTGCCTCTTTAAGGTTGACTTTGCTACTTCCTACATGAGTCACTCTATGCATACCTATATTATACTAGACATATATATCTCCAAGGATCTTCACAAGGACATTATTTTGATGGTGGAGGACATGCCTTGGTCTCAATATGCGGGTATCCCCTTCAAATGTAGATGATATTTTTCCATTGACCACCTAACTTCAATTGACCACTTTCTTGGCACAAGGCCATAGCTACATGAATGAATGCCCACAATGATCACTTGACTATTAATGTATTTGACTCTTTGGTTGATAGTTCCTCTCAGGATGATGATTCTCTTTAGGATCTTGGGTCTTATCCTCTCATTTCCTCTACAAGTCACATTCATGAGGGGGTTTCTCACATGGTTAGCATAAATCTAGAGAGTCCCACTCTTATGGATCCTTAGGCTCCTATTGGTGTGTATCACCTAGCTTCTCTTCTAGTTGCTAAGTTTCCCATTTTTACTATTCCTATTTTGCCCTCAATTTTAGAGCGACACCTATTTGCTCATGAAGTAGTTGATCATCAATTGGAATCTCTTACTAGATGTTCTTCTATTTTTGGTTTTCCCATGGATCCACCCTTTCGAGGGAATCCCATCCCCCCTTCTCCTAGCTCTGAAGGCTTAGAAGATTATATTTCTTGGATAATTTTTCAAAGGAAGAAGAAAGGTCTTCCCAAATTTGTCTCCCAATTGTACACCAAAGTTAAGGGTGTGAGGTTGAATAAGGCAAGGTTTGACATCATTTAGGATAGATCCTTGGGGTTTATTTGTTCTTGGCAACTTTGTTGTAGTTGTGTTATAGCTTGCTTGGTATCTTGGCTATAGTTGTATTGTTTATGTCCCATATAAAAACTACTGTGTTGGATTTGAGTTGTTCTTTCTAACGTACAATATTTATGGTCCCTTCAAAACCAACTTATCTTAACCAAAATAACTTATTATAATTAGAGATATGGAGTCTTCATTTATCCCTCACACCTCATCTGATTGATCATGTCCTATCCTTTTAGGTTCCTCTTAGTATTCCCCTTGTTCAACCAAATCCTATTCATCATTTCCATTCCACCATCATCCACTTTCGCCACCATCACACATATCAATATAAACATCTCCTTAGAACAATGTTTCTCAATTTTTGACATATACAATCCAATTGAGAATTCCCTCCACTTCACCCACACCATTTGGTCATTTGTGCTACATGCTTCCCCCATTACATCCTTACTTCTTTCTCTCTTATAAATGAGCATTCTCCTGATAATTATTAGTATGAAATAGAATGTAAAAATATCCATAGGTCCAACAAAAAAAATAATTGTGCACAAACCCTCAAAATTAGGACAAATGAAAAAATAATATAGAAGTGCTTCCTTAGAAAAAAAAAATGAACTGTCTTATATAAACATAAGAATATACACAATCAGTTTCAGTTCAGCCCCAAACTCTTTTGGAGAGTCTTCCTCCCTAAAATTTCAAGACATGCAATATCAAACATGTTGACAAGAGACATTGCTAGTATCATTTGGTGTTTTCATTGAGGGCAACCAGAATCGATGATTAGGTATGCATATAATCATTCGATCATACTGGCAGATATGATTGAAGATTATCAAGGAAGAACAGAGTATTTGGTAACACAGTGTTCATCATTTGTATGAAGATTTTTTGTTTTTTATTGTGTCGCGCATCTCAGGAAATGTTTCTTGGTATATTATCTCTGTTACTATTGATGCACAACGGCTCGTATTAAGTCATGTGGAAGTTAGAAGATCCGGTTGGCTTATTCTCAGTCTTTCTTGTATTGGAGCCGACTTCATGAATGTATTATGTCATGAATGTATGAGAAGCAATTAGTTAAGTATTTTTGTGTCTGTACATCTTTGTTTGGGTCCCCTCTATGTCTTAACTGACTTTGGAGGATGCACATAAATATTTAATCAAGGATCTAGTCGATGGTTGTAATTATTTTTATGTTTTATTGGAGCTGACAAATTGTAAATGAATTCTATGTTGCATATATATATATATAAGTTCGTCCATATCATTTTGAATGTAGTATGAAGTGTGTTGTGATGCAAATTGTGAGTTAGAGCAGAGCAGAAGAGTGATATAGCGCAATTTCACTTGTGCATAGAGAATTTGTGTTGTGAGTGTGAGCAAAATAGAGCAGAAGTGCAAAATCAGTTTTTAGGATAGAAGATCGAATATTATGCTTCACCGGAACTGTAATCAAGCATATTTAGATGCTATTCATCTTAGTTCAACCTCTCATATGGTTTTAATCTGAATTTCATTGTAAGGCAGTAAGCCTTCCCTTTGAGCAGTGAGCTCTAGGCAGTGCACCTAAATGCAAGTGCATTCCCCTTATTGTAATCTTTATTTGAGTATACTCAGATTAAATTGTGGATAGGCCATCCACCGTGGTTTTTCCCCTGACAAGGTTTCCACGTGAAAATCCTTGTGTTATGGTGTTGTGTTCATTTGCCTCTTGTTTATGCATTATGGTTGAATATTGTTAATGCCTTGAAGATAAAGGTTAAGAAAGTTAATTTTTGCACAACACTAATTCACCCCCCTCTCAGTGTAGCTTGTTTCCAACAAAACCTCTCTACATGCCTCTGGCCTATATAATGTTCCAAACCAACTAATCATTTGAGTCAAACTAAAACATATATGTTGCCATTTCTTTTATGATCACATAATCTTTAATGCTATCCTTACTTTCCAATCTAATAAATGCCAAGATGTTGAGAACCTAAAAGTTAATATTTTTAAACATATCTCGAAAGGTCCTAGTAGTCCATGTTGTTGACTTATTTAAGTATATGGCTACTCATGAATTTCCACCCTCTTGCACCTCACATATTATCCACCCTATCCACACATTGGAGACCAAAATGACCAATGTAATTACCACAACAATATGGTTAGCCACACCTTAGCTAAGATCTTTTCCACAACTTTAGACATTCATATCTCTAGGTGGGCAGACACAAAGGAGTTGAGAGCCAAATGATCGTAAAAATTATGAGGAACATTTTATTATGGATCACATCTTTGCCTTAACAACTATTATTAAGTAGGCCAAAGCAAACAATCATGTAGCTAATGCTGTTTTGTGGATTTTTGTAAGATATTCTACATAACCCCATGACACTTGCTTGTGGATAGGCTTAAGGCATTCAACCACACACCTCTAAAGGTTTCTTTAGTGATTCCATACTATGATTCTATTGATGATAGGGTACAAACAATAACTAGTGAAACAAAGGATATTTAGAGTAATATAAGTGTTTAGTAGGGTTGTCCATACTCTCCTACATTTTGGGCTCCACATTAATGAATTAGATGAAATATATTTGTGACACAAAGAATTGTTTACTCTTCGAATTCTATATTTCTATTCTCCTATTTGCAAATGATATTATGTTGATGTATCACTCAATGAGGGGTCTCTAGAAATAACTAATATTTTATCTTTACATTATAATAAATATCATCTTCAAGTTAATTTTGTGGAACTAAAGGCTCTAGATTTCAATATTTTTGAAAAGAAGGCATTTGAGGTGATTCTTACTTATAGAGATGAGTAGGTTGAGGTTGTTTCTTCATATGTTTACCTAGTGTCCTCTTCTTTGGCCCATGCTTTAGCTTAAATCCAACCATTGACTTGAGAATAACCAAGGGATATGTTGCTCTTACAACCCTTGAAAAATAATGCTTTTAAGTTCAATTTTAGGATGTTCAAATGAAGATCTACCTATTTCACTCATTGGTCATGCCTACCCTTTTGTATAATTGTGAGATAAGGAGCCCATGCCTTTGGGCAATGGATTGAAGTCAAATTGATATATTATTGCTTACAATGCTATTTGAACATATTCATGCTAAGAGACTAGTCCTTTAGGTCATCATCTTTGTAGAACTTGGCATGAGTCCCATTATTTTAGTATTGTTGAGACTAATGGCTACCTCCTAAATTGACCATCCTAGGTATCTTTGTCTTTCTCTTAGATACTCCACAAGACTAATTGATCATGGGCTTGAGTCTTGTTGGTATGCAAATGCTTCCTCCTTATTGCACCTCATTAAGCTTGATATTGCTAGACCTTTGCTATAAATCCTTTTAGTGAATGCTTCTGAACTCTCCATAGGGAGATAAACAAAGAATATTCATATTGATCTTTACAAAGCTTACTTCCACTCCACACAAATTGCACCTAGAGAGCCATTCTCTTCAAAGGTTTTATCACTTATCAAATCTATATTTCCAATTTAGTAATAGACTTATCTCCCCCTTAGCTACCTTGCAGCCTAAGGGCTCATCTTGCTCAACTTAGAGTTTGCTCCCACCAACTTTGTATTAAGTTATACCACCATATTCCTCAAGAGCATCGTATTTGTTAGACATGCTCCTTAGAGCTAGAGATTGATGAACATTTGATATTTAGATGCTCTCGATATTATAAGATCAAAGGATGTTTCTTTTTCTCTTCAAATATTTACTTGGTTCTTCCCAACTTCTCATGGCTTATGAGAACTAAAAAATGTCTTGCTCTCTTCTTAGAAAGATGTTTGAGCTTTGTTGACGACCTTTTAGAGACATGTCAATCAACTAGAGGGGTTCATACTATATTAATTACTTCCTATTTTTAGTTCTGACTTCAATAGGAAAAGGTCCCTCAATCAACTTCCAATTTCATAGTTTAGATCTACAAGACATCACAAACTTAGTAAGCTTCGTAGCTTCACACCATCATACACTTTTTTTAATCTTAAATGTGAAGAATAATCTTTGTATTATACTTTATTTTATAACATTATTCACTTTTATTTTATATTTTTCTTAAGATGTGCCTACACTCTTTTTTTTCTCTCTACAACATTTCCCTTTCAATTTTTTAAATCAATTATAATCTTTCATAAACATCAATATATAAATTAAATTTTATTCTATTACTTTTTTTTTATGTATTAAAATATTAGAAAGAGAAAAAGTTCAAATTGTAAACTAAAATTTATTATTTCTAATCATATACATATAGAATTATTATTTAAAAATTATATTTAACATGACTAAACGAGTCGAATCCCCTAAAAATAGAAGTCAAATGCCCAAAAAAAAATTCGAGTGCTAATTGTATAACTATTTTAAAACTGTGATGCTTTATCTTTGTCATAGGAGTCCAAAAATAATATCTTTTATATTTTCTTATTTCATTGTTTATAATTTTTCTTAGACATCTTGTACACTTCTTTTGAATATTCTTCAGTTCATTTAAAATGGGTATATCACTTTTTTCATAAACTCTAACTTAGTTGTACTGTAGACTGCACTCCTGAACTTGTTTTTGGGATTCTCATAATTTCATTCTATTTCTATGCAATCTGTTGATCAATTTCTTCTATTTAATTGCATATTTATAATCAAATCTCTAAGAGATGGATATTTTTTTAGAGTATGTAAACATTTAAAATTATTATAATTATATTTTTATATAAAATTAATCTGTATTATTATTATCTGTAGTTGAAATATATTTGTAGAATATGAGAAGTTTTATTAAAGATATCAAAGATTAAGATAAATAAATTAAGAAATAATGAAAGAATAGAATAGAAGAATGAAATAATTTTAATGTTCATAGGTTAAAGATAGTTTAAGAGATAATAGACTTCGTCATTCTAATTTTCAAACTTGTTGAATGAATGTTACGAAGTTTCAAGATAAACTTCTTTTTTTTCTCCAATCTTATCCTCTTCAATAAAAAAACTAAAGAATAAAAATCCAAAAAACAGACTATAAAAAATAGACATAACAATCATTTAGAATTTTCTTTAAAAAATATTTTAAAATTGAAAGATAAAAGATTTTGAAAAATAAAAAAATCATAAAAACTATCCTTCTAAACATGTCATAAAACTCTGATTAAAAATCAATTAAAAGATTTCCCTCTTAAATAGGAATCCCATTAAACTTAAATTCTAAACCTTTATAATAATCAGTCACTAAAAAGCCATTAAAAGTTCTCTTAATTATGAAAAGCAGGTATATTAGCTTTTCAGATTTTTGCAAGGAGATGTCTCAAAGGTAAGAGGTTCTGAATTTGTAATAAAATATTTATAGATTAGCTTAATATATTGATCGCATGGAGGTCTCTATAGATTCTAGATTTTGGTTGTTGCTTCTGTTTAGTAAGGTGGCATAAAGTTTCATGGCAGTTTGTACAGATCTTATTAAAATTCTAAAATTTAGTTGAATGTTTGGTAAGGTAGTTGAAAGTCTTTTCAGGTTTTCTGTGGTATTTTGTATATATCTTTTAGATTTTAGTTGAATGTTTTAGCATAGTCGTTGAAAGTTTTTAATTTTTTAGTGGCAGTTTAATATTTTTTTTTTGGTTTGCAATAAAAGTTTTTCCAGAATTTATGTGACACTTTGTATATATCTTTAATTCAATTTTAGATTTTAGTTGAATATTTAAGATAATGGCTGAAAGTTTCATCATCTTTTATTTCATAGTTTAAATAGTTTTTATGTGGGTTGAATTTTATTAAATGAGGTTTGAACATGTCATTATAACTTTTAGGTGAACTGTCTTTAGGTTTGAACATGTCATGATAATTTTTAGGTAAGCAGTCTTTTTTATTTATTGTGTAGTTTAAGTTTGAACACACAATTAATATTTGTCTATCTAATAATACTACTTCACTTTAATTTACATTTTGTTTTTGATTAGGTAATCAAAGGTTTTGATAAGGTTTAGATTCTTATACAAAGATAAAAATAAAGCAATAAACCCAGTAAGATACCAAAAGACAACCAAAAAGAGCAACTACAACACTAAAAAAACAAGACATTAATAATTTATATTTCATTTGAACACAATCAATCAATAATATTTAATAATTAATATGTAATGTAAACTATAATGTTATAACTTCTCTTTCATAAATCATAGTTATAAGAGAAAAATAGAAATAGAGATCTGAGAAACTTTTAATGTTTCTCAAAGATCATACTGCAACAACTCTTATCTACTATTTTTTTTGTCTTTTAACCATTGTGTAGTGATAAATTGCAGTGTATGACCTCTCTCTTCATAAATCATGTCTAGTAATTATTAAGACCATCTATGTGCATAACATCTCAATAATTTCTTAACTTAAAGATCTGACATACTTCTAACATTTCGTAAAGATCACTTTGTAAACTTTAGTTAGCTCCCTTTATATGACCATAACATTTTAAAATCAGTCAAAAACATTTTTCTGAAAAGAAAATGTGTACAATTTGTATATTTTAACCATTGAGTGTACCACAATTCTCTTCATAAATCTTGTCTACTAATTATGAAGACCATTTATGTACATAATAGTTGAATAATTTATTCTAACTTTTTGACAAATTTCAGTTAACTCCCTTCATATGACCATAACTTAAACCTTTAAAAGCATGCAAGGGCGCACACTTAATACTTTTTAACCATTGTGTAGTGATAAACAACAATGTATGATCTCTCTCACCATTGTGTACTAATTGTGAAGACCATCTATGTGCATAGTAGTTTAATATTTTCAAAACTAATAATTTGAAAAGCTTCTACATTTCTCACAGACCACTTGCAAACCCTAAGTCTTTAGAAAAGTTGATGACACACGTCTCCAAAAAGAAAATGATATATTTTATATCTTTTAAACCATACTGCACTGTATGATCTCACTCCATCCTAATCTCTTGGGAAGTTCCAATATTCATGTGTATACCTTACGAATATCACTTATATATAACTAAAATACACAATTGAACCCATCGTGTAGTGGATTAAACAGTGAAGAGCCTTTGTCCCTAGCCAATGATAGAAAAGGATAAATTAAGGAAAAACTAGAAGGATGCTAAAGACAAACAAACATAATCAATCAAGGATATAAAAAATAATATTCATGGAGTACTGTAACATATGCACATTCCGACGCTAACGAATTTTAATACATTTGACTGGTTTCTTGTTGTTATCCATGAAATTATTCGTCAAATGATTTGACCAAGCTACGCAGAGTGGTGGCCACAACAGTAAAAAGTAAAGAGCTGCAGCATGTCAGGGAGACAAAAGATGACAAAAGCTAATCACACTTGTATTCCTTTACAACGCTCCATTAAACTGAAACATGACATTGACATAAAGCATAATCTTACATCTGAGATCAGCTTAAGTCAAGTGAATCAAAAATGTAATAACATAAGTTCAAAAAAACTTTCTAGTTTGGACTGTTTTCAGTGAGACCAGTGGTCATAGAAGTCGTCAGCTTCGGGTGCAGAAAAAGAGGTGGACAGATAAGGGAGACCATGGAAGGCGGAGGCGATGGAGGTGAGGGTGGAGGTGCACTTGTCATCAGGAAGAGAGAGAGAGGAGAGAGAGTCTTCAATACGGCACTTCAGGGAGTCGAACATCATGTTAGGCTCATGCATCATCATCGCCAGAACGTCCGCCATAGATTGCCCTGGCAGAGCTCTGGTGATGGCGAAGCAGTGGGGTCCGCTGCTCTGCACCACGTGGACCACATTCGGAGTACCGAACAGATTGTGGTGGCCACCCAGGGCTTCCTGATATGCCCCACCCAGAAACATTCCCAAATAATATGGCTCCTCACCCGACGCCAACGAATGAACGGCCAAGCCTCCCGGGCCAGACGACCCGTCGCCTCCTATGAACGTATCTATTTTGCCGTCACTGTCGCAGGTCAGATCCGACAGGATCGCTTGCACGGTGGGCTTCTCCGTTAGCTTGTGAATGGGCATTACAGGGAAGAGCTGACCAATTGCCCAGTAATCCGGGACGGATGTGAAGATTGAAAGGTTCACATGGCAAACCGCCGGCGAAGCCGAAGTCGGTGCATACAAGGTGTCGCAGACTCCGTCCACCATGGCCAGCTGTTGGAGACCGAGACGGCCTTCCTTGAACAAATCCACGGCCTTGATTTTCATACGATCAGCGCACACGAGGCTACGTGAATAATCCCCAATTCGGGCTAAGGCCTCCAGTGATTTGTATTCGCCCGCCAGCTCATCCGGGAATCCGTCCAGGTCAAAGTCCAGCCCGGCCGCGATCTTGTGGTCTATGGACACCACGTCGAAGATTAGAAGAGAGTGATGAGAAACGAGTGCCCTACCGCTCTCGCTGCACAGCACGGGATGAGATACACCTTTCTGGTCGCAGGCGGTCCTCACAGCGGTTACAACCGCACTGGCGTACTCTTCCAAGTTATAGGCCACCGACATATCGGAAGATGCCGATTTGGTTCCGTCGTAGTCGATGCCGAGCCCGCCTCCAATGTCAATGGTTCTCATGTTGGCACCCAGCTTGACCAATTCGCAGTAAATGTACGCGGCTTCGCTGACACCGTCGTTGAGCAGGGCAACGGTCGGGATCTGCGACCCGATGTGGAAGTGAAGAAGCTGAAGACAATCTAGCATATCCGCGTCCTTTAGTTTTCTCACGACTTTCAGAATCTCCACGGTGGTTAGCCCGAACTTGCCCTTCTCACCGGACGTGGAGCCAAAGTGGCCGGCGTGCTTGGTCCGGAGCTTGGCACGTACTCCTATCACGGGTCTCACCGACAATTTTCGGCTGGCGGTTAGCACCACGTCGAGCTCCTCCACTTGTTCCAGAACAATAACGGTGTTGAAATTCAGGGTCCGGGACACCAGAGCAAGGGATACGTACTCCTCATCCTTGTAGCCATTGCAGATGAGCAATGCCTTAGGGTTTCCTTTACAGAGACAGGCCATGGTGAGTAGCAGCTCGGGCTTGGACCCGGCTTCTAGACCAAAAGCGTATTCCTTTCCGAACTCGACAATGTTTTCCACCACATAGCGGTCCTGGTTGCACTTCACGGGGTACACTCCTTGGTAATGGGACTCATACCTCTGCATGGATATGGCGGTGTCGAAGGCGCATTGCAGAGACTCCAGCCTGTGGCGGAGCACGTCCGGGAACCTTATGATGAGCGGAGTGCTCAGCCCCAGCCCTCCGGCCGACTTGAGCCCAACGGCCTTCTTCACGACCTTCATTACATCGATCTCCTCCCACAGAAGGGTGCGGGGCCCGTGCGGTCGGACGGCGACATGCCCACTCTCATTCACCTTAAAGTAGGGCGCTCCCCAGCCGTCTACTCCATAAAGCGCCGATGAGTGGGCCGCGGACCAGAGGCCCGGATTGGGATTGTACAGAGTGGGGTCACCAGCAGGAAGAGAGCCTTCCCCGGGCATGCGGACAAAGGCATAGTGGCTGGAATTGGAATGAGGATGGGTAAGGATATGGGTATGGGGAGCTTCCACCGTATTCACGCAGGCCAGGGGCGGCATCTCTTCCTACTTGGTCTTTACACCTCACGACTCACGGTTGGGGGGCTTTTAAAGCCGCCGAGGCCGCAGCCTCGGCTCCCCCTCTACTATACCAATCACTCCCTCTACTCCTCTTTATATTCCCAGATCTGTCACCACAACCCTAACAACAGCCGCCGCGCATGCAAGGGAGAAGAAACACCCCACACGACCTAAAACCAATAAAACAGAACAACCCACGAAACCAATACACCCAATACACTCCCAACAATATATAGCTTTTTTCCCTGACCTTACAGAGGCTTATAGACCGACAAACCAATACCAACTGCCCAAGAGCAATCAATACAAAACCAAATAGAACAGAGACTTGAGGCCAATACAGAGAAGCTTATAGAGGGAAGAAACGAATACAGAGGCTACCAACCAGGGGAGGTTCAAGCAAGAGCACAAGAGCAAACAAGAGCAACCAATACAAAAACAATTGGTCTACTTATAACGGGCGACAAAACAAGGGCAATGAAGGGCGCGTGGGCTGGCACTGGCAGAGGCAGAGGCAGTCGCTCTTGCTTTCTCACTTAGAAAAAAGCAGAGGGCAATGCATGCAATGGGCGAGAGGAATTGGGGAGGCAAGGGCGGTTTATATAGCAAGGCGGGCTGCCCTGCCCACACTTTCCTCGCAACAACGTAACATGCGTTCCACTTGCCCCGCCCTAATCTCTTCCATATGGACGCGCTTTTGCCAACTTACCTATTTTGAGTTGAGTTGCGAATAATAAATATCTGGTAAACTTTTCCAACCTGTTCTTAAAAATAAATTTCAATACTCGTTTTGGTTCCACCACAAAAATGCGCGGCCGGGCGCCACATGGCTTAACCACTACTTTTCCTTTACTTCCATTCCCCTCCCTCTTTTTAGTCCAAGTCGTTACGTTCACGTCAATCTTTCAACTTCCCTATCCCTTCATTCCATCCGCACTTCTCCCATTTTTATAAAATATCGCATCTCTCTCTCATGTGCTCCAAATTCCCTCCCTTCGCTTTGTTGTCCGTTGGAGGTAATTGGAATTCGGTGATTATGAATTTGGCTTTGCCCCACCCCACGCCAACTGTCTGTCTCTGAATGCTGGAAGGCTCTTCTTTTTTCACGCGCTGCTGTCAAAAACAAAATTATTGTTTTTATGATCGATATTATAGCAGCCGGGTCCAAAGCGTGTGTAAGGACTTGTAATTGCCTAGGGTTTTTCTGCACGCCGTGCAATTAGTAAAAAAACAATTAAGGTGGCGTGGGATACTATGACAATTGGAGTCGTTGCGTGTGACCCACCCTAAAAACTCATTCAACGTTGAGGGAGGAGGGAGGAGTATTCGTTATGAATGAATGAAAGAAAGATTTTAATGACATTCACGAGACTAAACAGTAGTGAGGAGTATTCGTTAAGTTTGGGAAGATCTATGTGATAGGGGTGGTGGACCGTAGTGAGGAGTTCTAATGTGAAGTGGTCTATGGTGAATGATGAGGAAAAATGGAAAAATTTAGGTATCTTATTAAATTTGAAGTTTTGGGATAGAGTTTTATTATAAATTGTATATAAAAATATCTATCAATTGATTGGAGAAGATAATTATAGATATTTGTGTTGAGAGGTATTTTATAAAGACACGAGAATTATATTTTAAAAAATAGGATTAATCTATAGATATTTAATTTTTTAATAAAAATATTTGACAAGAGATTGGTGGTGGTAGTTTTTAATCATAACATTTAGCTCGGGTGTAAATTGACAAGAAGGGGAAATCGGTTCATGAAAGTGGCATTCATGATTATGTAGGGTTGGCGGTTGATATATTTATTCATGATTGTTTGGGGTTTTGTTGGTTTGCAGTGGCTTCTTTTCTTGACGAGGTTTGGTAATGATAGACAAGTGCAATAAGATGAGGAAGACAAGGGGGGTAAAGGGGAAGGGTGTCATTTGTGAGAAGGGGCGTAAGAGGAAGTGACTAGCCTTTGGTGAAGACATGGTTGTTAATTTCATGGATTTTGTTGAGAAAAGATTTAAAATCTTTAGCTTTGACACAAGGTTATGTGTATTTGGGAGTTGGTTGAGGAAATTGATGGCACTCCTTGTGTTGGCATTTGAGAGGCCATGGTGAATTTGTTGCTTGACTTGGGACATAATAAAGGACGGAAAACTATTTTTGTAGTCATGCCTCATTGTTATCTAATGTGGCTTGATCCTACCTTCTCCATCATGACATTAAGAATGTGGTCAATCAAGTAGAGGTATACTTTAATTGTGCTCTAGAACATCTTCATGTGATAAAACATCATTACATTTGCCTGCAATGGGGGGTAGAGGAGATATTAAGGGTGTGAAGGTTCTCTTACTTTAGGTGACCGTTCCTACATTTTCTAATTATTGTGATGACGAGGATTTTGATAAGTTGGTGGAGGTTACTCCCCTAAGAAAGGTTATCCACTATGATTTTTTTTTTTGTTTTAAACCTTGTCATGATTTGAGGAATCTATGCGGGTTGGGGTGTGTAATTTTCTGTCATGTATAGATTTCTTTTGATTTATTAAATGCACTTATTAATCATTATGTCGCTATTTAAATTGAAGTTAAATGAATATTTTAATGAAAGTTAAATTGAAATGAAATTGAAATTGAAATTGAAATGCAATTACCATGATTTGAAATGCATTTATATTTAATTTCGAGGTTTGTCATTGCTAATGTAAAATCGAGTGCAAGTGAACGCAGGAACAGGTGAACGTGATTGAAGGCGAGAACAACGATCAGGTAGAGTTGTTTAGTCGATTGACATTTATAAGTAAGACAAAATCTCACACACTCACTTAGATAATATTTTTAATGCATTTTGTGTTTATTGTGTTTGCAAGTTTTAAATCAAGTTTTAATTTAATTTCTCAAAACTGTGAAAAAATGCATGTTGATTTAAATAATGATTTGGTTAAATTTGATGAAATTGACTTAAATTAAATGATTGGATTTCTTGTTTAAATATTTTATTATTGTTTGAAAATAATATGCTTGTATTTCGAAATAATGTTAAATTGAATTGGCCTTATTTCAGAATTTATTAAAATTTAAATTAATAAAGTGTTCTATAAATTTAAATGCTTTTAAATTGAAATTATGAAAGGAGAAAATATTTAAACTTTAAAATTAACAAATATCTAAAATTGTGTTATTGAAAACCAAAAATTGAAAAGAAATAGAAAAAAAAACTCACTTACACATTGAACTTTGCATTCAAAAATCAAACTTTAGTTAACAAGTTGAAGAAAAATATCTTCAATTAAAGAAGAAACAATCAAAAATCTGAACTGAGAGTTATAGAATTGATCTGGAGATCAATCTATAATAGTGGATCTCATTTCTTGATTTAATCAATGCATGGAAGAAGAATCATATTCTGGAGAAATTCGAAATTGGACACACAGAAAAATTCGTTTTTATTTGTTCTTGAGCAAAAACAAAATATGACAAAGAAAAATTGAGAAGAGGAATTTTTGGTTTGTATTGCTATTTGGTTTTGATCTTACCTATCCACACAACTAGTAGTAGAGAGAAGGCATACAGAGGAAGGCTTTCCTCACACACCCCACACAGAGGCAGATAGGGAAGGTGTGGCCAACCCATCCTTTCATGCACAGGCAGAGAGGAAGCCTCACTTACTCCCTACACAGCCAGTAAAGGAGGCTTCTAAGAGGTGCGTAGAGGCTGCTAAAAGGTGCGTAGGGCCTCTACACCATTCACCCACGTAGCAACAAAGGGTAGTCTCCTCACGCGCCCAGGCAGGGATCTGCCACAAGAAAACACACGGCCTCCCAAGGATCCCCATTCACTTATCTTCCATGCAGCAAAAGGGAAGAATTCCCTAAAGCACGCGGCCCAAGGGACTGGTTCTCTTCCTACAGGCTCACATCCCACGCATGGGAAGGTAGGAAGAATAGGCGCGGCCATCAGGGAATTCCATAAACACAAAATTTAAATCTGCCTTTCCTTATTTCACAGGAAATATAGGAAGGAAGATAGTATGAGGTAGGGTAAAAAGGAAAGGAGAGGAGAGTATCCTGCAGGAGATAAGAGATAAAATACAGAGGAGAAACTCCAAGGAGATTCACGGAGAAACTGAGAAGCTTCATAATTTTACAGAGGAAGCAAACAACAATCAATTCCAGAATTCAAATTTACTAGGTAGGATCTTGAATAAACTGAACGAATTATTAATAGATTGAATTGGAATGCAATTTTATTTGTCATAGATCTTGAAAACTAATAAAGAATCTTCTATTAATGAGAATTCTGTTAATCCTTTAAATATCAAACTGAGAGTATTTTTATTCAATTTCCAGAATAGTGATGAATTTAGAACCAGAAGATTTTTAGGAAAATTCTGATTGAAATCACAAATAAAACAGTTGATTAAATTTAGGGAGAATTTTCAAAACATAAACAACTTTTAAATTTAGATTCAAAAATGATCTTAAACAGAAAAATTTATTACTTTTGTTGACAGAAAATTGTAGTTGAAATTGTTTTGACAAGAATTTAGACAGAAAATATTTGATGGAATAACTTCAAAATTCAACACTATTTTCGAAACAGAGGTATTTAAACATTGAATTTTCATCATTAAAACAAAATAGTCAAAACATAAATAAAAATGAGTTTATTTAAATCTGTTTGAATAATTATTTATTTATTTTATGAAAGTATGTAAAACAGAAAATAAAACATTTAAATTTTAAATACAATTTATTTAGAAACAACAAAAACGAACTTGAAATAGTATTAAATAGATGAGTACAATAACGAATGAACATGTGCTCTTTTATGACTGTTTTTTTTATATGTATTTAATTGCATACTGGAGATACACCTTCATTAGTTTTGATTATTAAATTTACTCAATTTAATTATTAATTTTATGTCTTTTATGGATTTAAACAATGAAAAAGACAACTTTTTAAACTGTTTTCCCTTCAAACAAGTTTCCAGTTTTATTGTTTTTAAAATATTGTATTTGACTGTATAGACCATGCATGATTGATAGATGACTCTGCATGTTATGTTTTTGGGAAAGTTACCTTCTGAGACGGGTACCGAATATGGGTTAATAGAGAGTGTAGTTTTGTTTTTCTAAAACTGCTTTATTTGTCATGCATGACATTTTACTTGGCCAAGTAGCTTAAGGACCATTGAAATAGATGGATTTATTGAACTCTCTACCATATCCTAGTATCGAACTTGCTTATTTCTTAAATGATTTAGAAAAATGAAAATGCTTGTGGTTTTACTAATTATACTAGGCACGCACTAGATTCCATCTTGCTCGTAGACTACTTCTTGCTAATCGATTTGTGCAGGGTCGGGTATTTCTTGATTGACTAAGGAATTCCCGGGAAGCGTAAGCTTCGAGGTTGGGCGAAAAAAGCGCCCGATCCTTGTTCTCGTCTTCTTTATGAAGATTAGCTTTTGGAATGAAGATCAATGGATGACATCTTCTTATACGCTTCATGTATTCTTTATTATGTATTGAAGAGCACAAGGCGACTGAATGCCCAAGTCTCGATTTGTAACTGATATTATTATCATCTATTGTATTTTTAATCGAAATTGTGTAATATGACATATGTATGTATTTAGACTGTAATTGTATATGAATTTATCTTATCGACTTTTATGTCATTGTTTTGGAATCAACTAGTTCTTTGATGTCTAAATTAATGAGATGACGACTATATTTTGAATATAATTGATTTTATTTAAAGTATTTGTCGAGGTTGTTTTTTAAGAGTTCCGCTCTTTACATTTTCCTTGAACCCTTGCTATATTTTGGGTATGTTTAGGCTACGACTTGTTTCTTGGACTTCAATTGTGGTGGGCATGATTTAATATGGATTAGTCAAGTGTATTGGTGGCTTTATGCTAGATTTGTTTCTTGAACTCTTTGTTATGTAATTTAATACATGTTTATAACATTGTTATCTTATCGATCCCATGTGGTAGTTACTAGCTATGGACTTGAAGGCTTCAACTCTTGACATTCGAGTATAACCCTTTTTTTGTTGAGCTCCTAGTCCCTTAAGCAAATTAATTAATAATTTTTTAAAATAATTCTAAAGTAAAATAATATAACTTAATACAATAAAATAAATTAACTCTTAAATAAATAAATAAATAGTTCTTAAATAATTAGGCTCAAGTAAATAAAACAATTCTTAACGAAACAAAATAGCTCTTTTAACTAAATAAAAATGGTTTTCACAATGTAAATAAAATAAAATATTTTTAAATATTTGTAAAATAAAATAAAATAACACTTGAATTAATTAAATAATTTAACATTGATATTGACATTTTTTAGATAGATATATTTAAAGTAGAATGTTACTAACATGTCTTTGAGTCACATGTAATAATTTAATATAAGAACTATTTTATTTACTTACAAGTTATTTAATTTATTTTACTTTACAATTATTTTATTTACTAGAGAAGCACATAAAATTTTAATTTTATTAAAAATAACTATTTTATTATTATATGGTTTACATTTATATTTAAATTTTATTTTAAAACTATTTATTTTAATTTATCTAACGTTCATTTTATTTTTACTTTCAAATGTGTAGTAAAAATAAAATAATTCTTAAATAAATCTAAAGTAAAATAAAATCACCATTAAAATTCTCTCATTTTATAAGTAAATAAAAATGGTTTTTAGTGTGTAAATAAAATAAAATAATTTCTACCCTCATTAATGGGGTTGGAGAGACGATTCTTGAAAAAAAAAAATGGAGGTTAAATGGTAGTTGCCTCTCGAGGTGTGGTATAAATTAAATTTCAACAAGACCTATAAGGGAAACCCAAGGAAGTTAGAGGCTTGATTTATAGTTTAAAATTGGAAAGGGGAGGTGGTGTGTGTGGCTTCCAAAAGACTCAAACACATAACTAATAATGAGGTAAACTTTTAGGCCCTCCTTCTAGGCTTGCAACTATTCATCAAGTATAATATGGGCAGGATAGAGCTTGAAGGGGACTGTGCTATTGTTGTCAATGTAATTAGAACTAATAAATTACATGGTTGGAAACTAAACTCCCTTCTTATTTTTGTGCTCTTCCTACTCTTGAACTTGGAAGACTATTTCAAAAATCATGTATATAGGGAAGCTTGCACTAAGGATAAAAGACTCACCAACTCAGATGTGGAAAGAGATGTGGAGTTGGTTGTGGACACGTCTGCAATATTGAGGTGAATGATACTATCATTTGTCTTAGGCATAAACATATTAGTTAATCATTAAACCATTTAGTTGGCGATTCAATTACTAGAAAACATGTTAGTTAATGTGGCAAATCATAATGAAAATTTCATGAAATTTACCCCTCGCCACCTTTGTTTGTGTGAATTAATTTGTGCCTCAAATATTTTATAGGGCTAGAATATACATTGACGATAACATTTTTCCCCTTTCTCCTCTATATTTTGTTAGGAATAAGGTGTCTCAACCTTTAATAATTCCTAGCATTGATTATTTATTAATTGCTTATTATTTTCCTATAATAGTAATATCATGTGCATCTTATGATGTCACTTTGTGGGCCTTGGCATCGTGATGTGTTAACCTACATGGAAGGTGACTAGGATATCATCCATCTTAATTTGGAGGATACAGGTGTCCCACTTTGTGGACTCCACTATGAAGCTAAATTGGTGGCATGTGTTTTAAGTTGTAAGAGTTAGATTATGATAGTTCCTATGATGGATTATGACAACACTATGACAAATTGTATGATAGTGTAAGATTCAGGGCTATTAAAAATAAGGTAGGTGGTAGTCTTGCATGTGGGAGGCACAATTCATGTCAAGTGGGACCATTTGCATGCATGCAAATGCCTTGCATGTCAAGCGTGCTCCTTTGCATGTTAGGTGGAAAAATATATATTAAGAGTTATGTTTTACTTGCATGTCAACTATGTGATGATGCCACGTGGCAATCCTAGGCATCCACTTTGGAGATCTATAAATATGAGTATTTAGGAGTGATTTGTAATGAGTTTTAGAGGTTTTTTACATGTACCATTATGTTGCTGGAATTTCTCCAAGAATCCTGTGTTGTTAAAGACTCTTAAAAGAAGCTTAGTCTAAGATTGTATTGTAATCCTATTATTTACTGATGATGAGTTATTCTTTTAGAGTGTGGGGTTTTTCTCTTGAAAGGATTTTCCCCATATAAATCCAATGTTATGGTACATTACTAATTTGCATGTTTGTTTATGTTATTCAAATACACATCTTCTCACTATAGCTTTAAAGGGTTTACATTTTTTTGCACTATCTCCTTGTAGTTGATCATTTTAGGAAGTTATTTCCACTTACCTTGCTTCCTTTCAGTTGGTATTAGAGCCTAAACAATTTTGGTTCCTTTTTTGGGTAGAGGATTTTTGTATTGATATTTATTTGAGTGGGAGCTTGTTGTAGAGCACTTTCTGATCCTGTTGTAGGAAGGAGATGGAAAGCACATTTATAAGGATTGATATGGAGAAGTTTAATGGTGACAATTTTGAGTTGTGAAAGTTTGAAATGGAGGATATGCTCATAGACCAAGATATGTGGGTTGAAATATCTAGTACTAAACCTGCCATTGTGACTCAAGAAAAATGGGAGCTAATGGATCAAAAATCCAAAGGTTTGATAAGGTTGTTTAGTATACTCTATTCTATTGAATGCTCATGAAGAAACTATCATTGAAAAAATATGGAAGAAGCTTGGTGAAATTTATCAAGCTAAATCCTTGGTAAATAAGTTATTTATGAGAAAGAGTTTGTATTCTTTGAGGATGAAAGAAAAAGGATTCATGGCTAATTACTTGAATGCCTTTAATACTTTGTTGCCTAGTTGAGTTTTATTGGTTTGAAAATGGAGGAGGAGTCCATTGTTGTATGAAATTTCTTTATTCATTACCAAATTCATGGGACCACTTTATGATCACCATTAGGAGTACCACCACCAGGTTTTAAGATGGATGAGGTGGTTGTATTATTGTTGTTTAGAGATGCAACGGAAAGCTTCTAAAATGACTAAGGAGGCTCTTACAATTTGTGGTAGATCAAAGGATAAAGTGAAGAAGAAGGAAAAAAACCAAGAAAAGTTTGATTCCAAATCCGATGGGAGATCTAAGTCTCTTGGAATGTCCAAGGCAAAGTGTTGGAATTATAGAGAATCTAGTCATTTTTACAAAGAGTGCAAGGAAGAGAAGAAGAAGAATAAAAAGAATAAATTCTTTGGTCTTGACTTTGATAAATCCTCTCAAGATGATACAAATGATTTTATCGCAACCCTGAAAACACATGCATCTAAAAATGTGTGGTTGATTGACTTTGGTGCATCTTTTCAGGACCTTAGATTGAGGTTGGTTTTTAAAATATGAAGAGTTTGATAATGTGAAGGTGTACCTGGGTGATGAATCTCATTTGAGTATTGTTGGTCATGGAAGAGTCAAGATCTAATTCCTAGATGGCAGAGTGAAGGGGATCAATGGTGTGCTATATATCCCTAGTTTGACACATAACCTACTTTCTATAAGAAAGTTTAATGATTTAGGTGTGCAGGTTTTTTTATCGAATGGAGGATGCAAGATGATAAGAGGAGTTATGGTGCTTTCTAAGAGGAGATATGATGCATTGTTTAGTGCAATAGTTCTTTTGAAAATTTGAATAAAATAGATTCATAGTCTTCATCCTCACCATTGGAACTAGCATCAAAGAAGTGTTTTGCATCTACTTCTGACGGTCATTATTTTTGGGTACTTAAGGGTGCTCATGCTTCAGAGGTGGAACTTCTAGTGAAGAGGACAATGTTATGGCACTAGAGACTTGGCCATACTGGTGAGAAGGGTCTTAAAGCCCTAAAAATAAAATCCTAATAGATGGGCTAGATGATTACAATCTCAAGTTTAATTTTTATGAACATTATGCTTATGGAAAGCAAGATTATTTTTATTTTTATTCCAATTCTCACAAATTTCCCAAGGTGTTAGAATTAATTCATTGTGATGTGTTTGGTCTTGTTGATGTTCCTTTGATTTCTAGATTTGTGTATTTTGTATCATTTATTGATGACTACAGTAGGACATTTTTTATTTCCTCGAAAGAAAGTGAATTTTTTAGTTTGTTCAAGGAGTTTAAAGCCTTTGTAGAAAACTAGACTAGTAAAAGGATTACGTGTTTGAGGATTGATAACAGTTGTGTGATTTTTTTGATAAATTTCAACATGCTTTGTAGATAACATGAAATTGAGAGGCATATGAAAATTTTGGATACACCCCTCAACATAATGGATTTGTAAAGAGGATGAACATGACATTAATGGAGAGGGTTGGGAGTATGCTAAGTGTAGCTAGAATTGAACAAATTTCTAGGTTGAAGCTATTGCCACTACTTTCTATTTGGTTAGAATATCTTCTACATTAGTGCTTGTTGAGATGACACCTATGGAGGTGTGGTCAAAACATAATCCCCCATTGAGATATCTCAAAGTATTTGGTTGCAAGGCATATGCACATATATTGAATGAGAAGAGGTTGAAATTGGAGAACAAGGAAATAAAATGTATCTTCATCAGCTATGGTGTTGGTGTGAAAGGGTGCAAGCCTTGGGATCTAGTGGCTGAGAAGGTTCTCTATAACAAAAGTGTTATCTTAAGGGAGATAAAACCTTTCTCTATTGTTTTGCAACCAAAGAAAGAAGAGAAGGAAAAGGATGTGGTTCATGTTCTTCCCACCTCAATGAAACATGAATTGAGAACACCTGTTGGACTTGATAATGAGGAGAGATCTAGCAACTCTAAAATTTTAGAAGAAGAAGAACCTCAACCTCGACCTTTAAGGAGGTCCACATAGATTAGGCATCAACCTAATAGGTTTGGGTATTCATTACTTGATTCTAGTTATATTTTTTCTTTGATTGGGAAAAATGATGAGCCAAGGATCATAAGGGAGGCTATGCGTATGAGTGATTCAAATTCTTGATAAAATCCATGGATGAAGATATGGATACATTCAAAAATAACAATACATGGGATCTAGTACCTTTTCTTGAAGGACGTAAACTGGCTAGATGAAAATGAGTGTTCAAGAAAAAGTTTGGTTATGATGGCAGTGTTGAGAAACTTAAATCAAGTTTGATCATGAAGGGGTATTCATAGGTGGAGAGAATTGATTATGGTGAGATATTCTCTCCTGTTGCAAAGATGACATTCATTAGGTTCTTGTTATCACTTACTGCAACTTACAATTTATAAGTAGATGGATGTGAAGAAAAATTTCCTTCATAATGACTTGAAGGAAGAAATCTATATGTCATAGCATGAGCACTATGTCGTAAAAGGTAAAGAGAATTTGGTTTGCAAGTTGAATAAGTCTTTGTATGGTTTGAAATAGTCTCCTAAAATTTGGTACCAAATTTTTGATGCCTTTGTGTTGAGTTTGGGATTTTTGAGATCAAAATTCGATCATTGTGACTATTTTAAGACTAATAATGATCACATTCTCATTATTGCTTTATATGTTGATGATATGCTATTTTTTGAGAATGGTAAGAGTTTGATTTTTTGATTTGAAGTCTCAAATATTAACATAGTTTGAAATGAAAGATTTAGGAGCTACTAGGTATATTATGGGGATGAATATCATGAGATAGAACTAGTAAAAAGATTTGGTTGGGCTAGAGTAAGTATGTTAACTCAGTGTTGGAGAGATTTAAGATGACAACTTGTAGACCATTGGTTCTTGTTTTGCAAGGGACAAAGATATATGTGGAAAACTATTGAAAATATACTATTGAGATAGAGGGTATTGATCAGAGTACCTTATGTGAGTGTTATTGGTAGTCCAATGTATGTTATGGTCTATACAAGGCCAAACATTCCCCAAGAAATGAGTCCTAAGTTTTCTTATGGTTAATCCTAGATGGGTACATTGGATGCGATAAAGAGGGTGTTCAAATATTTGAGGGGTAATTCTAAGTATTCCTTATGTTTTCATGGTTATCCTATAGGACCTCAACATTCAATTATTATTCATTGACATGTAGACTCAAATTGGGCAAGTGACATTTATAGCGAAAGATCCACCAAAAGATACGTTTTGGAATTGTTTGGTGGTGCTATTAGTTAGATGAGTATGTGACAAGTTGTAGTTTCTTTGTCCATGACTGAAGTAGAGCATATGGTAGCTACTCATACTTGCAATGAATCCATTTGGATTAGGATATTGTGTTCTGATGTTGGGATTGATGTAGGGATGATCACTATATGTTGTGATAGTCAAATTACCACATGTTTAGCAAATAATTTGACCTTCCTTGTTAGAATGAAGCACATTAATGTTAAGTTCCATTTTTTATGTGACATGGTGGAAGATGGAAAGATGAATTTGGAGAAATTTGACACTTTGGCAAATACTACATATTTCTGGACAAATCTTATGAGCATAGAAAAGTTCAGATGAAATTTTGAGTCTATGGGCCTCACAACCCTTAGCAAGCTAAAATATTATTTTTTCTATTAGCTCTTCAAAGGTGTTTGACAAATGAGAGAATGTTAGGAATAATATGTCTCAACCTTTGATAATTCCTAGCATTGACTTTTATTAATTATCAATTATTTTCCTATAATTATAATTTCATGTGCATTCCATGATGTCACTTTGTGGGACCTAACACTGTGAGGTGTTAGCCTATATGATGGGTGAATAGGATGACATGCATCATAATTTGGAGATAGGTGCCCCACTTTGTGGACCCCACTGTGAAGCTAAATTAGTGGCATGTGACATAAGTTGTAAGAGTTAAACTATGATATTTTCTATGATGGATTATGACAATACTATTATAACTTGAATGACAGAGAAAGAGTTAGGACTAATGAAACTTTGGTAGGTGGCAGTCTTGCATGTGGGAGGCACAATGCATGTCAAGTGTGCTCCACTACATGTCAGTTGGGTCAATACATGTCAAGAGTTATATTTTTCATGGATACAAACTATGTGATGATGCCATGTGGCAATCCTAGGCGTCCACTTTGGAGCTCTATAAATGTGAGGATCCATGAGTGATTTGTAGTGAGTCTTAGAGGTTTTTTGTAGGTACCATTATGCTACCAAAATTGCTCAAGGAATCTTATGTTATTGAAGACTCTTGAAAGAAGATTAGTTTTGGGATTGTATTGTAATCCTATTGTTTATAATAATACATTGAATCGTGCTTTTGGAGTGTGGGGTTTTTCAATTGAAAGATTTTTTTCACATGTAATTATGTTGTTAAGGTATATTTATAATTTGCATGCTTGTTTATGTTATTTGAATTCACATCAAATAGTTGTAGCTCTAAAGGGTTTTAATTTTTTTGTACTACATCTCCTCCTAGTTGATTAGGGTAGGAAGTTGTTTCCTCTAACCTCGCTTCCTTTTATATTTTTGCTCCATGATACCCTCATTCTATTGGTATGTTCTCAAAGGAAAATGATTTTTTTGGGAATGGTGTCAAAAAAGAGGATCCAATGTGTGTTCAAGACATGACATGGTCTGATTTTCTTTCTATTCAGTGGGTGTTGGGAGATAATTTTTTAAGGATGGAACATAGATATAGGGTAAATTCAAACATATCTTCAATGTTTATGGTTTCTCTCTTATATCTTAGGAAACTCAAAGACACCATGAAGAGTATGGCTACAAATTCGATGACAAAATAATTATTGGGAGGCTTACATGAGGTATTGGAAGTCACTTGATATGGCTTGAGAATCCCTCTTCATGCTAACTTTCACAAGCTTTAGGACAATAGTGACTTGGTAGATTGGTTCTCATTTATTTCCTCCTCTTGGTCAACCTTGATGCTCCTATGATACCAAAGAAATACTAAGGGAGCTAATTTATTAAAGAAGGTGTTGAGTTTGGTGGAGAAAGACAATGTAAAGTAGCTGTTGGAATTTTCCTACGACTGTTTAAAAGGATTAAGTAATATTTTTTGTTCATTTTTTTGGTAATACAATAGTTTTTGTTCATTTATTTTTGGTTTAGGCTATTAGGCATTACATGCTAGTAAATCTATTTAGGGTGGTAGAATATTTTCCCAGGATTTTGTTATCAATCGAGATATTTTGTGGGCTTTGATATAATTGTTGACATTACATGTATCCTTTCATGGCCCATTGGTAAATAACCAATATGAGAGATCTTATCTGGGCCATCTCGCATGAATTGTCCTTGTGAAATAAAAAATGGCTATGTATTGGCCCTTTTGGGCTTTAGAGCTTTCACTTGTCTGCATATTCACCTACCATCTCTATTGTTGCCAAGTTTTACTTCTTTCTCCTTCAAATCCATCAAGTTGAATAAGTATACATGTTTCAGGTTTTAGTCATCGGTGTTAACTCTTAACCTTTATCGCTTTCAAGTTCCTTTTCCCTTTTCTTTCCCCATTCATTGAAGCTTTAATGAAATCCTTCAAAATTTATGTCTTAAAGTTTAAATCTTTAGGGATCGATCATCCTCCTTAACCCTTACCATCATTTTCATCATGAGATAAGTCTTCCTATTGATCCTCAAACCCAGGTGTCATAGTACTCGGCCTTCGACGATCAAGTCTCCCTCCTAACTTCTATCTTATTTGTCATAAGTCTTAAGTATTCCTCATCACTCCCAACACCTGAGGTCTTATCACTACAGTTTCTTCCAAGTCCCTTCTATCAATTTTTGACCTTTGAGTCTTCTTCTTAATCTCTTTCCTTTTTTTTATGTGTTGTCATTCTTGAAGTCTAACACCTAACATATCCCTTTCCTCTGTATTCTTCCAAATCTTTCCACCAAATTCTTTGCTTTTGGCATCCTCCTTCCCCTCTTCTAGCAAGCGTTAGTCCTGATGCCCAATGCCCAACAAAGCAGTCTCTTGAGGTTGGGGTTTTTTCATTCTCCTTTTTATTCTTCTTCATATGCGATAGGCAATATGTTGTAGTTCCAAAGCTCGATGTCTGACAGGGTTTTCTCTTCGGGGTTTCTAGATCATGGGTGCTCTTCTCTTTGGCTTTCAGACACACATTTATTAGTTCTCTCATAATCGAATAGAAATGGCCTTTCAAGGTTGTGAATAGTTTAATATTTTGTTCATTGGTTTGGTGGTTGGCTCGAGCTTGAAACTTTGACAATATTCCCAAGAAGTGTGTTTTTAGTCGTAAATGCCATTAATGCTTAATAACTCTCCTCCTTGTCCAATATCAACTTCTATGGCTATGAATATGGAATTTAATGCATTCGAGTGTGGATCCAAGCAAGATTGTAACATCCATGCTTCATTTATTGTCTGCAGGTGTCCCTTCTACTAATGTCCCATCTCCAAATCACATTTTTATGGGAAATCTCCATCCTTCTACATGCATACTTAGAAGTCATCAATACAAAAGTATGGTAGATACTTGGGGAATGTTCTACACACATCCTTAGCACATTTTTTTGGATTTTCTCTCCAAAATAAAATCCCCTTTTGGGATCTTTTGAAAGAGTTTCTTCCCAAATTCTCTACCAGACATTGTAGTTCTATGCATTATATAACTATAAAAAGACCTATTCCTTTGTATTAATGAATGTTGTCATTTTACCTCTTCTCTCCTTTGGATATGTTGTGTATATCTCTCTCACCTTCATGTCTAAATGAATTTTTACCATTTTATATGCCTATATGTTGTGTTAACCACATTTGTCGGTGTTGATAGTGAATCTTTCCTTCCTTCCAATATCTTGTCAAACCCTAACCTCCATAAGTACCCTTGGAAACTGGTAGAATAAAGAATTGTCTAAGTCCTTTTGACTATTTTTATTGATGTATTGCAATATTTTAAGCATGAAGAAATAACTCAAATTTATTTGCATCACCTCCCCTTCCCTTTTTTATGTAGTTCCTTCTCTCCCTTTTCCTCAGTGAGTTAGTAGAATACCTGGCTAGTGAAAGGATTTCATATGTTGGGTTGGACCAGCATATCTGCACCTAGTTTAAAAAAGGATTCCGACCTTCTCTGGAGATCTAACCTCAACTACAAGGTCCCAGACCTTGAGGTTACTTCCATTATGTCATTGGAATATCAAGCCTATGTTTAATAGGGTACAATTTCAGGTGAGAATAATAACTTAAGAAGATTTTAAGTACATACTATGTAATTTTTTTGGTTAATATAAAAGGGAGCAACCCCCAAGGTTGTAATTTACTGAGAAAAAAATAAAATAATTCTTCAATAAGTTATTGAAAAACCTATTATTCACGTTGTGAAATGTGTGAAGGTGCAAGTAAGGTGGAAATTGGAGGATGCACACAGGCAGGAACTGGTGGGATCAATGGTGAGGATGGTCGCTCAGCGTTGCTCCATTCCCATGGCTCTTAGAAGGGCAAGACGCGGGTTAGGGTAGACAGGAGTGTGAAGGGTGGGCAGGATGCCACCCCGCCCAAGGCTTCAAATGCGAAGGAGAGTGTTGTCTCACCTGGGGCATCGTCCAAGAATTCTCCTTCCATTGATCCGTCACCATCAACTCCTCTCTTCATCGTTGGGTGTAGGAATCAGAGTAATCCATTTCACACATGCACAGAGTTCTGGGAAACCCAAATTAGATCGAAGGACTCCTTGTCGTTGCTAGTGGTGCCTCCATCTGCTGCTCCTGATGCGGATTCCATTCATCGTTGCTTCTTGGGGGACTTCGAGGTCTGTTTGACAGATACCTTTTCTAAGCTCCATTTATCGAATGCTTGCATTGCGGAGCTGGCGGATGCGATCAGGGGCAAGTCCCTCCTTGTTCACTATGTGAGCAAGCGACCCCCAATGGATAAAATTACTAAATGGATGAGGGAATCTTGGAGTAAGATTCCGCTCCCAGATATTGACATACTTGATTTTGGTTTTTTCCTGGTTCGCTTCACCTCTGAAGAAGACTGCACCTTTGTTAAACAAGAAGGCCCTTGGTTTTATGGAAAATCTAGCCTCTTCCTATTAGATTGGTCTCCCTTCTTTGATCTCATGACTGTGAAGGTTATGTTGTGCCTATAGCACACACGCCCCGTTCAGAATGGGGACCCTCTTTCTTTCGCCTTGTCGGGTCGCTTTGTTGTTGCCTCATTTTCTCATGCCCTTGTTTTGGTGTCCTAGATGGTTAGCGTGTCTCCCAAGTCTCATCTTAGGCTGACCATGTATTGCCCCTTGAAATTTGATAAGTCCTGAAGCTTCCTTAGCATTTCACCTTTTACGGGCGTCCGTGGAACCTCCTGGGTCTAGCCCGTCGGGTTTCCCCTCTCGGGTTTCCTTGTCTGTTTTTCCCTTTCTGACAACCTTTGGCATGTGTCCTTCTGACGCCCGGGACCCAACTTCTTATTTTCCATTCGAAAAACTTGCACAAATTCTGACATTCTGTCACGCCCTTCGAGTTTCCCTGCTCGAGTTTCCGTCACGTTTTCGCTGTTCCAAATGGTCGTTGGCCAACGTCCTTCTGGTCCTCGAACCCCAGAGCCTTCTTCGCCATTAGATTCTCACTCGACAAGTTTTTGGATGGCCATGACCCAGCGTCATTACGGACCTCGGGCTCCAATCTTCCTGCCGCTGTCCTTTAATTTGAATCCACCAACCTCACCGACCGTCGTACCTACATTTATTGGGGACATTAATTGCGATTAGAGGTATAAATATTGGGTCCAACATGTCATTTTCACATGTTAGGAACAAAGAAAAAGTGCAGTGCCTTCGTTGCCTTCATGCCCGAGCTATCCCTTCGTTTTTCTTCGAGGATTCAACAACGCTATTCATCGGGTCTTCAAGGTATGCTCGCCGTCTGAAAACCTACTTAGTCTTTTCATGATTTCGTGCTTGAATAGTGGACAATAAGAAATTTTTTTGTATGAATGTGATAGAGGGGACACCATGCCACAAAACCCATGTGTTGAAATTTCCAAAACATCCCTCCAAAACTTAGAAAATCGAACTCAAAACCTTGTCTTCCCGTCGCTATTCTTCAAATTGAGTGACTACGCCCTCCGGGCCTAAGACCTTCAGCCGTCGTAGCCGGTCAAACTTTAAACTTGACACAAACTTGCCTCAAATGGTGAAATGTCCCATGGGTTTCAGACTCTGGGACTCTGCCTTTGGATTGCCGCTTCGCCTCTACTGTTTCGAATGACGTTCTCACCCCACCCATCCGGGTCTCGGACTCCGGCTTGCCATTTGATGCAAGACCTTCAACGAAGTGTGAACACATCCAAGCAACCCTCGAGCCTTGGTCCGCGGACTTCCGTTTGCGGGCCGCCGTTTCCAATCTACTATTTCAAATGACCGTCGAGCGACCGCCTTCTGGCTCCTGGGTCCCGAGTACCTCTTTGTTGTTTGGGCACAAAGCTCTAAAGTTCTTGCCCCATCAGACACTGCCTTCCGGACTTTCGCCATCGAGATTCTGTCCCGTCTTGGCTATGTTGGGTGAAAATAATGTAATCAACTTTTCAATAGATTACGCTATCTAGACTTCAACCACAACTATGTGAGATATAATCTCTCCTCTTAGAAAGGGGAGGCACCCTTCTTACTGCTAATAGAAGCTATAGTAAAACTTATGAAATACTTACAAAATGTACACTATACCTATGAAATGGGGGGGTGTGTTACATTCATACTTATCTCTTTTTTCAGAGAAGATATTTGTAAGGCTTCACAATTGGAAAGTCCTAGATCTGATAACTGAAACTTAACAAACAACAGTAATGCCGATATCTCTAGCTTGTCAAAGCAAAGCGTAGAAATACCAGATATGATTTATAATAATAACAAAAGAAAAGGAAAAGGGAAATCTCATGAAGGCACAAAGTTGTTCCATAGATTTTCAATGTTGGATATGTAGAAGTATCGTTTGTCGCATTAGAAGCACAAAGCCTTCTTAGATGCAACAATTCCTCGAGCTGCATGAACGATTACAAGAACAAAGTCTTGTAGATCTTTCAACCAAAAAATTCATACATAAAATCAAATCCAAATAATAGATGTAACATAGAGTTTACATAAACTACTTGAAGCCCTTCAGATCTCATACACTAGTCACCACCGATATAATCAAATCATAAGATAATCGATCCCAACACAAATTCTAGTATGCAATCCTCTTCTTTATTGATTAGATCTAGATTCAAAAAATTGAATACAAAGCTTCAATGTTTATTTCAAAGGAGCAACACTTCGTTGCAAAATATCAAAAGGTAAATATTACAATAGAGATCTCTCATCTATATAGAAAAGAGAGATGAGTAAATTTAGGAAATCAGGTGAGCAAAAATAGGAAACCCTAACCTAACTAAGTGTAATTTTCTCTGAGAAGTTACATCTCATATTTTTGGTGTAATTACACTTTACAAAAAGACATTTAAGATGTTGCAAATTATTTAGAAAATGCTTATGGGAATGCATGAAAACTTTCAACATTGGGAGATCAGGAATCCTCATGGTTCGTTGCTTGGTCGCATAAGTCTTCATATTTCTTCTTAGTCTCCTACATGAATTTATCATCCGGACCAACAGTATAATCCACTATGGTGTGAATCCTCGTGACTGATCTCTTGGCGGATGAAATAACCTTCTTGCACCTGTCAAGATGCATTTTAAGGTTATCAAGGGTGAGCCTGATATCACAGAGGTCATCTATGGAGGCATCTAAAAAGTCTGCACTCTCTATCTGACCCATGACAACTTATTTGAAGATTTGTGATAGTTCTACAGCTAGAAGGAAGATACAGTCTTCTTCGAGAAGTTTTCCTGGCAACTCTTTAACCCTTCTTTCAAGAATAACCCGATGTTCTTCCACATCTTCCTGAACCTGGTGGAGATCTTCTATAAGGGATTTGATCATCTGAATACGATGCCTCAAAGATTCCCTTAATTCAACATATTTTTATTTGTCGGGAATAACCCCAACTTCCACCAGTTTACTGAGCTTTACCTATTTCATTTGTGACCAAAATGACAGTCATTTTTCCATCTCTTTAAGCTCTCGAGAAATAAAAACTCTTTCTTTATCCAACTCTAATTTGATCTGAGCTACCTGGGTAGCTTTCTCATTAGTGGCAATTATAATTTGAGAACCGTGTTCTACAACTTTGTTGATGAAGTCATACAACGCTTTTCCTTTGGAGAGGAATCTTTCAACCTTTCTGATAGCTGGGTCCTTAGGACTTACCATTGCCAATGGTTGTGCATTACTTGTAGATCCTACAAGATTTTTAACAATAGCGACATAATGCTCTGCCCTTTGTTTGTATAGGGCACGGGCTTGCTCCATTTTGTCTAGTCTATCTGCCAATATATTCAAAGTTACTTGCGCATTTGTCTTGGCACTTTCATTAGTAACTTTGCCATGCTGGACTCTGGTTGCTGTATAATCCTCCATATTAACATCCCCTTCCTCTTGAGGTGGAATGCCAATCTCTACATATTTCTGACCTGCTTTGTCAACCTGGAACCGTGAATATACTTTCGCTTTCTTCTTACCCTTGGCCTTTGGTGGAGGTATCTCTTCAAGATCAAGCTCTTCAAGAGAAATCATTTGCTTCTTTTGTTTTGATACTTGGGATACCAACCATGGGGGAAGAGAGGAGGAAAAATATTCCTAGTTGACCGTCAATTCTTTTTTTACCACCACTTTTGATGGAAGGACAGGTATGGAAATAATTGGTGAGGTATCTGTCACCACTGTTCTAGAAACCTACACATTGACTTGATTATGCAGAGAGTCACTCATAAACCTATTAAATCCAGCTTCTGAATTGAGGTCATATGATGGCGAAGACAAGCTGGGAATGGATGATGGAGAACCTGACGAAACATCAACCATTTGAACACTTGTCAATGAAGGAGTATCTAGTGTGGTTGATGCTACAGGGAGTGGTGTAATTTCCACTGTGGGTATGGCAGATGTGGAAAGAGGTGGCAGAGGAATGTCAATAATAGGAAATGTGAGAGGAACGCTTGAAATTAGAGGTGATGATGACTAGGGAAAATCTTCAACTACGTGCTCGGGTGGAGACATAGCTTGTTCTTCATCGGGCCTGAGTTCCTGTTGATCATTTTCCCGATCCTCTTTCTCTTTCTCACTTTCAGACTTGTGTTCATCTTTTGAATGTTCTTCTTCATTGGAGTCTGTTTCCTCTGAATCTTCTTCTTTAGTGGATTGATCACTTGTACTTTATTCATTATCAGAATCTATCTCTTCGAAAATAGGATTATTTCCTTTTGAGCGAGATGGTTCATATTTTGTAGTCCCTTCCTCATGGATGGCTTGAACATTCTTCTTGTCAATAGTGAATTTGATTTTAGGACCCTTTCTCGAGAAAGTAGGAATAACCGCAAATTTATCTTTGATGCGGGGTTCTTGTTGTAGATTAACTTGTGTTCTAGACTCATCTCCTTGTGACTATGTTCTGAAATCTTTCATTTGAAAACCATGCTTTTGTAACCATTCAACAGTGTTAGCCAAAATTGGGGCTAACCTTTCTCTGATGGAAATGCTCTCCTTCTTTGACCATTGAATTGCAGGAAAAGGTTTCTTGAAGATTCGTTGTTCATCATAGGCAGCGTTTAGGATGTCAGTAAGATCTATAAAATCCGCTGGTAGGTCAACAATACCAAGATCTCTGATCCGTTGAACAATCAACCTACACCAGTCCATCTTACGAATAGCTTCTTCGTCTCTACAATAAGCCCAAATGTCTTCAAAGTGATTTCCATGTTTGTGCCCCTTTTTTAGCTTCTTTCTGACATCTCAGTAATCAAAATCAAGTCTATATTTGTAGTTCCTGATCATCATGATCTGCATCTTAGCATAGACTGATTTTGCCTTTTGCACACTTTTGATGGTATATCTACCGATTGTCATTGGAAACTTAAAACCAGGTTTATGAATCCTTCGATGTTCTTTGTGAACTGAGATCAGCTGTCTGCATAACTCCATCAAAATCCACTTGTCTGAAGGATATCTGGGCAACATGTAAGGACAACCGGTATAGCATCCTACCCTTATGTAAGTAAAAGTCGAGAATTGAAGATATATGCATCTGACCTTACTTACCACTTTGTAAGCCTCATCTGATACTCTCTTTCTTTCGAGAGTTGGATTAAAATTGAAAAGCAGTGGTGCAAAGAAAGCGTCAGTGACTCTCCTAAAATGATGATGGCTCTCCTTCAATTCTAGTTGGTAAAAGTAATCATAGACTGGTGTAGAAAGTTGGTTCCCTTTTGTGGATATGCCTGGGAACTGTCTCATCACAACTACAACATACACCAAGTACGAAGTCATGTAGAACTTCAAGGTAGTCGATACATTAATCAACTGCTCATGAATTGCATCACTGATCTGTTTACCCTAGTCAATGTGAACCTTCTGTCTTCTTATAACTCAAATGTATTCATACATCCAATCACAAAAATGAGAAGTTTCTGGCAATCCTTTCACTCTGCTCAAAAGTATGATCATGTCTTTGATGTCCTCTTTGAAGTCAGCTCGAGGAAGCCCTTTCGGCCATCTGGAAATAGTATGCCGAGGTTCCTTCAACCATTGACTGTTTATCAGATACTTGGCTTTATTTGGATCTGAGTCATAAACCTCTTGTGTTGATTGTACTGAGATGTCAACATACTTCTCCATTTGCGGGATTTTGAAAACTATGTCAAAGAAGTCTGGATCTAGTCTCAAAACCTCATGTCCGGAAGAATTAATGATGCTTCTGCTCTCCCAAATACAGTGAGAAGCAACTTGGAGAACAAACTCTGTGTGATGTGCAGCAGTTGGAAATGAAGAAACTAGATGAAGATTACTGTGCACGATAGCTCTCAGAGAGTCTTCAAGAGGCTTTTGTTCGGTTCTTTTGACGAAGTCAAGGAGATCTTGATGGCCAACTTTCGTGTCTCTAATCTCTTCAACCTTCGAAACCACTACCATTGGTAGGTAAACACCTTGGTACTTGTATTTCATCTTTCCTTCAACTTTTGAAGACGAAGGAGGTTTCTTAGCTGTCATCTAAGTTTACTTCAGCTCTGTTTAGGAAAAGATCCTCTGATGAGATCAATTACTGCTCTACAAATAAGATTCAACAAATCGTTAGTCAAAATGGCAACATTGGGATGTGCAAAGCGAGGAGGGATGTTGAGAAAGTATGGTGTAAGTGATGAGGCACACAAAATGATGCTAGGAACGGTCGAGAAGTGGTTTAGAGCGAAACTAGATAGTTTTAGAGTGATTTTGGTCAAGTGCAGGAAATGGTGCAATAGCTCCAAAAAAGTGCGCTTTTGCATTTTAACTTAGTGAAATTTTTGTTTTTTTCAGGGAAAAGTGTAAGGGCACTGAAAATTAGCGCCCTTGCACTTGGGGGAAAATTGGCTTTGGTGCAATGGCACTGAAAAAGTGTGCCATTGCACTTTGACTTAGAAATTTTGGTGGAAATGCAAGAGCACATTTTTTTTTGGGTTAAGCATTTGAGCAAAAAATGAAAAAGATGTGATGGCACTGAAAATCAGTAACTTGGCATCATGAGGGCATCGATTTTCCACATCTTAACATCTTATTAAGAACCTTTGATAGACTGAAAAATGTGAATGGGCGATGTGAAGAAAACGTGAATGGTAAGTGTCAAGAGAAAAACGCGTTTTGAGAGAAGAGGAAAATGCGAATGGTGGAGAGGAAAAATGCGTTTTGTAGACGAGGAAAAACTTGAATCTTGAGAGAAAAACATGAATGGCTAGGGAAGAAAACGTGAAATAAACATGAAGGAGAACGCACGTATAAACAACATGTAATGTTTGGAGAGAAGAGAGAAAAACGCATGTAAGGAAAAACGTGTGTATCAAACAACAAAAACCCCAAGAGAACCATGTGAACAAGAGAAAGAAAACGTGATTAAGAAAAAGAGATAATGAAACCAAAAACTAAACGTACCTGGAGAATGTTGGAAGACAAATCAAAACTGAAAAGAAACCCTTTCTCAAAAAAGTGTTTTGCAGCCAAGAGTATGGTCGACCAACAAGAGGAGAGGTGGAGAAAAGAATAAAAGTGAAATGAAATAAACCAAAATCACTTTTAAGTGATTAGAAAATGAAAATGGCGAACTGAAAGTCGACCATCAATTAAGGCACACAAAATGGCATTAAACTGGGAAAAGTGTAATTGAAACCAAAAAGTGTGCTTTTCACAAAATCGTTTAAGTATAGACTTTAGGTGTAAGGGTGCACTTTTTCAGTGCCTTTACACCAAAAGTCACTTTCTCTTAAGTGCAAGGGTGCTGAAAAAGTGCACCCTTGCACTTTTGACACTTAGCCATTTTTCTTAAAAGATTTAGAGCGCTCTTTTTCCAGAGCTTTGCACTTTTGGCAATTTCACTTAAAACACGCAATGAACGCTCGTGAAGATACTCATTTTGAAGGTCTTGGCAAGGTGGACGTGGAGGGATGCTTAGATTGACCATCTGAGATGTTGGAATGCATTTTGAGGTGGATTGAAAATTGCCTCATTTTGCGTGCTTGAACATCACGAACCAAGGAAACATACAAGTTTCGTAGGGGGGTTATTCGTGGAACGAGCGTTGCTAGTTCCGTGATAACAGGCTGTCCCAAACAACAAACCCAAACCGTCCTTCTGGCCCCCAGACCCCGACATCCCAATCTCCACCAAGTTTAACAGATGAAAATGTAGGGTGAAACTTCTCCTCGGGTCCGGTTTGCTGGATCGCCGCTTCCGGACTTCTGTCCTCGTTTCACCATTCCTTATGGCTATCATGCTACGACATCCTGACCTGCATGGCCCGAACACTCAAATGACTAAAATGTTGCAAGGCGTGGTCTCACGACTTTTTGCCTCTTGGGTTTTGGACTCCGGAACTCCACCTTTGGAAGGTCGTTTCTCCAAAGTTGTTTCAAACAACTAACACTTGACAACCTTCCCTCAATTTGACCTCGAATGCTCTAATGGTGACCTAAATGAACTCCAATATGAAAACGAACGATGACCCATGTGCTGAAATGTGATCACCTTCCTCATGGACCCTTCATTATCCAAATCCAAGATCTAGAGAAATCATCCGGGTCTTCTTGCTCTGTTCGCCCTTTAGAACAACATTCTGACAGGGGAAGTCCGGCCTCTAGGGCCTGGGTCATCCAATTTCCCTCCAATGAACCTTCAATGACCAATTCAACTAAGTGTTAGACTTTTGAATGATAGATTATTCGATCTAATCATGTTTTTCCGGGATTTGGCTAACCATTTGTATCGTCATGCGTACTGAACCCCACCTCTATGTGTAGGATATATGGAATCGGGTGTAGAAGCCTCAGGGGCAGTCAAAGACAAAGGAAAGAGAACTTCCAAAGCTCCTCAAGGCAAGAAGGATAAAGATCAGATGAAATACCAATTTCAGGGAGTGTCGTTGCACTCCAAGGTCACAACTAGGTGGAAGGACATCACTGACATGAATATTGGACATGTCAACATTGACGATTTCATAAAGAGGGTCAGGATGAACCCCAAGATAGTAAATGAAAAGTTAATCAGAAGTAGCGGGATAGCCAAAGCTGCTAGGTTCCCTCCTGCTTTGATCGCCCCCAAGCTGGTGATGGCTTGTAGAGAGGCATATCGGCCAGAAACTAAAACTATTGTTGACAGAGATGGAAGCATCCTAGCTGACATGTCACTATCAAGAATAACGAAAGCCTTCCATATTATTGTCTTCGAAAAGATGGAGTTTCCTACTCTCCCAGAATGCAAATAAATGTGAGATGAAGACCTCATAAGATGCAAGAAACTCATAAATCAGTATTGTCTAAAGGACAGACGGGGCAATGTTGCAAAGGTTCCCCAAGAACTCTTTCGCAATGAATTTTTTGAAGATTACCATGATTTGATCACCCTACTAAGCAAAGTGATGGGCCTCCCTTATGTGGCATATTTTCAAGAATGGATGGTTTATTTCATCGAGAACATTCTCTGTGGAAAGGACACCATGTTCTACTAGGGAGGAATAATCAGTGACAACTTTCATGATCAATTCATGAATGTCAAAAAGACCTCCAAGTTCTATATGACCTCTTACTTGGTATACTCGCTGGTCGATAGGAGGCATTAGAATGGGTTATTCAGAGTTCCAAACGAAGTGCCTGGTAGAGAACTCAAGGATTTCGACAAGTACCCTCAGCTACAGTTCAAGAACTTCAAGAAGGATTATTGCAGAGTGAATGATGCATTCATTGCTTATATCATCAGGCTGCTGGGGGTGATTTTGAGAGGAGAGTCTCCCACAATGCTCGTGCTTTTCTAAAAATTTATGCTTTCCTATTCATCCAATATCCAAAGTTTACCTACATTCGAGCCCAGGGATTCTTAGAAAATACAAACAAGCTGCCCCGATACCCTAATGACCGGATAATATTGTTGGAGCTCTCTTGGCAGCTGTGCCACATTCACACCATTTTGAGCAGCAAGCATCTAGCAAGGATTTCTTATCCCCTTACACTCAGCCAGGGGATGTATGAGCTTCATACTTCCCAATGTGTAGCAATTTAGAGAAGGAACTAGCAGAGTATCATTTCAAATCTCACACGGCCAGGCCACAGATGGATCCATATGGCCATATCAGAAAGGCGATTGGACAGGAGTATGTCCACCTCCACAATGTTGAGGATTTCTAGGCAGATTGTAAAGATGAATTTGAGGTGCGGATAAGGCACTATATGTGGATGACCGCATAATTTGTAAAAAGGGTGAACTTGTTCCCAGTGCCTGATCAACTGGAGGAAGATGAAGCACTATAATCAACCCAGGTACAATGCCATTGCAAACATGCCACTGCCACTAATTGATTGGAATGAGCCAGAGGTTAATGAACTCGACATACTTACCAAGCCTATTGAGGCCTGAACAAAGGTGTGGATTGATGAGTGAGTTGCTCAATTAAAACAATAAAGGGTCATCTTGACATTTAAGGGGATTGAAGCGAGCCAAGTGGTTTTGATGGTGGGGCAGCTGCTACATCAGTTGGAGAAACATCTAAATCCCCCATCTATTCATTTGAAAAAGAGAAAGGAGACTGACGCGTAGCAGTCCGACCCAAAGGTGTATGCTAGAAAGGCCTCAAAGGGTGAACCTCCCAAAAAGCACAAGTGAACTGGCAACGTCACTGAAATGCCAGTAATCCAAGAAGACCGCTCTGTGAGGGAGAGGGGATGGAGGCTGATCAACCAAAGTCTTTGCCTATTTCATCTGCTACAACAACTACTGCTGTTACCACCACTCCGCCTATCCCACACGCAGTAGTTGCATCCTCTCCGCCCGCGGTGGACATCTCTGCCCATCTTGCTTCTACTTCTCCCATCGTGTAGGTAATATCGGTTGATTCGTCCTCCACCACTACCTCGCCCATTTCTTCATCTTCCATGTCTCCTTCCTTTTCTCTTCCATCTGCCACCACTGCAACCGCAATACCTACCCTTACCCTTCTGGAATCCTTCATGAAATATATGTAAAATTTTCCCTCCGAGCTCTCAGGAATGTTTGCAAATCCGGCGGTACAAGGTGTGATAACTCAAGAAATAATTAGCACTCTAGTCCCTCCTCCTACCAAGCTGCCAACAATGGAAGCCACCATGCAAATTTATAAGGAATTATATCGCCGACAATAGATGGAATCAGCTAAGAGGTTGGAAGAGGAGGCATATGACTATCGTGAGCACCCAATATACGAGCATCGAGTAATCGATGAGGTCACCTATGAGTCTTCCAGTTTTGATGGCAAGGATATGGACACAAAGATAATTGAAGAAATATTTGATCTGGAGCTTGATGCTGAGCTGGTCAAGCAACTCAAGGAAATTGAAGACAAGGAGGCTGAAAAACAACTTATTAGTGAAGAAGAGGTTGCTGCCATAGGGACGGGAGATGATAGGTCTCTGATTGGAGAGTGTGACCATACCCCTAGGCATGATGAAGAGGTTTTCCCTCATGAAGAGCAGGAAGATAAGGAAGAAGATAAGCCTGAAGGAGAGGCTGAAAATTATAAGAATCTAGAGATTGAGCAACTCGAGGAGCACAGGCGTGATAAAGAAAAAGATGCCAAAGGGGGAAGGCAACCCTGATGGGTGCTTGCCTACCAAATCCCCTATCAAGTACATAGTGTTCATCCAAGACTCCGACAAGGAAAAGGAGGATACGAAGATGGAGCAGGAGGCCCTCAATGATAAGGCAATTGAAGTTAGGGAAGAAGAAAAAGGGGATCAACAGGACTCACCTAAAGAAAAGTCCTCAATGCCTGACTGGTTGGAGAGACAATTGGAAAGGAGGGCTCCCACTCCAAAAGACCCAAGGGCAAGGCTGGAAGCTATATTGGCTCAAGCCCAAATCGACACCAAGAAGGAGAAGAAGCCAAAGATCAGGTCAAGGGTAATGATGGATGCCTCCAGATCCAAAGCAGCACAAATAGCTACACCAGTGGTGGGAGAACAAGGAATAAGTTATAACATATCCACCATCAACTTGGGAGTAGCCACCAGGGAGCAGAAGGTTGATCATCTCCAAGAATCTGTCGCCACAGTGGTGAATCTCATTCAGTAGGATAAAGTTTCCAAAGAGGAGCTTAAGGCACATGTGGATGATTTGACAACCTACATCCAACAATGGTCATCCACAGAAGAGCAGCCAACCACATCCTCAACCCCGATGTAGTTGTTGTCCAGAGATTAGATTGACAAATTAGAAAAATGAAAGAACTTGGACAAGACCACGAAAAATTGGTTTCGACAGGTCTTGGATATCAGAAACATGGGCATTAATTGTGTTATTCAGACAACAAACAAAATCTCGGAGGTGCAAAAGTCTCTTGAGGGTACGAGGAAAAATTTAGTTCCCGGTGAAATATGGGGCTGCTTACCCAAAGATTGAGGCTATCCTCAAATTGCCAAGCAAGATTTGGGAGGAGTTTGCATTTAAGGGGGATGATCATTGGCTGATGGATGTGTGGAAATGAGACTTCGATCATCGGAAGGAGGGGCTGGAATAGATACTTGAAAAGGTAAATCCGGACATTGAATGGGCCAAGGAAGTCAGAGAAGATTTCCTACAATATCTAAAGCTAATGACAGGGTATGAAATGCCCAATGTCCAGATCAATCCGAAAAATATAAAGCCTCACTTCCAAAAGAGGATGGAAGATGGGATGTTGGCCAAAATTACTACAGATTTCATGAGCTTTGTTGCCTGAGCTTTCACTCAATCCAAGCTATTCACAGATCACACTACTAAGTATGAGGAGGACTGGGAGAAGCTTGTTGATAATTCCAAAGAGTGGAGCTACCAAGTGCTGAGATCCGACATCATAAAGGTCGATAAGCTCCAGCCAGTGATCTTAAAATTCATGGAATATGCAGCTTTGAAGAAGCAAGAGGGAAACCCTATTATTGATGAAGAATTTCTAAAGGAGTAGTTGCAACAAAGAGCAATCAGCAAGAGGACCAAAATGCTACAGTGCTACCACTAAAAGACAAAACAAGGATGTGGACAAAAATGTATTTTAAAATCTAATATATTGGGGGGTAGGTAGAACCCTAGGTTACAGTGAATTGTGGCCACACAAATTTAAATAAATCTTAGCCACATATTCTACTTTTGGGACACTATAAATGGGGGGTCTCCTCTCATTTTCAAGGAGAGTTGAGTTGTTGTAAAGACATGTTGCATAAATTGCAATAGAAATATTTTGACTTTGGTGCATTTCTGGGTTTCTTCTCATGTTTCATGATTCTTCTCTCATAGTTAGATGATTTAGTTAAATTTACTTTGTTGTTTTAGTTTCCTTTCAATTGGCTTTGCTAGATTTAGTAATGTTGTTTCTTGGTTATAAAGATTTCTACTGTGTAGATGCCCTCCTTGTCCATACTTTTGGTTGTTTGTTGCTGATAGATGGCTATGCAAAGTTAGTTTGGACCTAGATTTGAAGCTACTTTTAAATCTTTATCTTTGTTCATGCATATGTATGGTGAATGAATGGTAAAATATCTGCAGTCCTTAGAAGATAGCACATATTTCATGAGACTGTGAGATTTATGGTTAAGTGGAATTTTGTTTTAAGGAAGTTGTCCACAACAAAGACCTCCATGATCACTGTTCATTGGTAGTTGCAGGTCTAGGAACCCTCTCTCTTCCCTTCTCTTTTTCCTTTTTTTTTAAGAAGTGACCTATGCTAAGGTTCGTTGCACATTGTAAAGTCAAATCTTATAACAAAAATGGAGTTCAAGATTGATGTTTGAACCTGCAACAAACACATAGTAAGTTCCTCACCTCAGAAACTCCATTTACAGATCCGATTCCCCTTCCAGCTGAACTCATGTAAGTCTACCCTGTGATTACCAGCAAAATCAATTAAACATCAATTGAGATATTTCACGCAAGTCACGACTTGACACCCAAGAGACCTTGGGGCGATTTTCAACAACTTGCTAGATATTTCCTTTCAAGAGAGGTAATGCACTTATGCATTACCTATGTTGAGAAGTGCATAAAAAACACATCAACAGGTTACTTCTATCTCCATTTGGATTAGGTTGTATAACCTCCTGCCAATCCTACGTGATCCAGAAATCATAAAAAAATGATCAAGTAGTTTGGAACCTTTGTCAGTCTGGATCCTGGTGTATCCCATCGCAAGTTTGCAAGGGTCTGCGCTATCATTGACATCCCCAAACCATTGCATCACTCAGTTTTGGTCCATTCAACTCATGACACTTGGAATTAATTCCTTAATTATGAAGGCCTCGCCTTCAGGTTTTTTTGTTGCAACATGTTGGGGCACAAAATCGCCAGTTTCTCCTCCTCAAATTCGACCACTGCCAGAAATTTTCGGCTCAGGCAATGGATTAAGAAGGCAAGCAGTCCAGGTGCATACTTCATTTGGTGTAATTACGAGAAATTTTTGGCTGCTCTTGAGGACCCTAGACATGCTTCTGTGGCCCCATTGGGGGCTTCCCCTAGGGTGGAACTTCACTCTTCACCCATTGGTGCTCTTGAGGAGGCTCCACCCCCTTTTCTTGCGACCAACCCTCCCATTCCAGCAGCGGTTGATAATGATGAATCCGACTCAGAGGGTTCGTATCCTTTCATGAATGACTTGGATGAGGATTACCATGATTTTTTGGACTATGAGGAGTTGCTTGTTCCTTTTAAAAATTGCTCCCTCCATCAAACAATGAGTGCTATCACCAAACCAAACTACCTAACCAAAGGGAGAAAGGGGCACAAATCAGAGGTCGAGAAGCTCTGGATTGAAGGAAAAGATACTGTAGATGAAGGAAAACAATGGACAATGGAAGCCCTCCTTACTAGGAGTATGCAAAAAGAAAATGCCAAGAAGGCCCTCTAGGATACGCCTATGGGGGTAGAATTTTTATGTGTTGTGGTTGATGGCCGAATGATCTCCAATTTTTTTGACATTGGGTACTCTCTTTTGAATTTTCTTAGGGTGATGTAGGTCTTTTCTCCATACCATTTTGTGCTCCCCACTCGTGGGTCTATATCAGGCTTTTCTTTTTGTGCTCCCCATTCTTGGGTTTGAAGCTGTCTCTATTTTTATTTGCTCATTTTATGGGTGCTGCCTCACACGTAGCGATTAATCTAGCAAAAAATAAAAATTCTTCAATAAACAAAATATGTAAGATATTTTTACGTTTTTTAGATAAATGTATTTAAGATAGCATTATTAATTTTTAGAAAAAATCTATGTAAACTAGTGAAGTTCTTATTTTTAATAAAAAATAGGAGTTATTTTATTTACTGCATAAACACATTAATTTTTATTTTTATTTAAGAATTATTTTATTATTACATTGTTTACTTTATTTTTATTTGAAGAACTATTTTGTGTAAATTTTAATTTATCCACATTGTTTACTTTCTTTTTTTTCTTGAAAAATTGCCATTCATTATTTCCATAATTCGTTATGAACTACTTTTTAATAGTTTTAACTTTATATTTTTGTTTTATTTTTTAATAGATCTAAAATCAATCTACCCGTTGTTTTGATTATCCAAAATATATCATGGTTCATTTTATTTACTAAAGCTACATTCTAAAATCATTCTATCCTTTGTGTTTTGAAGCCCAAAATCCATCACTCATTGCAAAGACAGTGTTCATAAGATGATAGGCCATACAAAAAAAGAGGAAGTTCAAACCGAGGAACTGTATTTTTGAGGCTTTGGTGGTAGAGTTTTTTCTCAGGTTGGGTGGTTGGAGATTTAAGGCCATGGGAAGGAGGCCCGCTTTTCTTTGTATGCAGTGGGGGAAGTAATTGGTAATTATTGTGTGAGGTCTAGCCATAATTATAGAGCATACACAATATGCAAAACCTAGGGCATATGTAACGTATAGAGAAGAGGATTAGGATTGCAATAGGATTCATAAGGAAAATACACTAGATAAAAATGATGTTGAGTATTTTGTACCATGAGGAATTGACATAACATATGTGTTGGGGGTTATGATGTTTCATTCATTATCAAAGTATATTGCATATTTTTCTTTTATAACAATTATTGTGGTGAACTTTATTGTAGGATTAATGACTTAATATTGTTATGAAGTAGAATATCTAATGTGATTTTAATTATTTATTCTTAATGTAAAGATACCTAAGTAATCATACAAATTTTGTTTTCTATATATATCCATGTATTTTTATGACCTATATAGGTCATTGAGAGGATAAGAAGAATCTAGAACTAGAGAGTGATAGTCCATAGTGATTTTAAAATTTTAAAACTTACTAGAGTTGTTATAGCCAACTCTAGAATGGGAGACATGTAACTTTAAAATTGAACACAATCAACTCTAAACTTAATTAGTTAGCTTCAAAATATCTATAATCATGATCCTATTTGTTAGTGTAAATAGTGCCTTTACACATGTAGTTAGGATTGACTTATTCACACTTAGCTTAAGTTTACTTAGGCTATTTCATAATTTTGTCTCATTTTATATAGTTGAGACATGTGTCCTCATCACTTAAGATACCTATTATATGCATACTTTTCACTTTCTCACACACTTGTCAAGTGAGCTCATAATTGTTGCAATTTTGGAGGGGTAGTTAGTCATTTAGTCCTATCTTTTACCTCCTCTACCTTGCCTATATTTAAGCAAGGCTCTCATTATATTTTATACACTATTTTGTAGCTCCTTTCAAAGAAAATATTAATGCAATTATTTTATATTGATCTTTGCATCTATTGGAATCATTGGTTTTCTTTTATGCATTTACAATTTGTAGCTTAAAATCTCTCTTAAAAATTTCTTGGTTAATTCATCTATTTTCAAATTTCTAACATGGTATCAGAGAAAATTTTGAGAGTTTTGAATTCATAGATTCCTAATTGAGAGAATAGAGTTTTGTATATGATCTTGTAAATTCCTGTATGCTCTTCTCTTGCATTTTGAATGTTTTGGAGAATCAAAAAGGAATTATAAAGATTTATTAACCTTGTATTTGCATATTTATTTTTGGTGAGACCTAGTGATTACAAAGTTTTTTGTTATATTGGTAATATTTTTGACTGATCCAATGTGTTGAAAATGCTCAAAAAAGTCAAGATTGGTTTTTGTTTGATTTGATTAGGCCACCATATGACACAATAGTGAATGAGGGTTTGAAGCACAAAGTTGGTGATTTTTTTTCAAATGGAGTACTTTTAGGCCAAAAGGAACCTTTCATTGCACTCAAGAGGCTAAATAGATGGATTTTGGTATAAAATTTTCCCACTTTTAGTGTTGGGAGCATCTAAGGTATTTTTTTTTGCCATAGGCGGTAATATGGCCCCTACATGCAGTACGAGGTAGATTAAAACAAAAATTTGTGCTCAATGCTAAAGCACTTCACAATGGTAAGGATTAAGTTCTCAGGTGCTTTACTTTAAGCGCTCAGAGCACTCTTCTTAAAGGGGCTTTGTCCCCCTCCTTGGGAACCACCACCCTCACGACCTAGTCGCAAGAAGCAACAACTTATAAGTCACTAGTGGTTTAATAGTAACTACGACCTCATTTGCTCAACAAATTTTCTCTACTAGCACCTAGTGGCCACCTAAGCTGGCAATGATGCTCACTGATTGCCAGTGGGTGACTAAGGCCTAAAATAGGCCTTTTTTTGTTTTTCAATAATTTTTTCCCCAAGAGGAAAACTTTTACAAATGAATAATTGACAAAAAGATGATTCCATCACATACATAGTGGTGTCATCATATTTATGATTTTGTGTTGTTTTAACACATTTTTTTGGCCTTTGAAGTTAGTATTTGTAAGAAAATTTTGACAAGGCATAACTTTCACCTTGATTGTCAAAAATTTGCAAACTTTTTTTGACGAGTATAAGAATTTCACAAGGAATTTAAATTTACATATAAAAATAAGATTTGAATTGCCTATTTTTTCAAAAATTGTAAAAATCTCCATGATTTATAAATGAAAGATTTAGGCATCCAATCTTTCATAAACTTGTAATTTTTCTTGAATATCATTATGGGAGTGCCTAAAATAATCAAGGGGGATTGTTTTTAGTTGTGCCTTTAAGCACCTTTGTGATTCATGTCTTGAACATTTCCACATTTTCCTTAAAATATTTTTTCGTTCAACATTAATCATTTTGGGGGATATAAACTTGAATCAAGGGGGTGCCTTGAGTTGTGCCTTTGAGCACTTCCATGAGTTGTGTACTAAACACTTCCATGAGCCATGTCCTAAACAGTTCTGTGAGTCATTTCCTAAATACTACCACATTTCCATTAAGTATTTTCTTTCCACACCGCATTTTTGCTTTTGAGCTTGCTGGTATAAATCATGTTTCCAAATCCATGGAAAATCAAATGTATTATTGTAAGAAAAAAATTATTCCATAGACAAATGCATGTTTAAAAAACTTGATGACTGAGAACTTTCTTGGAAACTTCATCAATTAACACAAATTTGCATTACAAATGGAATTGACTTGTCAAATTTTTCTAATCTAGCACTTGCACAAACATATAGTCTCACTCATTCATCTCGTGAGACATCACCATCATTTGAAGATGAAAATTTAGTCTCATGACATGAATTGAAATTTCATCACGTAATGCTACTTTAAAATTAAGAGTTTCTTCCTTGGGAGCTTCCAAAGATTCCATGCACAAAGATATTGTCTTTCCAGATCCACCACATCAGGACACATTTCTACTAGATATTGTATCTTTGTTTGTAGAGTCCCGTATTATAGATTTGAAAGAAAACATTAAGGATATAATTCTTATTTTTTATGATAGTTCCTATAATACATTAGAGTTCATAGATGCTTCACAAAGAGAATCCAAATATTCATTGTAGCAAGATGTCACATGGGATTTGGATTGTAGCCATATGGCATGCATTGACATTCCACACATCACATATCTGGTTTCCATTCTACAACCTTCACATGGATAATTTGAGTAGCTTTCATATATTTCATTGGGTCTTTGGATCATGTGCAAAAATCATAGACCTTCATCCTTCTTCTTGCATATTCCTATTTGGAATGGGAAGACATCTTACACACATTTTTGGTGTTGTTTCTTCCCAAGGGAAGAAATATTGTTCAATGTTCATGGATCAACTTCAAAATCCAATGTAAACCATATACCAACACTACATGCATCATATTATGGGGAGGTTACATGGTTTCCCTACTCATCTCATTTTTGGGAGGGAGCATTTATTCACATGAAGTTCTTTCTTTCTAATTTTTTGGTGGGATCACAAGAAATTATTTTTTTCTCTCCTATGGGGGGAATATTCATTGTACTCATGTGAAAGTAGTAGTCCTTGGGGGGTCATCATGAGTCCTTCTATAACTTATATTATTCACTTGTACATTACATTTGTATCATTTCTCTTTTGGAAAGGAGTTTTGTTCCCATTGGGTTTTCTCCTTTACTCTATTTATGATAAATTTGTACATGAGTACCTAACATGGCATAGTAGCCAAGATTCATCATCATGCACATATTAATCCGTAAATTGCACTAAGGGGGTGTTACTATAAATAGTGTCTTTACATATCTAGTTAGGATATCACCTTTCTAGGATCAAACTATTCACACTTAGCTTAAGTTGACTTTGGCTATTTCATACTTTTCTCACTTCATATGGTTGAGACATGTTTCCTCATAAATTGAGACACATATTTCAAGCACACTTTCTACTTGCTCACACACTTGTCAAGTGAGCTCACAAGTTTTTCACCTTTGGAGGGGTAGTTAGTCATTCAGCTCTACCTATTACCTCCTTCGTCTTGCTTATATAAGAAAGGATCTCATTGTATTTTATACACTATTTTTTGGTAGCTTCTTTTGGAGAAATTCTTAATTCAATTTTATCATATTGACATTTGCATCTCTTGGAATAATTAGTTTTATTTTATGTATTTGTAGTTTGTAGCTTAGAATCTCTCTTAAAAAGTTCCTAATTAATTCATCTATTTTCATATTTCTAGCACTATCAACTTATAAGAGTGAAAGATAACTCATGAAACATGTATTTAAAACTTAATGCATGTCTTGTGAAATCTAAGTCAATTTTGAATGCTTTTCACTAGCACAAAAGTATCTCTCGACTGCCTATTTTACGAATGCCTACATTATCCTATATTTTCTACTATTTTTAGGGAATTAAATAAAATTTTACACCTTGAATTCTTTCCTAAGATCCAAGAGCACTTTACTAATACCACCTCTTATCTATGATTTAAGAAAACTCTTCAATTAATATTGAAGCTCACCCCTTTCATAATGTAGTAAAAATAATGAACTGCCATATGAATTTGTGATCTAGCAGTATTTAGTTGGCGAGATTCTTAGAATCAACCCCTTTTAAGTTCATAGAAAAAATATAAATGGGCATTCCATGAAATAATTAGTATAGTTAAACTAGAAATTTTGAATAGAAGGTAACTAAATCAAAGTAGCAAAATCAACATTTTATAGCCTATCTTCACTTTTTTTAAATAAAATGAAAAAATATTGACATCATCTAAAGAGTATAAGATTTATTTGGGGTAGAAGTAGAGTCCATTCACTTGAAGGAGAAGATATTGTGGTATTTTCTATTTAAGTGCTTTGTTTAATTGGTTTATTTCACTTGTTTCTTCATGCTTAGAAATATTTTCTTATATTATTATCTTTGTATTCTTATCTAAAGACCTAAATGAATCTCATTTAAATATTCAAAAAAGAAAAATATTTTCCTTTATATGTTTTCCACTTCAACGTAAAATTGTGTTTTGAATTTTAAGAAAACTATGTTTAATTTTGGTATATTTACTTTCCAACAAAGTGCACGTTTAATTTTAAAACATATTTACTATCCAATAAAGTGTGGTTACTTTTAGTAGTTATAAAATAGACCCATTCCATTTTTAGTAGCCATAAGGTAGGCTACGATTAGCTAGGAGAATATTGCTAATCTCACGACTTCAGAATGTATTACAAATTGCCTTTGGAAACCACTTAGATTGATAAGAACTTGATGAGTAATTAAAAGAACTACAATGACCTCATCACATTTTACAAAAAATAACATATCTCACCATTTGAATCCACATGGGTCCACCTTTTCAAGGTATGCTTAAGTGGAGTGTACTCCACTTAACAAACCAATTAGAATAAAAATGATTGACACGAGTACTCTCACTCAAGATCCTCATGCCCACACAAATACATGTTCTTTCCAAGGCTCCAAATAGGTACCCAAATAATTCTACAACACTCAAACATGTTTCCAAAATTATCCTACTCAAAGTTACTTATATTAGAGGCTCAAAAAATGTATAAAAAGTCAAATACAACTTTTTACAACATCATAAAATCTTCAAAATTCAAAATTCAAGTTCCACCAATTTAGAAAAAAATAAAACATGGGAATTAGATCATAATAATAACTTAGAATGGAGTGGAAAATTGGGGAAATTTCATAGTTTCAAATGGAGGTCTTGGCTACACTTAGCCAATATGTTTTTGATTCATTGGGAAAACATAGTCATAATCCTATTAGCTCATGATGCAAATCATAATAGTAAATGGTTCTTGATAATGCTTTGATACTCATTTTGGACAACATATAATATTGTGTACACCAATTGCACACGTTAACTATTATCATGGAATACATAGCCGAAGTACAACAATATTAGGTTGCATTATTCACATGCTCATACACATAGATTAACCGACACATGCCAAATTTATAAAACATTAGCACACAAAAAAATCATACCAATAATAATATATAACAAACATAGTCACACAATAAACTCATAATACATAATAATTAAATCATAACAATCAAAATCTCATACTATGCTTGAACACAATCCATAATTTTGTATAAATTTATTGTTTACATTTATCTCTTATTTAATATTTTAAATAGTTCAATTTCTAACCTCATAAAAGTATCCAAAATGACATCACATTACCATGTATAATTCATTCAACAATAATTATTGATGAAACCATTAAAAGTCACATATAAAGGATAACCATATAAATCTTGGTTAGCATCAATATACAATCAAATACATTTTAAATTAAATAATTTAATTCAAGGAATAAGAGCTAATGATGACTATCTAGGGTAAGTATAAATTATAACATAAATAAGCATGACTAAGCATCATATATATCACATCAATAATCAACTATCATAGTCATATACATATCATTAATGTAAACTATACACAAGTAACACATGTGTCATAGAAAAAATAGGATTACATCATCAACATCTCTAATACTTAAGAGAAAAATCAAAATACAAGGCACTTCAATTGGGTAGGATTTTGCAACAATACTGCTTGATAATCAAGTACAAATAGGGTGTGACAAACAAGATGGTAGATATGTTGTTTAGGTGATCTCTACTTTCAATGGTTGACATTCTTTCTCAATTAGACCTCTTCACCAAAGATATTTAGATGATTATGAGCATGGTGAAGGCTTTGGTGAGATCTACAAGAAAACAAAAAGAGGTAAAGTGGTTGATTTTGAGAAAACTTTAGATTATTTTCTCAAAGATACAAGTTTGGGAAATTGTGTGTATTGAAGGAAATGGATTTTTTTCTCTTGTATGAGGTTCATACCTCAAATATTTTGGGTTATTTTAGCATTGCAAAGACATAGGATAACTTTAAAAGGTATATATTTTGGTCGTATATGTAGGTAGACATCTCAAGATTCATTCAAGGAACAAAACTATGTTGCAGTAAAAGACAAACATATTCCAATACATTTAAAGCCATGGGAGAACATATCCTTGAAATTTATACGAGGTCTTTGTTATTCTTTGTGGTGGTGAATTATTTATTAAGATGTGTGTGCTCATTCTAGGTTGCAAAAAAGGAATTTTGAGGGAAGTGAGGTAGTTGATTTATTTTTAACTATTGTGTTTCAACTCACTTTGGATTATAATAAATTATAATATCAAACAATGATGCTACGTTCTTGGGGAAGTTTTTGCGTACACTTTGGGAGATGGAAAATTAAGTGGAACACTCCACTTCTTTTCTTCCTCAAATCAATGGAATAATGGAAGAAATGAATCAAAATTTAGTGAAACTATTGAGAGGGTATAATCAAAAGATTTTGAAGACATGAAATAATTTTTTTAATATATTTAAAAATCTAACAATTGGATAGTCCATACATTAACTAGTTTGCTACTATTTGAGGCTTGTTTTGGTTTCCTACCATCCAGTCCCTTTGATGTTTCTATGAGAAAATCATAAAAACAATTTGAGAATGTGGATTGAGATGTCCACAAAGCTAACATTTTTATTGATAAAATTTGGCAAACACATGTCCAAATTTAAGAGAAATTGAAGGGATCATAATTTACGTACATAAAAAGGCACGATCAACATCTAGTAGAGCACATATTAAAAAATGGTGATCATGTTTGGTTGTATTTCCCAGAGAAAGATATAAATATCAAGTCTTTAAGATATGACCCTTTACAAATTTTGGAACAAGTAGGTAAAAATGATTTCACTTGGGTTTTCCACTATACATGAAGATGCACTTGATGATCAATGTAGATAATATTAATTTGTTTCATCCTTCAATGAGAAATTAAGAGGAAAACCTATTGTTTCCTAAAATTTGTAATCTATCTTTGAGAAACCAAGAGGAGTTATGAAAATATGTGGTAATTGACAGGAAAAAGAGAAGGACAAGGAAAGGAGAACAAGAAACCTAGTTGATTAGGTTGAAGATGTAACTTTAAGTAAATATAATTTTTTTCATCTAAGGTGGGATATGTGGAAGAAATATACTTAGTTGATAATTCCCTAAGATTTTTAGGACCACAATTCTCTTTAGTGGGGAGGTGTGATCCAAAAATGGATCTATGAAACATGACCAAGGGGACACTTATCACTATTTTTAGTCACAGGTTGTTGTAAGCCTCTAGATTTCTTGAAAAATATGATATGATGGTTCAAAATAAACAACCTTTTCCTTAGTGGAGGAAATTTTTGTGGTGGACTCTTGAACATCTTAAAGAAGTTAATTATTAGAGGAACATGGGTGGAAAATGAGTCAATTTTATTTGGTGTCGAAATTGCCAATTTACAACAAGTGAAAATTTCACAACCCTAACAATTTTGTAACCACTTGATATTTTCCTAACTACCATTGTGGTTTCTTAGTCCAATATAGTAGTTTCATAACTACCCATAGTAATTTTATGATTACTTCATTTTTTTAGAAATTTAAAAAGTTTTTAGCATTGTCTCTACTAGTTTTAATTATTTTAAATTGTTTTTTCCACCAAAGGACTCCAAATACATGTACCTGGACAAATAATTTTTTGTGAGGGTTGGATCTCATTATATGATTCCATATATTCCCTTTCTATACTTGTAGGTGAAGAACATAGGTTTTTGATGAAGTTGTGACCATATACGAGTGTCAAATCTTATTGTATGTGATATATGGGTTTAAATTCATCCTTGAGACATTATATATACTATGATTGGAAATTAGTGGCATTACGAGTTTTTATTCACTTTTTATATTTTTTTCAGCATTTATAGGTTTATCTAGTTGTATTTTTGTGTTTTAGTTTCTTTGACGTTGTTTACTTTTATTATTTGGATGTATTTCACTTATTATTTTGCATATTTAGGCATAAGGGAACAAAAAATAAACTTGTCAAGTAATTCTATGGTAAGTTTCACTGGTAGGAAGTGTTTTTTTGAGTGTTATCATAATCCATAATTTATGATTATTATTAGACTATTTGTAACTTTGTATAGATCACTCATTTGTGTACATATTTGTAGAGGAAACCTCATGAATAACATAGAGAAAATGAGGGTCTTCTTCCAAATTGATCATCTTGAAAAATTATATCCTTTTTGAAACATGCCTAAATTTACTTTATTTATTTCATGTAGCTTACTTTAGCATGTATGCTTAATGTAGATTCATATGAAGACTAAAGTGGGGGTAAATCGTAGAGGAGAAAAGTGCATACTTTGTACACTTTTACCCACCTCTTTTGCACTATTTTAGCCTTATTAATAAGTGTGTCATCCTAGTGCTCATTTTGAGAGATTCAAGTGCACACACTTTTTTAACCGAGCCTTGCCCTATCCTTTTGCTTGACTTGAGACCTTATGGTTTTAACGTAACCCAAATACTACCCTTTTCTTGCCATGTTTGAAATTGTAGCCATGATTTTTGTCCCTAGATATGATTGCTAGGGAAACCTTGTCCCCTTTTGTCAAAGCCCAATTTTAGTCAACTTAACTTGAAATTCTAACTGTTGTCTAGTGCATTACAAGCATTTTTTTTTAAATTAACACCTAGGATTGGATATTTAAAGGTAACCTCTTAGGGAATTTAGAGATCATTCATTGAGTCCACAAGCATAAATTAAAATAATCTTTAATAATTTGAGATCAAATCATCCTTGCATTAGTAAAGCATCAACTATATCACATATCTAATATTTTGGCACTTAATCTCCTTTAATGCAAAATTTGAACAACAAAACAAGAATATTGATTGATGATGAAGGAAGTTCCATACTTCAATCCTAACAAAACAAGCCCCTGAAGGTGTTTTTTAACACCACCTTATCCTTATCTCAAATAGTATATTAGAGGTGCAAAATTTGAGAGAAAATGATGGTTAGGGACATGATTATGATACAAGGATATAATAATGGCAAGGAAGATTATCACACTAGAAATCATGTCCATATTTTGTGTGGGGGTTAAGAACATATTTGCCTCTAGGTTAACACCTTATATCTAAGACATATACTAAAAATGATAGTCCATAAATACAATAATAGTTTGATTTCTATCACCACCATACATAAAGAGATGACCCCAAATATCATGTCCCCTTTATGACCCCAAAAATTATGACCCCAAATATCATGTCCCCTTTTGAATAACCTTACATAGGATGCGACTTTTCTAGAATCACTTCACCAAAATGTGTTTCACTATTATGGGAGAAGTAGCACTATGATCTATGCTCCAAGGGTCATAAGCTCTACATCAATTAGTTCCCAACCAATAGTACCCCTATAAGAGCCAATTTGGCTCCCACTCTAGTATTGCCTTCTTTGGGTATATTAGCTTTAATGAGCATAAAAACAAATGTAATGACAAATGTTACGTTGAGAAGAAGTGAACTTATGAGAGAAGGTGTAGATCTTTTGTAAAATTTATAAAACTTGAGATGTTTATAATTATAGCATCTACTTAACATAATCAAGAGATTTAAATAGAATCTTTATCATAATAACACCATACTAATAAATATAAAAATGATACATAAACTATTCATATAAGAAATAATTTCTACAAATTTCTACTCATGAAATAAATATCAATAAATTTAACTTAAACTAAACAATTCAACTTCATAAAATGCTTTGTAATACATCATTACAAAATTTTAAAAAACTAATTCTAATGACAGAACCAGAATGTGCGCTTCAAAGATTCACAAAGTTAAATATTGTGAAAGATCCTTATGTGAAACCATTCTTCAAAATATACAAACTTGATTTCTTTTTTTAGTTATCTATGCCTTTCAATGCCTTGGACTGATAACTCTGTGAACTGTAATAAATACTATGACTTCAGTTTTGATGGGTGTTGCTCAGGTGGTGTAACTTTATCTGAAGGTATTTACTGAATAGCTTGAACTTAATTACTTGTATACAATAACTAATTTTGGAAAAATAGCTGCAATTAACTGTGTACGTTACTCAAACAACTGGTAATTAGAGACTTAAAGTCATCAACCCACTAAAGAAAACACAGATAATAGGTGACCTATCTAGTCAATTGTCTCTTCCAGCAAACTAGGAGAAACTGAGACTTCACGCCTGTCCAAACTTTTCCTTCCAAGTGGGCTGCTACTGTCTCTTTCACCACACTTATTGAACAATGGAGGGTGCATGGAGATAAGGTAATGGAATAAATCTGTCCTATCGCCACTCTCTACATATTATTGTCTTGATTGGATTGGAGCTCCTCTTTCAATGGAAATTCTTTAATTATTTTATGTTTATTTGTTGAATCCATGTAAGACAAGTAGAACATGGGTCACATAAAAATTAGGATTACAAAATCAACTCTCTAATGCGTGAGAGAAAAAATCAAAATACAACAAAGTACTTCAATTGGATAGGGTTTTTGCAACAATACCTCTTGGTCAGCAAGTACAAATGGGGTGTGACAAACAAGATGGTATATATGTTGTTTAGGTGAACTTTGGTCGAAATTATTTCTCAATTAGAACTCTTCACCAAAGAGGTATATGTAGATGTGTATGAGCATGGTGAAGGCTTTGGTGAGATCTATAAGAAAAGAAAAAGAGGTAAAGTGGTTGATTTTGAGCATAATCTAGATTATTTTTTCAAAGATACAAGTTAGGGAAATTAGAGGTAAAGTGGTTGATTTTGAGCATAATCTAGACTGTTTTTTCAAAGATACAAGTTAGGGAAATTAGAGGTAAAGTGGTTGATTTTGAGCATAATCTAGATTATTTTTTCAAAGATATAAGTTAGGGAAATTATGTGTATTGAAGGAGTGGATTTCTTTTCTCTTGTATGAAGTTCATATTTCAAAAATTTTGGGTCATTTTAACATTGCAAAGATTTTGGATAACTTTAAAAGGTATATATTTTGGTCGTATATATAAGTAGACATCTCAAGATTCATTCAAGGTAGAAAACTAGGTTGTAGGAAAAGATAGACACTTATAATTTGAGATTGTACCGATATATTTCAAAACATTTAAAGTCATAAGATAACATCTCCGCAGACTTTATATGAGGTCTTTGTTATTCTTTGTGGTGGTGAATATATTTATTAAGATGCGTGTGCTCATTGTAGGTTGCTTAAAAAGAATTTTGAGGGAAGTGAGGTAGTTGATTTATATTTTACTAATATGTTTTTAACTCACTTTGGATTATCATAAATTATAATATCAAACAGTGATGCTATGTTCTTAGGGAAGCTTTTTTGTACGGTTTGGGAGATGAAAAATTAAGTGAAAACTCCAATGCTTTTCTTCCTCAAATCGGTGGAAAAATGGATGAGATGAATCAAACCTTAGTGAAAATATTGAGAGAGTATAATCAAAAGTTTTTGAAGATATGGAATGAGAATTTTTAATATATTTAAACATCTAACAATAGGATAGTCTATATACATTAACTAGTTTGTTACTATTTGAGGCTTGTTTTAGTTTCCTACCATCTAGTCCCTTTGAAGTTTCTATGGGAAAATCATAAAAATAATTTGAGAACGTGGATTGAGATGTCCACAAAGCCAAAATTTTCATTCATAAAATTTGGCAAACACATGTCCAAATTTAAGGGAAATTGAAGGGATCATAATCTGAAGTACAAAAAAGGACATGATCAACATCTCGTAAAGCACATATTCAAAATTGGTGACCATGTTTGGTTGTATTTCCAAGAGAAAGATAGAAAAATCAAGTCTTTAAGATATGGCCCTTTACAAATTTTGGAACAAGTGGGTAAAAATGATTTCACTTGGATTTTCCACCACACATGAAGATGCACTTGATGATCAATGTAGCTAATATTCATTTGCTTCAAAATTCAATGAGAAATATAGAGGAAAACCCATTTTTTCCTACAATTGGTAATTTAGCTCTAAGAAACCAAAAGGAGTTATGAAAATATGTGGTATTTGATAGGAAAGAGAGGAGGAAAAGAAAATGAGAAAAATAGATAAGGTTGAAGATGTAACTTTAATTATATATATTATTACTATCTAAAGTAGGATATGAGGAAGAAATTTACTTAATTGATAATCCCCTAATATTTTTAGGACCAAAACTAGATCTTCAATGGGGAAATGTGATCCAAAAATGGATCTATGGAACATGACCAAGGGGACAATTATCACCATTTTTAGTCAGGGGTTGTTGTAAGCCTTTAGATTGTTTGAAAAATATGATATGATGGTTTCAAAATGAACAATCTAGTCCTTAGTGTAGAGGAAAATTTTGTGGTGGACTCTTGAACATATTAAATAAGATAATTATTAGAGGAACATGAGTGGTAAATGAGTCAAATTTATTTGGTGTTGGAATTGCCAATTTATAACAAGTGAAATTTTTATAATAACCCTAACAATTTTGTAACCACTTTGATATTTTCCTAGCTACCATTGTGGTTTCTTAGTTCCAACATATTAGTTTCATACTACCCATAGTAATTTTGATGGCTTCAATTTTTTAGAAATTTAAAAAGTTTTTTGTATTGTCTCTACTAGTTTTGATTATTTTAAATATTTTTTTCCACCCAAGAAGGACTCCAAATACTTGTACTTGGACAAGGGATAATTTTGGTGAGGTTTGGATCTCATTATGATTTCATATATTCTTTTCTATGATTCCATTTTTTTTTTCATAGTTGTAGGTGAAGAACATGGGTTTTTGATGGAGTTGTGACCATATACAAGTGTAGGACCTTATTGTATGTAATATATGGATTCAAATTCATCCTTGAGACATTATATATACTTGTTTATTGATTGAAAGTTAATAACATTAGGAGTTTTTATTCATTTTTTTTTTTTTTCACCATTTATAGGTTTATCTAGTTATATTTTTGTGTTTTAGTTTCTTTGATGTTTACTTTTGTTATTTAGATTATTTCACTTATTTCTTTTTCACATATTGAGGCATATAAGGGAATGGAAAATAAAATTTTCAAGTAATTTTGAGCTAACTTTAAATAGTAGGAAGTGTTTTTTTTGAGTGGATATTATCATAATCCATAATTGAGCATTATTATTAGACTATCTCCAGCTTTATATGGATCACTCATTTCAGTATACTTGTAGAGGCAAGCTCATGAATACCATAGAAAAAATGAGGTTCTTCTTCCAAATTGATCATTTTGAAAAATTGTATCCTTTTTGAAACATGCCTATTACTTTATTTCTTTCATGTAGCTTACTTTAGCATGCATATTGCTCTTGGCAAGATCAATAGAGAATACAACTCAACTATGATGAACAAATGTGATGTAGGCATTTTCCCACCATCCTATATTCCTTAGGTTGATAACGAAGCACATGGTTAGTCCTAAGGGCGAATAGGGCGGTCCCAAGGGTGAATGGGATGGTGGGGTTGGTACTGCCCAGGCTTCACCACCCTCCATTGCGCCACCACCCAAGCTCTGTCATCATCCTATATTCCTTAGGTCAGTGGGCGAAGCCCTAGCAGTGGCGAAACACAAGGTAGTGGACAAAGCCTTGGTAGAAAATATGTCAGTGGGGTAAGGTATATAGGTTGGTGGGGTAGGCTCCACCTACCATCCTATATGCCTTAGGTCGATAGTGAAGCGCAAGGTGGTGGTGAAGCCTCAATTGGTGGGGTCCGCCTTGGGTGGGATAAGTAGTTGGGTGGGAATCATAGGGTAAGGCACATATATATGGTGATGAGACTCTCTATGATTGTTAGGCTGAGGGCTACTCTATATTAGATAGGCCCTCGACTCTATAGATTTCTATTCTAACCTCAGAGTGGAGTGGTATTGACTAGTGTGGATAGATAGATGGGGTTGGCAGATAGATGACATATCAGATAGATGAGGTTGGGGGGCCAACTGGACTAGATTCCAATGAGATGCCCTATCTATATATCTGCTAATGACAAGGATAAAAGAATGATTTTCATGTAGATTCATATGAACACTAAAGTGGGGGTAAATCATAGAGGAGAAAAGTGCATACTTTACACTTTTACCCACCTTTTTTGCACTATTTTAGCCTTGTTAATAAGTGTGTTATCCTAGTGCTCATTTTGAGAAATTCAAGTGCACAAGCTTATTTAATCAAACCTTGCCTTATGATTTTAACCTAACCCAAATGCTACCCTTTTCTTGCCATGTTTGAAATTATAGCCGTGATTTTTGTCCCTAGACAAGATTGTTAGGGTAACCTTGTCTCCTTTTGTCAAAGCCCAAGTTTAGTCAACTTAACTTGAAATTCTAACTATTGTCCATTGTATTACATGCATTTTTTAAAAATTAACACCTAGGATTGGATTTTTAAAGGCAACCTCCTATGGAATTTAGAGACCATTCACTAAAACCACAAGCATAAATTAAAATAATCTTGAATAATTTGAGATCAAATCATCCTTGCATTAGCAAAACATTGACTATATCACATATCTAAGATTTTGACACTTAAACTCTTTTAATGCAAATTGTGAACAACAAAATAAGGATATCGATTTAGGATGAAGGAAGTTCCATAATTCAATCCTAAAAAATCAAGCCCCTAAAGGTGTTTTTTAATGCTACCTTATCCTTATCTCAGATAGTATATTAGAGGTGCAAAATTTGAGAGAAAATGATGGTTAGGGACATGATTATGATACAAGGATATGATAATGGTAGGGAAGATTATAATCACACTAGCAATCATGTCCATCTTTTGCATAGGGGTCAAAAAAATATGTGCTTCTAGGTTAACACCTTATATCTAAGACATTTTGTCAAAAGATAGTCCAAAAGTACAATAATAGTTTGATTTCTATCACCACCATCCATACGGATATAAATCTATCCTTAGCCTCATATTTCAATTTGATATTTATTTGTCATGTTAGTGACTCAACTCCTTAATATTAATCTAAAGTCATATTATAATGTTTTATCGATCTTTATTTCCTTAAATTAATATAAATTTAAAAGAAGATTGTCTTTTATTCCTCTTTAAATCTCTATGATATTACAATATTCAATACATTTACTTGTTTTATACTATTAGCTTTAAAAATTATGGCCCCAAATATCATGTCCACTTTTGAATAACCTTAAATAGAATGTGATTTTTTTTAGAATCACTTCACCAAATATGTTTCACTATTCTAGGAGAAGTTTCAATGTGATCTATGTTCCAAGGGTCATAAGCTCTACATTAATTAGTTCCTAGCCAATGGTATCCCCTATAAGAGCCAATATGGCTTCCACTCTAGCATTGCCTTCTTTGGATATATTAGTTTTAGTGGGAGCATAAAAGCAAATGTAATGATAAGTGTTATGTTGAGAAGAAGTGAGATCCTAAGAGAAGGGGATCTTTTCTAAAATCAATAACACTTTTGGTGGCTATAATTATAGCATCCACTTAGCATAGTTAATAAATTTAGATGAAATCCAAGGGTTACCATAATAACACCATACTAATAAATATAAAAATACTAAATAAACTATTCATATAAGAAATAATTTCTACAAACCTCTACTCATAAAATAAGAATCGGTAAATTTAACTTAAACTACACAATTAAACTTCATAAAATGCTTTGTAGTACATCATTTAAAAATTAAAAAGCTAATTCTAAAGACCCTATTCAATACTTTCTAGAGGCACAAAGAAATAGCATTCTAAAAACGTAAGTCTAAGGGCTTTCAAAGAATGGGAATTAATTGCCAAGTATCTCTATTCTTAAGGCAGAACTAGAATGTGTGAGTAAAAAAACTAACTAATTCTGATGGTTCTATTAATTAGTCTGTAGAGACACAAAAGACTAACATTCTAAAAATGTAAGTCTAAAAGCTTTCAAAAAAATTAATTGTCAAGTCTATTCTTAAAGAAGAAATGTGTGCTTCAAAAATTCACAAAATTAAATATTGTCAAAGATCCTTATGTAAAAACATTCTTCAAAATATACAAGCTTGATTTCTTTTTTAAGTTATCTATGCCTTTCAATGCCTTGGACTGATAACTCTGTGAACTGTAATAAATACTACGACTTAAGTTTTGATGGGGTGTTTGCCAGATGGTGTAACTTTATCTGAAGGCATTTACTGAATAGCTTGAATTTAATGACTTGTATACAATAACTAATTTTGGAAAATAGCTGCAATTAACTGTGTACGTTACTCAAACAACTGGTAATTAGAGACTTAAAGTCATCAACCCACTAAAGAAAACACAGATAATAGGTGACCATAATGATCTATCTAGTCAATTGTCTCTTCCTGCAATCTAGGAGAAACTGAGACTTCAGGCCTGTCCAAACTTTTCCTTCCAAGTGGGCTGTTTCTGTCTCTTCCACCACACTTATTGAACAATGGAGGGTGCATGGAGATAAGGTAAATGGTATAAATCTGTCATGTCGCCACCCTGTACATATTATTGTCTGGATTGGATTGGAGCTCCTCTTTCAATGGGTATTCTTTCATTATTTTATATTTATTTGTTGAATCCATGTAAGACTGCTTGTTTGGCATCCTATGTTCCAAGAATCTAAAATTTATAATAGAATTAATAATATGTGTCAAAGTTACAATTGTTATTTTATATAATTGTGAGGATAAAAATGTAACAATGAGTATTAGTACTTAAAGGTGTATTATAGTTTTATTATTAAATAGTGTGTATATTTTATTTTTTCGAAGTTATCAATGTGTGGTATTTGATGGAAAACATTATAAATATTTGTCGTTTTTGATTATTTGATAATAATTTTTAATTTAAATATTGAGATTTAATATTGTAATATGGATAAAATAATTGTAAATAGAGGAGTTTTAAATATGAGGAGATTCTATATAAGGTTTTGGCATGAGATTTTAATCTAGATTTTGAGAAAGTAATTGTGTAAACTGCATCAAGCTGATTAGAACTTTGAGACATGCCCTCTCTTTTTACATGCTTTGAATTCCCCTTGGAGAAGTGATTAGAGTCAAAGAGAAAATACATTTATAGCCTATTTTTCAGAGCAATTATATGCATCGCTCTTCAATGCTTACTAATATATTTCTTCAACCTATGAGGATTTTTCAGTCATCATATCTTGCACTTGCAATCCTAATGTTTGCTGACATTTCTCTAAGTTTGATTCATTCTTGGTCATACCCTTGTTGACAAAAAATATGTCCAAGATTACAACTATGTGGAATGTAGTCTATGATGCCTTACTATAAGTTTTGCCTATAAACATACAAAGTATATTTTTAAAATATAGTTAGAAAATTTTAAACACATACACCCACAAATGTTATTAAGAATAGAAATAAAATGAGAAACTTGCATATAGTGGTATATCTAACACAAGAGGTAATTGGGTGAGATCGCCAACAAGGATAATTGAAATTCCACAAAAATATTCTATCATGTGATGAAAACAATTGTTTCAAGCACCCATTGATATCAACAAACAATTTGGGCCCTATAAATCTCATTTCATCAATGATGATATATTGAATATGGTTGATATCTTCAAACATAGTAGCTAACATTTTACCAATCAAAGGTCACACTTTTTAATAAGAATTTTTAAGGATGAATGAATTTTAGTGGCATGCATGTTGAAAGAAACACCTCTTGGTGCAAGGAGCAACAAGTTTTTTTTCATTGACTAACTTATTATATATTACATGCTTGATACAATTAATTAGGTACGATTTCCTTGTTCTAGTGGTTACTTGGATGATCATCTTAAGGGGTTCAATATTATTAGGCAACTCTTGGAATGTATCATGATTGCATCAAACACAATGAATTATTTTTCATTCATAGTACTAGAGGGATTCAATTGATGAAATTTTATTTGAAATAGATTTCATAATCAACTCAACTCTATGAACTATGTGATTGTTTCCTACAACACATATGAAATTTCATATTGCATGTCCAAGTCTCTTTGACGAAGAAGCTCAATATTAGATAATTAAAAAGATTTTTATGGAACCAACCTATACATAACTTGCTTGGCTTGCAGAAGGGGACAAGAATACATAATTTTTTCATGCCTCAAAAAAGATTAAGAGACAAAGGAATAGGGTTTCTTCAATTAAAAATGATGCTGGTATTCTTTTGGAAGATGATAAGGAAATTGCCTGAGAAGCCACTTCTTTCTTTAAAAGGCTTCTCATGGCTGAACTAGTTAAAATGAGTGATACCTTCCTAGATTCTATTCCTTTTTTAGTCTCTTAGGAGGATAATGCTTTGCTTATGACTCCCTTTACTCTTGAAGAATTAAAGCAAGCAGCCTTTGCTTTGTCTCCTGAGAAGGCTCTTGACTTGGATGGTTTCACTGCTTTATTCTTCCAGAAATGTTGGAGTATTATTGGGCAAGATGTCTTGAGAGCTTTGGAAGAGTCAAGGCGTAAAAAAACCATTCTCAAAGAGCTTAACACGACCTTTATTGCCATCATTCTAAAGGTGGAAAATCCCTCTATTTTTGCAAACTTTAGACCAATATCTCTTTGCAATACTCTTTACAAAACTTTTACTAAGGCTATCTCTATTCACCTTGCTAGAATTATTCCACAAATCGTCTCTGAAGAGCAAGGTGGCTTTGTCCCTGGAAGAGAAACTGCTGATGGTGCAATTGTTGCACACAAAATTTTGCATTCTATTATGGGGCATAAGATCCCGTCTATGATTCTTAAACTGGATATGATGAAAGCCTATGATAGGGTTAATTGGGATTTACTTTTAGTGGTTCTTCGTAAGTTTGGATTTTGTGAGAAATGGGTTAAATGGATTCGCTCCTACATTTCATCTGCAAGATTTTCAATTTTATTTAATGGTTCTTCATGTGGATTTTTCTCCTCGTCCAGGGGGGTTAGACATGGGGATCCACTTTCCCCTTTTTTGTTCATTCTCATGTCTGAAGGGCTGAGTAGAGCAATCAAGGCTGCTAACTAGAAAAATATTTGGAAAGGTATCCATTTGCCGAATTTGCAGGACAATCAAACTCATGGGATTTTTGTTGATGACACTTTATTGTTTGGTCATGCTTCAATTCTTGAAGCTAAAGCCATTAAAATTGTCATTATGGAGTATTCTTTGGCATCAGGTCAATTGATTAATCATGCAAAATCCAAATTGTTCCTTTTCAATGTTCCTCAATTTATTGAATGCAAATTAAAAAAGTTTTGGGGATTCCCTATTGGCACTTTACCTTGCTCCTATCTTGGTATTCCTTTCTTTATTGGAAAAAAATTACCTTCTTTCTGGGACAAAGTGACTTCCTCAATATCAGGAAGAATTCTTTCATGGAAACACAAGTGGTTATCCTTTTCAGGCAAGATTCAGATGATTAAATCAATACTTAATGTTGTTCCAATATACTTGATGGCTATTCTCAAAGCTCCCGTTTCCACTCTAAATTATCTAAAGTCAGTTTTGAGATCTTTTTTGTGGAATGATAATGTTGGGGGTAAGGCTAGAATTCCCCTTATTTCTTGGGACAAGGTTTGCCTTACCAAAGATCTTGGTGGGACTGGTATTAGAGGCTTAGATCATCAAAACCTTTCTTTAGAGCTAAATTAACTTGGAGACTATATCAATCTCCTAATTCAAGATGGGGCAAACTTATATTTTCTAAATATTTAAATTCCCATTCAAGGGAGTGTATCTTTATCGCCTCCTCTTTGCCTAAAGGCTCTGTTATTCGGAACTTCATTTCTTCTTGTTGATTGGTCATTCTTCCTCATATTTCATGGTTGGTTCATAATGGAAAGAAGGATAAGTTTTGGGAGGATGTCTAGAATGGCTACCTCGCATTGATCCAAAGTAGAGATTGGGGAAATTTGATGCCAATGGTTAAAAGCAGTGGGGATCACATGTGACCGACTATTTCACAGCGGAATTCTCAAACTCTATTCCAAGTATTTCTTGGAAATCAATTGATGCTTTTCCCATTCCGCTCTCTCTAAAATTGGCTTTTAAAGAGGAATTGGGAAAAATAAATATTGTCTTTTCTGATAAGGATGATGCATTTATTTGGATTAAATCAAAGTCAGGAAATTACTCTATGAAGGAAGGGTATAAGTCTTTATTGGCTTCTATTGAAAAATCGAAGCTTCCCTTTTCTCTTTTTTAGAATGATGCTTTCCTTCCAAAGGTAGGAGCTTTTGCTTGGGTAGCCGTTCATGATAGAGTCTTAACTGGGGCTAGGCTAGATAGATTGGGCATTATGGCTGCTTTCCCCTGTGTCTTTTGTGGTTATTTTTTAGAATCTATAGATCATTTATTTTTACACTGTCCTTTTGCTTCACAGTGTTGGTATTGGTTGTTTCAGAAACTTGGCCGATCTTTGGTGGTAAGTCCTTCCTTATCTCTTCAGTTCAAATCTTGGCCTTTGTTTTTTCGGGCTTCCTTTTTTTCCTGCTTATGGGTTGTCTCCCCATGTTTTCTTTTGTGGAATATTTGGATTGAGAGGAATGATAGAATCTTCAAAGGGAAATCCTCTTCCCTGAAAGATGTGCTATTTAATATTAGATAAATCAATTTCTGAAGCAGTAAAATCATATATTTTCAAACAAATTAATAGTTTGAAAACCTTCTCAAACTGGGATAGTTTCATCATTAAATCATGGCCGATGATTAAATCTCCACCCTTTCATGGTTTGATCAAAAATAAGGTTGATAAACGTTTGGAAAGGAAGGAAGCTAAATGGTTGCCTCCTTCAGAGAATAGTTTTAATTTGAATTATGACAATGCCTCAAGAGGCAATCCAAGGAAATTTGGAGTTGGAATTGTCATATCGAACTCAAGCTCAAAGGTCCTAAAAGTTGTTTTAAGATCTTATCTGATGGAACTAATAATTGGGCTGAACTAGAGGCTCTTAGTCTTGATTTGGAGTTGGCCATCTCTTTAGGTATCAAAGATATTGTTATTGAAGGAGACTCTATGGTAAATTTTCATGCAATTTCCAATAAAAAACTCATGTGTGGCAGCTCCAATATTTGTTGGAAAAAGTCCTTCAATTAAAGTTGTTTAACAACTATTCGATGTCTCATTGTTTCAGAGAAGCCAATCATGTTGCCGATTTTCTTGCCAATAAAGCTATTGATGAGAAAATTGTTTTTAAAGATTTTTTGGGGGAAGAAATTCCTCCCTTATGCAAGTAAGTATCCTATTGGTTCTTCGGGCTCTTGTTTTAATGAGTAAGCTAAGTCGTTGTGAAGGAATGATTGTTGCTAATCATAATCATTTTCTTAAAAGTTTTATTTTTACCAAGCTCGAATAAGATTGCTCATCATGGCAAAGAGTTTCATATGGGAGTTTTTGTGGGCTTTGATGTGACATCTCTATCATTTTTCGGTTTGCCTATCTCATTTCGAAGGCTTGGATTTTTTGGCCATATCATTAAGTGGAATTCTTTCCAAATATCTAGTATCTTGATTCAAAGGCTTTGATTTGATATTCATATCATTTCTCAGACTATTCTCTTCATACCTTGCAATATTGCATCATGCAATGTGGTTTTCCGCATTTTGTTTCTCTAGCATTTAGGGAAATTAAAGTCTTGTGCATCATTCCTTTATATGCTTCGATTGTTCTAATGATGTTTTTTCATGCTCATTATTCTTTGGGCCGACTGTATTATGGCTTAATTACTATTTTGTATTTAAGCAAAATGGCTCACCTTGTTGGTTGGTATATTAAAAACCTTGCAGGTTGTTTTGGTTTGAATAATGCTCTTAGAATCTGAAGTGGCGTGGTATAGAATTCCCTTGCCGATAAAGTGTAAGGAATACTATGATTCTCATTCGTATGATCATGAGAAACTTGGTAAGGTTTTTTGTTTGGATGATGCAGATGTCTTTTTGGCTATTAAAAAGGTGGTGGGAAATCAATGGTTGCGGGAAAATTCAAATGCCACCTTTTCTGAAGTGCTTTCTCATTTTCTTACTATATGCATGGATATCTTATTGGATGTTGAAATGGTCTTTACTCTTGCTACTAAATTTGTGCAGCCGTATTTGTTTTCTAGCTCAGGGCTTTGTAAAGCTTTGGATAAATATGTGTTTGATTATGACCTTTTTCCTCTTGGTGGTTTTATATCTCATAATGAATTTCTCTCTAATGGATCTTGTGGAGACTTGTTGATGGTTCTTAGGTCTGGCATTATTTGTGATGATTTTGAGAGGACCACAGTTGATTGTCACAGTCTTTCAGATAAAGTACCTCCTAAAATTCTTGCAACTGGCATTGCATTTCCTATTTGATATGACTATGAGGTCGTTGTATTTGGGACATGCCTTGGCCTCCATATCCAAAAAAGTGGAGGTTTACTCTTTGGATCATCTGCTGCCTCTCTCTCATTATGAGGCCAGTTCTAGCTCCATTTCTCATGTGGAAGAATCTTGAGTAATTTTGCTATTATTCTGATTATGGCCTTATTTTGTATCTTTGGGGCTTTGCATACTTAGCCTAGAGGTTCTAGACTGGGGGATGGTGGGCATTTTTTTGTTTCCTTATCTTTTGGGAGCATACTTTTGGATGGGTTTCTTTGAGTATGCAATATTTTATTATGTATCACTATTTTGGCTCTCTTGGTAGTCCCAAGATTGAGTTTTACATAGACAGATGTAAAACCTTTCTTTAGATTAATAAAATTTTAGCGGCTTTGCCACTTTTATCAAAGAAAAAACCTATACAGAACTTGCCACTCCTTCAATTTTGTACTATCTTTAGGAACATGATTAAGTAAAGCTTTGCATCATCGACATTATTAAAACTTAAACACATGGGAGTATGATATAAATTCCATATAAACATCTCTAATATCAACTATGATGCCATAGGATGGTTTATATAATAACAATTCACTCTAGCAAAAACCCTTAGATTTAGGAAAGTCACTATTGTGATTGAAAGATATTTGGGTCAAACCCTAATAATTTTGAATGTATTTTTGATGTGCATAATATGACCAAGATATTGTAACTTCTACCATACATAAATGATCTAATTGTATGGGGCACTCCATATATGCATGGATAAGGTTTGTTTCAAATGGATCATCATCATGATTTAAATGTACATGATAAAACACCTTCCATCTAACATTTAGAACAAAGTACCTAGTACACTAAAAAGGAGGTAGTTTTAGCAACATATGATATGTTTCTTGTGCACCTATTTCATGTTCAACAATTGTCTCAATAAAAAAAATTCTATACACATAGTGTAGGATCATCTAGTTAGTTTGTGTTGGAGACTCTAGTCAACATGCCATTGTTGCAAGTATGAAGAAGGTGTTGCAAGAATGAAGGTGTTGTCATTGATGTCAACTGGTTAACTGGTTATCAAATTTTTGTTGTTGTCATTAATATCATGGATGCAGGTTGTTGACTATATATGTCAAGGATATTGAGAAAATTGTAAAGGAAAAGGTTGCAGGTGTTCAATGTTTGCTCTGGGTTTTGCTCCAGGAATTGCTCCTATGTTTGTGTGATTTAGATATGTTGTTCATGGTTGTTGGAAGTTGTTATATCTAGATTTTTGGCTTCTGGGTCGTACAGTGCGAGTTATGTTCACCAGTTGTGAACTGGGTTATTCTGTGTTTTTGGTTGATGTCTAGGAGAAATATTGTTGGTCTAGATTTCTTCTTGTTCAAGTCTTATGACTTTCAGTTTTGAAGTTAAGTTGATATGAGTGTATTGAAGATAATTCTATCATCTGGAAGGATTGGATTGTGTTAAGGTTGTGTGTGCTTAATTGATTGTGTTTTACACTGGTTTGGCCGACCTTGTGTTTAAACACTACTTTCGAAGATTAATGAGTGTGTGGAAGTGTGTGTTTGGGTCACCCTAGAATGTTTTGGCATCAACCTAATTTCAATTTATAAGATGGATGGTCGACTTTAAATTAAAGATGGTATATACAGGATGAGATATTGGTGAAAGTGGAACAAAGAGAGATGCAAAGGAATAGAGCAGATAAATGTGAATCAATATGTATGTGATGTGAGTGTGATAGATCAGTGCAGAATCTAAATGTTGAGTTTTGAGAAGCAATGAGATGAAGGTGTACTCTATTATTCATGTATATCTGCAAGTGGTTGAGTGAGTTATAGTGGAAATATCTATTGCATTGAGATCATCTTCTCTATGTAACATATCTCTTCTATCTTCTTCGTATCTATGTGGCAGTGATCCCTCTGGGTGGTTAACCTTGTTGGACATTGAGTCCTGATTCAGATAGCGAGTCCTTGTTGTTTTGGCAGTGAGCCTTTGTAATCGGTTTTGATATTCTTTATAGTATGAGTTAATCCTCACCGTGGTTTTTCCCTCATTGGGTTTTCCACATAAATCTGGTGTTATTGTGCATGTGTGATGATTTAGTTTCTATCCTTGCACTTAATGTTTAATCAGTTTAAAGAATTTGTGATTGATCTAATTTCTAGTGGAAGTATTAAAGGTTTAATTTGGTACAACTGATTCACCCCCCTCTTAGTTGTCCTATTCAACAACCATAACTCTTTGAACTCTTTTCTATTTTAGATATATATATATATATATATATATATATATATATATATATATATATATATATATATATATATATATATATATTATAACTTCATGACATGACAATATTGGTTGACAATAAGTTTTTACCATCCATATGGAAGGAATATATATGGGTTATGAACATTCACTCTCTCATTGTTTTATGTTGGTAAATATTTAATATGTCCGTCCTCATCAATGAATAATTTGGATTCTTTGCAATTGTCAAGTCGTATTTTATTGAAAAATATTGATACGATCCTTAATTTCACAAACATGTACCCAAAATATTTTTGATATGCATTTAACATGATTTAATAAATCTACGTAATATACAATTAGATTAGTAACTAAAATTCTAGTTGTGTCCATCAAACAAAAATATTTTCTTGTATATCATGACATAAACATATTTGTTTCACACTCTTCAATATGATTTCTCACACTTATGAATTTACAATAAATATTTTTCCTTTTGAATCCCACTTGGATTATTTTAATCGAACATGTCTACATAAGGTGCACCTTATATTTATATGATCAAACACTCATACATTGAAGATTGATATTGTCACTCCTTCCTATGCTAAAATAATATAATATTATTAAAGGAACACATTATATATTTCAAGTTTTATTCACATTAAATCAATTTTAACTGAATACATCACCACATGTATTTTACTTGAAAATGTTTGAGGAGGATTTCTTGATGGAAAATTCTTAAATGATGCTTTATGTACATAGTGACAATTTAGAGATTTTAAAATATATTTATGCTTATCCACCTATATGCATCCAATGAATTTTATGGGGCTTGAGTTAGTATTAGATAATGGGGACCAAGCCATTTTGTATCAACTACACTCAAAGTTATAAAAATGTTAGGGAATCTCTATTGTGTTATCATATATAGCATGTGTTCCAGTAAACCATAGTTTCTCTTAATTGATATCATTAACACATCACTTACTCAAATAGAAAATCATTAGAAAAATATTGTAACTGTTGTCACAAGCACACCATCCTCTAGAATTTTTATAAATACTATAGTTGTTGCTTGACCATATTATTGTAATATCCAATTTAAGAACAAATACCAAAACTTGGGGTGGCTTCCAATTTTTTTTTATTATAATACCTCATCAAGGGTGATGCATATTTATGTATACAAGCAATTTTATGTGTGGCTGCAACCATTTTGCTTCATCAATATGAAATAGAGTAGGGAATTCCATGTAAAATGGACCTTTTGTGTTCTATTCATTAATAAGTGAGATACTAATTTGGGGACAAATAGTTATTTAAATTGACCTATTACTATTATTATTCATAGATCTTATCACTTCTTCTATTTTCCATTGCATTGAACCAAATCTAGCTATAAAAGACAAAGGTTAATGCAAAGGTTCATCTTCTTATTTTTCAACCACTATATCATCACATGCATCTAATATGTCTTCATCATCAATATTGGATTGTACAAATTATAGGATTCTAGAAACATCTATCTCTTCTTCTAGTAATGCCATGATCGAGTTTTCACCAAGTTCCACATCTTTGTAGTATTTATCATACCTTAATTTATATTGTAGCATAGCCAATACACATGAAATTTTAAAATAATAATCATAAAATAAATTATGTAGATTGCTTTCTCATAATTAAAATATCAAGATCACATATTTTTCATGGTAGGCACCTTGCAACCATAGATATATCCTATGGGAAATTAATTGTGTGCCCCCTATATTTGAATTGACTGCCTCATGAATGGTTAAATTTTTATGATTGGATTTACTCTAATAATAAGGATTTCCTTAACTTTAGCAAGCATTTTCAAAACACAAGGTTTGTCCCTATGAACCATGTTATTCCATTTATATAGTAAATATCTATTTCACTCATGCATCAACATCTAGGATAGAAAAATGATTCATTTGATTGACTAAGTTTTATTCTAAGGTATACCTCTTCAAAAATATATAACCTTTGAATGATAGATATCCGATCTATCCTATCATAAAAGGATTTTTGTCTCTCATGTAATCTATAACTAAGTTTAACTTGGGGATGATAAGAAACATGCACTGTACTTAAATCTCCATCACCATTAGGGTGTGCATATATGTAAAGTCTTCTTCAAATGTATCCATCCATATATTAATATCTTCCTTAAAATCATGGTCATCACACCTAGTATCTTCATGCACACCAATCTCCTTGTCACATGTCCTTGAATAAAATATGTGGGATTTCTAATTGGAAGGTCTATCTTCATATAGATGTGGACAAGACCACACATATTATTCATGAAAAACTATTTTACCCTTTCCATTTGTTGTCACTACCTATTTTGGTACATGTGTCACTTCCATGGGAGTGAAATTTGAATTCAAATATTTAATCTTGAATGACATATTTTTATTATTAGATTGTAGGTACCTAAACGTATAGAATTATGTCACATTTCAGCTAGCTTATCAACACAAGTGAATTTAAGCATTTCAAACTAAAAATCAATTTTTATCAAACATATGGTCTAGCTAGATTCATTCTAGCTAAGTTAGATGTGAGTCACAAATTTTCTATTTGGAAGTGTCCACTAAATACATATTTTACACAAATTTTCTTGGCTAATTTACTAAAAAAATTAAAATTATTCAAAAAAAATGATATTTCAACAACTACTCTTATAAATAATATTTAAAAAAATATAAATATCCTTTTGTAGATCTATAAGTGTGTTTTCAATAATAATAGTAGTTTAATTATTTTTTATATTTTTACTAAAAGTAGGTCATCAACACCGAAATATAAGATTGATTATCTTGTAAAAAAAATACTAAAATTTAATTAAAATTTTTGAAAAAATATGATGCACTAGAGAAAATATTCTATGTAAGATGATACATTTTTTAAAAATATTTTGGATAAATAGTTGAGACAAATGGTGGCATCCCATGAAAACAATTTTGTTTTTAATGCACACAAATTTTAAGATTTATTTAAAATAATATATTTATCAAAATGAGGAAAAAAATAAATTCATGCACTAAAGTTTCAATTTATAAATATATAAAAAAATTGAAGGAGTTTTTTACTATTTAAAGTGTGATGTCTCATTTAACTTTATTTTCCAACATTTTATTAGTAACTAAATTATAGTGTCTAATTTATAAAAACTATATTTAAATAATTTTTTTATTTTTCTAAAAAGTTAAAAACATAAAATACACTGATAAATAATTTCATTAGTTTGCATCATTTCAAAATTTAAAATATATGAGTAGTTGCTGGAATGAAGTCATTGGTAGCTGCTGTTGGAGCTAGGGTTTCGATGGGGTTGGGCATGACCGCCAAATGCCCACAAAAATGCAGGTTTTCGGAGGTGTAATTCAACGTTAGTGAGCAGAAGAGACTAGGTAACACGAGTGAAAAGCGAGGCATGGAAGGCTACAGATCTGGCTTCAAGGGGAGAGAAGGTGGATTCTAGTCAAGAGTTGCTGCAAATGCCCATGTAGGGCCTCATCTTCAGGCATCAGGTAAGACAGGGAAGGCCACTCTGGCGTCAGTCTCTTTGCAGGATGAGCTTGAAGATGAGGTAACTCATAATGTCAAATTTTTTTCATAACTAGGATTGATTGGACACTTCAGGGGTTTTTGGCCACGTATTTATGACCTCCATAAATGGATCTCCGAACATTGGGAACCCATTGTGGAGGACTGTATTCAAATCTACCCAGTTGCTAGAGGTTATTTTATTGTTGTTTTTGAAACTATGAAGGATAGAAACAAAGTTCTGTGTGACTTTTTTTGGAGTTGGGAGGAAAAATTTGCTTTGTCTTTGAATCCATGGCATCCATCTTTTAATCATGTAACAAAGACTTTTGAAAAAGTGCCATTGTGGGTGAGACTTCCAAACTTTCTTCTTCATTTCTAGTTTGAGTCGTGTTTGGAGGCCATAGGAAACTCCTTAGGGAATTTTTTGATGATTGATGACGACTCCTCAAATCTTATGCATTCTATTTATGCTCGAATTTTGGTGGAGATGGAAGTTTCAAAGTCCCTTCCAGAAGATATTTCAATTAAAACTTCCAAAGGATGCTGGGTGCAACCCTTGGACTATGAAGGGATCCCATTTCAATGCAGAAGATGCTTTCAAACTGGGCATCTTGTTGCACAATGTACAAGACCAGAATGCCTAATCCAACTACTTGGTGGAAGGATGTGTCACACCTTCATTATGTGGTGGAGAAACAGGGTGAGAAGAAGGAAGAGTAGGGTAAGAGCTACTCTCAGGCTGTGAGTAACCTGGAACCTCACCAATCAAATGGGGCCTTAGATCAACTAGGGGGGTTGGGTCATGTTGAGGTGCCTACCTCGAACTATGCTGTTGCGGTGAGTGTGGATGAAGTTGCGGCTGAACAAAACCATTGTGGTGCTAAAACTCCGAAGTGTCGAGAGAAATCAAGATCGACAAGGGTCCAAGAACTAGGGGAGGTGAATGGTGCCTTAGAGGGTTAGTGTGGACAATTTGTGTGTGGAGAACTTGGAGAGGCCTGGATACAACATGACACATCCAAGGAATGGCAGAAGGAGACTGCAAGGATGGAGGAGGGATGGCTAGTTGTGAAGGGGAAGAGGGATAATAAGGGAAAGAAGGAAACCTTTGAAATGGTCCTCCAATCATAGACAAAGGGAGGAACCAAAGGTAAAGGAAACACTTGAATGACTCGATGACATTGCTGGGGGTTTGTGGTATGGTGTTCTGGGTATTGGTCTTTTTCTAGTGTCCTTTTTCTGGGGAGATGGTATCCCTTGTTACCATCTCTGTTTCAGGGCAGGATAAATCCCGAGCTAATATTAATAAAATAAAATCTTATTATTGACCAAAATAAAATAAAATAAAATATATGTAACTTTCTAGCGATTCAAGTTAAAAATTTGGATATGTGTTGGCTATTTCCTCCATAAAAGTGAGACCCAAACTTGTAGTGTTACCTTGACATTGGTAAGTGGAAGCAACATTGTTGGAAAAATAAGGATAGACAACTGAGAGGGGGGGTCAATCAATTGTTACAGAATTTAAAAATTATTCAACCTTATTAACCTCTAATCTCAAATATGATAATTAATAGTGAAATCATGAATCAACAACACATCAAAAACACACAACACCAAGATTTTTGTGTGGAAACCCTGTTAGGGGAAAAACCACAGTGGAGGTTAATCCACAATTTATACCCTATTAAAAGTATAAAATAAATGAATAAGGAATGCACATGCATTCAAGAACACTACCTAGAGCTCACTGCTCAGAAGGGAAGGCTCACTGCCTTACATAAAACAATCGGATTGAATCCATTTGATGAGGTTGAACTGAGAAATTAGCTTCTATAAAAGCCTGATGACAGTTCCGGTTAGGCACAAAAACACTTCTTCACACTTCGCTCAAACTCCTTCACACTCTGCTATGAAATCAAATGATCTGATCTTTATTCACACATTTCACATTCACACTTCATATATATTCATTGAGCACACTCCAAAATGAGGAAACAATCGCTCTTATATATCCGCTACATGAAATTTTATCAACAACTTTGTCGGCCACAAATAAAGAATAAATGAATTAGAAACTATCGGCCCAATTCATGAACAAATCTCAATGCGTACCAACCTAAGTCGGTCACAACATAATGAAGACCTAAATCAACATCCTCGAACATTCCAAACATTAAAATATTAATCCACAAGGATCTGCAACATGCTACAACCACCATGTTGGCCAAAAACATGAAAAATTGAACACACAAAGGAAAAATCTTTGATCATGAGCACACCGATCAATGCAGATGTACAACAATGATAGAGTACGATCTTGAACCATCATTGAAAATCACAGGAGCATATGCAACAACTTAATTTACCAGAATTTCATTCTCTTCTTATAGAAACACCTGCTACAGTAACAAAATAACTATAGGAACTCATAAACTCATAACTCGCTCCAATCTTGATGCGCACAACTTAAAATTCTGAAGAAAATACTAGATAGGCTAAAAAAAAACCCTTTAATGCGCAACTTCTGAATACCAACGTACAAAAATTTCCACCACTCTGATCATCATAGCTTCACAGACTGCCTGCAACATATTTATTATATTTTTCAATATCCTCGACATATTAAGGCTTCAGAATCATCAATGCTAATAGTGTTGACATCTATGAAAACCACATATCAGCAACACAACCACAACATCCAACAATATCCCCCTTTGGCATTGATGGTAACACATGATGTGAAAAGTACCATCAACACAACTAACTCTTCTCAAACTGTTCTTTTCCTCCTTACATTAGACTCTTCCATCTTCTCCCTCAGTTCTTATCACTCTCCTCCCCCTTTCTTCTACAAAGGTTTTTCACATTACTCTTCTCCCCCTTTAACATCAATTACAAAGGTACACAAGGTACACAAGCTCTGAACCACATATCTGAATCGTCTTATTACTCCCCTTGAGTAGCAGCCACCACAACATCAATCCAAAATAAGATATGACTATGAGTGCACAGATTGATGCAAAGACTTGCATCTTAGTTCATATTAGGAGGAGAAATCACCCCTAAATTGCCTCTGAGATACTCAAAAGTATCCTTAGGAAATGATTTAGTGAATATATCTGCAATTTGTTCCTTAGTGGGCACATACTCCAGTTCGACTTCTTTATCACTCACTTTGTCTCTCAAAAAGTGATACTTGATAGATATATATTTTGTTTTTGAATGTAGCACCGGATTCTTAGAAATGTTTATGGCACTTGAGTTATCACAAAATATAGAAATAAGCTCATCATACTCAATTCTGATATCTCTCATCATCTATTTCATCCATATTACTTGAGTGCAATTTTTTGCAACAACAATATATTCTGCCTCAACATTAGATAAGAAAATGGAGTTCTGCTTTTTACTTAGCCAAGGCACCAACTTCTTCCCCAAGAAGAATGCACCACCACTTGTAATTTTCTTGTCATCCACATCTCTTGCCCAATCTGCATCTGTAAAGGCATTCAGAGTAAGATCATCATCCTTAGGATACAAAAGACCAAAATCAATTGTCCCTTTCAAATATCTGAAAATTCTCTTTATTGCAGTCACATGTGATTCCTTTGGATCAGCTTGATATCTAGCAACCATACACACAACATTCATAATGTCTGGTCTGGTCTGAGTCAAATAGAGTAATCCACCGATCATTGAAATGTACCTTGTTTGATTAGCCTAAGGAGAATCATCATTCTGTGTTAACTTGCATCCGTTACCATGGGTGTACCTACATGCTTTGAGTCTTCCATGCCAAACTTTTTCAGTAACTCTCTTACATATTTGGATTGAGATATAAAGATTCCATCATCTAACTGAGTAATTTGTAATCCTAAAAATAATTTCATCTCTCCAATCATTGACATCTCAAACTCACTTTTCATTTCATCAACCAACTTCATACATAAGTCATCATCACCTTCAAAAATAATGTCATCAACAAAGACTTCAATAATCAACTCTTTATCCTGATCCACCTTGAAATACAGATTGTTGTCAGCAGTACCTTTATTGAATCCAAGCTTCAACAAGTATTTATCCAGTCTAGCATACTAGGCTCTAGGGGCTTGTTTGAGTCCATACAGTGCTTTCTTCAATTGACAAACCATGTATTTTTCATTGGTCAGTTAAAATCCATCTGGTTGCTCAACATAAACTTCTTCTTCTAATTCACCATTCAAAATTTTTGACTTCACATCCATTTGATAGACTTTGTAATTCTTGAAAGCAACATAAGCAAGAAACAACCTTGCAGCTTCAATTCTAGCAATAGGGGCAAAGGTTTCTTCAAAATCAATACCTTCCATCTGTGAGTACCCTTTACGTACCAGTCTTGCTTTATTTCTGACTACTTCGCCTTGTTCATTCAACTTATTCTGAAAGACCCATTTGCTTCCAATCACATTTTTATCTTGAGGTCTAGGAACAAGAGTCCATGTATCATTTTTCTCTATCTGTATCAATTCTTCCTTCATTGCTTCCATCCAATATTCATCTTTACATGCTTCATTGACATTGCCAGGCTCAGTTTTGGAAATCAGGCAATACTCTTATGTAATTCTTCTTCTAGTCTGCACACCTTTGTTCTTATCTCCTATAATCTGATTTTTAGAATGATTTAGATTTACATACCTTGGGACTTTAGGATTCTCTCTGACTTTTGGTTCTTCTATTCTCTCTTCTACACTTCCACTAGCTTCTCCTTCATGATTCTCTTGATTCATCAAAACAATTTAAACTTGACTATGTGTCTGTGCATTCTTTCCATTATCAAGACTATCATGTTGGTCATCTAAATCATATCCACAATATTTGGATGATCTATCAGTATCTTCATCAACTATGACATTTGCACTTTCAACCATTTTCTTCAATCTTCTATTGTAGCACCGGTAGGCTTTTCTCTTAGTAGAGTAACCCAGAAATATTCCTTCATCACTTCTAGCATCAAACTTTCCAATATCTTCATCTCTCTTGATATAACATCTACTTCCAAATATTTTGAAATATTTAACAGTAGGCTTATAACCAAACCATAGCTCAAAAGGAGTCTTACTAGAATTTACCATTAACATTTACCCGATTGATAGTATATACAGTAGTGCTTACAACTTCTCTCTAGTAGATATGAGGAACATTACCTTCCAACATCATAGTTCTAGTAGCATCCAAAATTGTTTTGTTCTTTCTCTCAAAAACTCCGTTCTGTTGAGGGGTCTGGGGAGAAGATAACTGTCTTTTGATTCCATGCTCTTCACAAAATGAATTGAACTCCTAGGAAGTTAACTCACCACCTCTGTCTGATCTTAAGCATTTAACCTTCAAACTTGTCTCATTCTCCACCATAGCTTTGAAACATTTGAAATTTTCTAGTGCTTCATGTTTTCTCTCAAGAAAGAAACCCATATCATCTTAGAGTAATCATCAATAAGAAATATAAAGTACCTTTCTCCTTGTAGACTTCTGATTCTGGATGGACCACATAGATCAGTATGTACCAGCTCTAGTACTCCATTAGAATGATGTTGTTTGCTCCGAAAATAAATCCTTGTCTTCTTTCCCATCTGACATTCATTGCATATAGTGTTAGTAGGCTTCACTAACTTAGGTAGATCTTTGACTGCTTGAGTGGAGCTTACTTTAAAAATGTTATCAAAATTCACATGACACAACCTCCTATGCCATAACCAGCTTACATCAATTTGAGAAATTAAATAAATTTCACTAGTAACACTCAGGTGAAAAATGTTACCTCTTGTCTTAGTACCTGAAGCAATTACATTTCCAGAACTTCTCAATATCCCGCACTTACCATCTTTGAATTGAATATTGTATCCCTTGTCTACCATCTATCCAACACTCAACAAATTATGCTTCAATCCTTCAACATAAAGGACATCATTAGTGTTATATTTACCACCAAGAGAAATAGTGCCTTTGCCACAAATCATACCAACATTGTTATCTCCAAATATTACAACACCACCATCATACTTCTCCAAGCTTAGAAACTTGCTTTTGTCACCAGTCATATGATGTGAGAATCCACTGTCAATCACCCACTCATCCTTTTCATCAATTCTGGCTGCAAGAGCTTTCTCAATATTCTTATCACTAGCAGATTCAGTGGACATCGTACCATTTTCCTTGGTAGCAATGAATACCCATCCATCTTCATTTCCATTTTCTTTATCAGATTCATCATCAGTAACACCTTCTTCAGCATAATAACACTTCTTTTGAAATCTAGACTTGTCAAGTTTGTACTTAGAAACTCTTTCAGGACACCTTGATGCAAAATGACCTATCTTACTGCAAGAGAAACATTTAATAGGCAGATTTCCTTTATACTTACCATGTCCTCTCACTTCTATTTTCACAATCAATGCTTCCATCTCTTCTAGCTCTCTTCCTTCATCTTCAATCTGTTTCATCTCGTCTTCATATTTGAATTTCTTTCTAGAACTTTCTCCCGGATCATATCTCTATTGGATTTTTCCGGATACAGTAGCTTTAAATGCAGATTCTATCTTAGGAGTAGATTCACCAAATTCACTTAACTCAAAGGCAGCTAGTTTACCAATCATCATATCTCTCATCACATTTGTTACTGTCCTGAGCTCTTCAATAGCATGAGCTTTCATTTTGTAAGAAGTAGGCACTGATCTGAGCACTTTAGCCACAATCTCATCTTCTTCCATAATTCCACCGACACATCTAATACCCTTCACTAGTTCATTTACCTTCTGCATGAAAGCAACAATGTTTTCATCTTCACTCATCTTCATGTTTTCCCATTTGCCTTTTAGAATTTGTAGATTAGCAAATTTCACTTGTGCATCTCCTTCATACACTGTCTCTAGCTTCATCCAGATCTCATGTGCTATTTTCAGACCTATCACATTTGTCATCTCTGAATCTGTCAGAGCATTCAATAATGCTTCTATAACCCTAGTATTAGTTTCAGCTTCTTTGATCTCACCAGGAGTAGAGGGGCCATTTTGAGGAATATTATATATGTTCTTTGTAATCTTTCGGAAGGGTTCACCAATGCACTTCAAATGACACTCCATTCTGACCTTCCACAAAGAGTAATTTGTACCATCGAATCTGGGACTATCCTTCTTGTATGATGCCATCTCAGATCACCTCAAGCTATTAAAATTCTTCAGAGGAACCTACTCTGATACTAATTGCTGGCAAAACAAGGATAGACAACTGAGAGGGGGGGGTGAATCAGTTGTTACAAAGTTTAAAACTTATTCAACCTTATTAACCTTTAATCTTAGATTTGATAATTAACAATGAAAGAATGAATTAACAACACATTAGAAACACACAACACCAAGATTTTTGCGTGGAAACCCTATTAGGGGAAAAACCACGGTGGAGGTTAATCCATAATTTATACCCTGTTAAAAGTATAAAAGAAATGAATAAGGAATGCACATGCATTCAGGAACACTACCTAGAGCTCACTGCTCAGAAGGGAAGGCTCACTGCCTTACATAAAACAATCGGATTAAATCCATTTGATGAGGTTGAACTGAGAAATTAGCTTCTACAAAAGCTTGATGACAGTTCCGGTTAGGCACAAAAACACTTCTTCACACTTCTCTCAAACTCCTTCACACTCTGCTTTGAAATCGAATGATCTAATCTTTATTCACACATTTCACATTGACACTTCATATATATTCATTGAGCACACTCCAAAATAAGGAAACAATCACTCTTAATATATCCGCTACATGAAATTTTATCAACAACTGTCGGCCACAAATAAAGAATAAATGAATTACAAACTGTCGACCCAATTCATGAACAAATTCAATGCATACCAACCTAAGTCAGTCACAACATAATGAAGACCTAAATCAACATCCTCAAACATTCCAAACATTAAAATATTAATCCACAAGGATCCACAATACGCTACAACCACCATGTCGACCAAGAAGATGAAAACTTGAACACACAAAGGAAAAATCTTTGATCACAAGCACACCAATCAACGCGAACGTACAACAATGATATAGCACAATCTAGAACCATCACTGAACATCACAGGAGAATACACAACAACTTAATTTACCAGAATTATATTCTCTTCTTCCAGAAACACCTGCTACAGTAGTAGAATAACTGTAGGAACTCAGAAACTCATAACTCGCTCCAATCTTGATGCACAACACTTAAACTTCTGGATAACATACTAGATAGGCTCAGAAACAAACCCTTTAATGCACGAATTCTGAATACCAATGTACAAAACTTTCCACCAATTTGATCATCACAACTTCACAGACTGCCTGCAACATATTTTTTATAATTTTCTCAATATCCTCGACATATACAACCTTCAGAATCATCAATGCTAATAGTGTTGACATTAATGATAACCACATATCGGCAACACAACCACAACATCCAACAAACATAAATACCATAACCATGTTTGGATTCTTAGTATGTTGTAGAACATGAAGATCATACACAATACCCTATGAAATAATTGTGTGGATGTTAGGGAGATCAATATCAATACTATTTCATGAAGAAGACATAGAATAACTATTATTTTACTTGGATATACTATTATCATCATTCACCTTCTTGTAGTCTAATGTCACAAATATATGCTCTTTAATGTCTATTATGGTTTGTGTTGTTCTCTCTTAGATGATAAGCTTCACTTTTTTCTTGTTTATATTTTAATATTTAGACGCATACAATGCTAGAAAACATGAATTTCTTTGTTAATATCCAAAAATTACACTATTATCAACATCTACATCAAAAACAAGTACAATGTTATCTTAATTCAATGCATCTAACTCTATAGGAAAGGGTACACATGTGTCCCTCATGAGACTATCAATATCTATACTTATAAGAAGATAATGCATACTGTGTATATTATCTCAAATAGGTAGGATCCTATTGTCATGTCTTTGAATTAATATTATGTTTTATGTTTTTGATAAAGATAAAAATGAGATTTAAACTAGGGACCAAACCATTTTACACATTAGAATCCATATGATAAGTGGAACTAGTCTCATTAGAAATTAAACTTTAAACACATTACAAAATAACCAACAAAGAACTAGGACCATCAAACTAGTAAATTTTACTAGCTAAATTATAGAGGTCACTAGCAACTTACCATTCTTTGGCTAAGAACTCAACCTTGTGTTAAAAGCTAACCTCCTTGGTATCACTAGTTTGAGTGTGTGTACCTTCATTAATAGCTATGAATATATCTCTATTTATTTTAGCAAGGCCCTTGTATAAGGTAACATATTTTGTTTTGTGCAATTCTCCTTGTAATACATAGAGACTAGTAGCAACATTTTTAATTATTTCTCTCCTCATAGTTGGGAGATTAGAAATATTATTTTTGATGTTTCTCTTTATTCTCATGCATTTTGTTGACTTTGGATTCCATTTTTTCCCATTTTAAAAGGTTGCAATAAAATTCTTGACTTTAGACCAAATATTGTTATCCATCCATTTCCTTTTTCCATTTCCTTTTAGAGTCCTTGGGCTATTTTTACAAAAAAAAATCTAAGTACTCTTGTCTAAGGTTAAAAGTTTGTATCTATGCTAAGGTCCACTTCATAACATTATTTTGGAGGTCTAGACGCTCCTAGAGGTAATTAATTTTGTCCCCATACTTAGTTACCTAGTGCAATTTGCAATAACATGGCATGTTGGTGGCTTGGCTATTAGGGGGGACCTTCATTGTGGGTTAGAGGGCTTGGCTTATGGGGGGAGCTGTCACTATTAATTGAAGGACTTGGATACTAGGTGGAGCCATCATAGTGGGTTTAAGGGATTGAATTCTAGTAGGAGTTACCATTGTGTTGAGGGGAACCTTCATTATGGATTTATTTAACCATAACCCATTCTTTTTTTGGCCTTTATCTAATATTATTGGAGATATGAGGTAAGCCATGGGGATACATTTTGGGGAGATGGTGATAATTAAGTGGTTCCTAAGAATAGTTTTTTTCCTTTAACACTAGAAATGTTGGAGGGTATAGTGGGTTTGATAATAGGCGGGGTTAGTTCAACAATAGGTGGGGTCCCAATCTTAACAACTAGAATCCCAATGGGGCTAAATTTCTCATTAAAAAAGGTCATCTAGGGAGCCTTTTGTTTAGGTTGAATTCATTTTTCAACTAGAGTGAGATTTTGGTTGACTTTGGGAGGGATAAGATCTGAGTCAGTGATTTTGGGTATGAAGGAAAGCATTAGGGTTTTGGAAAGTTAAAATATATAAATGTGGTAAATGATGTCTTGGTAGAGTGGTAGAGAGGACCTACCTAATAGGAAACTAATATTTTTTTCTAAGGAATTATACAAAAAGAAGGAAAATATCCTTTTTTTATTATGCCTAAGGTGGTTTATCAAAGGAAGGAGATACACATAGAGTACTGACCTTTGAGGGTGGATTAGAACACAAAAAACTCAATGAAATACTTTCATGGACCAAGGAATTCCTCTTATAGAACCCATTTTTATATCTTGAAACCTTTCCTTTCTTTATGAATTCATTTATAAACTAGTGATTCCTACTTTTTATGCTCTTCAAAATATTGAGACCCTCCTTCAAACTTGTGGGAACAACACTCAATTCTTTGAACACCATGAATGAAAGTTCCCTAACATAAAATATGTTGATATTCCAACTAATAGAAAACTCACGAGAAAGAGTTTCATTAGATCCATTAATAGTATCAATATAAGTAATGAGCCCACCCTTGTATAGGATATTCTAAATAGTGGTATTTTTACAAAACTTGTCACATGAGGCTTGCTCTATCTTGAGGTCTCCCTGTATGGTTTATATAATTTTGTTTATCTTTGCAATAAGGGCCAAATTTTTATTACCACCTTTGGTTCTTGAGAGTTGTTATTAAGTAGCATACTAAACAACAAATATGTGCCTAGTGATAATTTAAAACACATAATCCAAATAAATTTAGGATCAAATCTAGGTTCCTTCAAATGAACATCGCTTGTGCGATCACTACTCCTTCTTAGATAGCATGGGATTAATAATTACATCCTCCTTCATTATGTAATCTTTGAATGATTGTCCAAGGTGATATTACCCTCCCTAAAAATATGGCTTAGTTTAATATAGTGAAATTGAATTAAAGTTTTCATTTCCCTATTAATTATGTCCTTATAAGAATAATAGGTGTTGTCCTTATTATTTAACATACCAATTATGTTCTTAGAGTCACCTTCAACCATTATATTGTTGCAACCATGTTCATCAGCAAGCATGATGCTAGTGAGGCAACCTTTGATTCAACATAGTTAGTGGTTTCTATACCCAAGTTCTTTGTGAAAGGAATAATATTTTCTCCATTATTTTTCCTTAGTACCCCCCTCTCCCAACAAGATTGCGGTTTCTAGTGACCATCCTGATACAATGCATAATTACCATCCTTATTATAACAACATATTAAGACAATAATGTGTTTAAATGAGCAAGAGATACATCTTTTTTTTGAATTTTATAAATAAATTACTCATCATAACTAATCAATGTAGTAGATCACAATTAATAAAAAAAATTCATATATTTTATGAATCACCATTTTTTTAAAATGAATTATTAGATCAATCAACATCATATAAATTGACAACTTATCAATGTATTCACTATGGAAAGTGCAAAATCACATTACATACATTAAAATATTACAATATGTAATGTCATAAATTATATACTATGAAATTTCAAATTACATACGCCTTCCTCTTTAGATAAATTTAGATAATTATGTTCTCTTTCAATCCAAAACCATCTCTCACCACCTAGCATGCCCAGTTGCTCGACTATTGAGTCCAATTTTCTTATGGATTGATGCACGTCACAAAGACGTTTGTGCGCCGCACTCATGTCCCATGAAAATTCATGACTAAGTTGGCCATTGGGATGTTACACCTACTACATTTTTGTAGTGTAACACCTTTGCCAACCTGCAACCTCATTGAGAGTCACTCAAGTAGGCTGTTTAGACCAAAAAGTCCCTCTTTCTTGAGTATTTTATTTCATTCAATCTTTCTCTCTTGGGAAAACACACACAAATCTCTCTTCTTCTCCCATTCTCCACCATTCTACAACATTTCTTGAGCATACACAAAATTCTCCATCTCTTCTCTACGCATATCTTTCAAAAACCTCTTCTACAACTTCCAAAGTAAACTCCATTGTTGCAAACATGAGGTCATCTTGCAAAGAAGCTATTATCATCTTGGATACTCTTGTTGCTTTCTCACTACACCAATAAGCTACCTAGATTTTGTGCTTGGGAGTGGTAACTATTCAAGTATTTTCATTAAAACATATTATCTATTTTGTCAGCATATCGATCTCTTTATCATTTTACGTCTATTTCCATTATCTCATCTAAGGCCATCCATGGAGGTGGAAACACCAATACAGGGGTTTGACTACGACAAAATCCTATACAACCACCCATACCTTTCTCTTTGGTCTTGTGTGTGTAGGTGCAGATAGAAGAATTGCTTGGAGAAAACTTGGACTTTGTTAAACATTTTAGGTAATATCTTAAATCTCTCTTTGTCATTTCCGTATTAAGTTTCACTTAATATCTTTATTTCTGTCAATTTATATTTATTGTACATTTGTATTTCACACCCCTTTCATGTATCTAGAACCTTGTGTGGAGTATTATGATTTTTCCTATGATGAGTTCTCTTATTTTTGGTACGAGATACTAGCGTGGAACGTTATCATCTGACAACCGCGTATTAGTCCTAGACATAGAGCTTGTCGAGCTGTCTAGAATACCTCTGTACACTGCACTTTTAATTTTTAATGTCTAAAGGGTCCAAATAATTTATGCACTTTGTTAAATATCATATTTCTCTATTTCCAATTCACTTGACCCATGTCAATTGAGGTAGTTGAGAGATAATTTTCTCCTTAAGATCCTATCATCTTGAGGGTAGAAAAATCCCTCCTCTACACAATATAATTGAGTACATTTCAATTACAAGAGTTAGATTGTTCAAATCCTAAAAGGCTGGAGAGGAATGAAGAATTATTATGTTTCATGGAGAGAGAGCATCATCAAGAAACTTTTCTAACCATCCAAGAAACTAAATGCTTCCCCAACCTTCTCCAAAATGGATAAGCCCAACCCTTAAGGATCTAACATTTTGAATTTGAAGAGAAAGAAGGATTCTAGTGCAACATGCATTCCTATACATCTAAGAAATTATATTCTAATGCTCATACATGTAATTATAACTAAATTCATATATCCATTTAATAACATGATATGGTAGAGAATACAATCAATCCAATTCAACACACATTGATTGAGCTTTGGCCAACGAATTTTATATGTTGTACTAGAATACAATATGTTGTAGGATAATTGACCTACTATTATTTATTATCCATATCCAACACCCATTCACTCTCTCATGTTCCCAACAACTAGACATGTCATATAAATATCAATAATATATATATGGGTTAACCTTATGATATTTCTAAGGCAACTTGGTTTACTTTATTAGAAAAATACTTATTAAATAAGACTTCCTTTGATCCTCATGATGAGGTTGAATAACCTAACCAACCTTAGGTTTCTAAAAAATTCCATTCCATCTTTCAAGGGATAAAACTATATTTCTAGTGATGCAAGGTAATGAGATTTACAATATTAATCATCTCATTGAACTAATCAAAATTTTGTCAAGATACACTTCACATCCAAGTAATTATTAATTATAGTATAAGGAAATAATTAAGCTTTTAGTATAACGATCTACCTATTGATTTAGGCTTGGTAACATCATATATAAAGAATATATTATTCCTTAAACATACATTTCTTAATTCACTTAATTCTTTTGACTCTGCATGTTGATTTTAATCATTTCACACACTATTCATCAAATGCATATCACAATTTTTTGAACCCTAAATTATGTGTACATGTCTATATTGAGTATCCTATTTTGGAATACGAATATATTGTTTCTTATATTTGTGCATATCCATAAATTTTAATAATAACATATAATTATAAAGATAATATAACTTATATATATCATATTACGTATGTGATAACATGTATTTATCCTTATAATTATATTATTAAAATAATATAATATTACAATATTATAATATAATAATAATGTTTTCTCCCACCATTAATGAGTTTAACTCTCATTTAAATAAAAAAAGAAAAATCAATTCCTTGATCCTAATGCTCGTATTCAATACCAATTCTTAGTCAAATAATGCCAAAAAGTGGTGTTTTGGATTTTAAAAGAATAATAATTATAATTATCAAGCCTTGTTTCTTATCATAAACCAATCCAAATATATAGAACAAATTATAAAGGAGTGAAGAATAAGTAGACAATTTTGGTCTGTTGGTTTGATTTGGGTGGTTATTGATTAAAAATATTGCTCCCAAAGGTTGAATATAGCTTTCTAATTTGAATTTTCTATTCTCCCTAGAAGCTTTTATGAATTAGGTAAGTGGGTGTTTTGAATCTTTGAGGAACCCAATGATTAATCATTGAAATTCTTAACATAAATCAACTTCAAATTGTATGAATATTTTATAGTGAAATCTTTTGGTTTTGGAGGAGAGGTTTTTTTTTGTAGGAACAATTTTTTTCTAATGTATGTTAACATTTCATTAAAATTAATGGATTTTATACCTCAGAATTGTTGTCATGATATTAAAATAAACTATAATTTTTTCGTCAATTAAAACTATTTGATTTATAAACAATCTAAAATAAAGTGGCAATTTGTGTAAGAATTACAATTCTCTCATAACAATATTCTATATGATAATGATACTCAAATTAGTCTCCAAAAACCAAACACACCAATCTTGATACATATCTAGGAGTAAACAAAAAAGATGTATCAAATCCGCATTATAATATAATATACTTCCAACCCAACCAATGTAAAAGAAACACCACTCAATTGTAAAAAAAAAATAGCAAGTAGAAGAAAAATGACTCCAACAACTCAAAAAATGAAGTTTATTATAGTGAGTGCATTCTAAGAAAAGAGAATTGACATGAATATAAAAGATTTGTACCATTTCTCAAGGAATTGTAATCTCTTGTATGTTTAGTTGAGGTAGAATTCTCTAGTTGCTCCAAACTAATTCTCTTGACTATATAAAAAATTCCCCTGATGAAGTCATTTCCCTTCTCCAATTAATAAGAATAACCATAATTAGTGTCAAGGAGAATGCATTTCAATTCAAATTTAAGTCATGTCACCCCCCTTCTCCATGCAACTCCTCTAACCTCAATTTGACAATCTCCTATCATGCAAAAACACTAATTTTTCTTTTGGCACCCTAATTGGGAATTAGATTTCAAATTAAAATTTATGACTGGAATCTAGTTCTCATGCAATTGACCAACCTAATATTTTCATTAAAATGATATTCTCTAAATCATTAATAACATTTTATTATAAATGTAAATTTATATATTTATATATATTTACTTCTAATTTTGTTAGATTAAAATTTGAGATTTAATAGTTTGATAAATAAAATAGAATTAATCTATAAATGAAATGATTAATTTGAGGCTAGATAATTTTTAGCCATCACTTGTAGCAAAGTTGGTTGAAGCTTGACGTTTACATCCCTCAAGGTCATAGGTTTGACTCTGCTTCATAGCTCCAAGTCAAAAGTGTTTACCTTCTTTTTATCCCCCAAAAAAACAAGGTGGTTTAGGAATTATAAAAATCAAGGACATACATGAATATCTAATTGCTAAAGTGGGGTGGATTGTATTGATAGAGAACAACTATAGAAGTATAATGAAGGCTAAGTACTTGAGGGGAGGGGACATGATTTCTTAGCTCTCTTGTCATCTCACCATCTCCTAACTAGCTCTACTATTTAGAATAATATTAAATCAAATCTCATCATTTGGTGATTTTAGGTTCAAAATGGTTGGTGGGGGATGGTGAAAAGTCAAAGTTTGGAGAGACATGTGGATAAATAAGGATCCTCTAGAACTTTCACATCCTTGTGGGGACTGAAGGAGGAATTACACAAATATTTGGAGGAAAATTCAAGGAGTATTTACTACATAATGAAGGATCCAAAAATTATATTTTTTATCATCATCCTAGATATCAATGATCATGAAGCCATGGATGATTTGATCTCTAAAACTAATCCTTTTCTTTCTATTGATTTCCAAGGACTAGATGAACTTATATGAATGGATAATTGCCTTGACATGTGCTATATCAGTATTTACCATATATTGTTAGTGGGAAACTAAATATCCAAATTCAAATGGGACCTAATTTCGAATTACAATTTTATTCCTAAAATACATAAATAAATTGATGGATTTTTTCTTTAGCTTCTTTTTCTTCCTCAAAATTTTTTTGAAAGGAATTTTTATTCTATTTATTTAAATACTCTGATGAGCCATAATAATCATCATAATTTCCTATTTCCTTTTTGAAGTTACATACTTTTATCTTATTTTCTAATAAACTTTGAAAGACATTACCAAACCTCATATACTTTAAGTATTTTAAAACATTTGAAGTTGATATATGTTATATTAATAAGTGTGTGTATGAGCTATGAATGTTTGTGAGTTTAGTAGGATTTCTTGTTTAATTATAGTTGTTAGCAATGAAAATTCCTTGAACAATAAAGACTAACCCTTGCAGCAAGGAACCTATCAACCCACAATAATGGGCTTCTCAACCCATAGCATAAGGATGACAGTTCAATGCAAAGGAGTTAATTTGCTACAACATGATCACTTTTAGAAGAAGATGGAGGTGGTAATTTAAAGATAAGATCATGGATGACCAAGTGTCACTCTTATCTTTTAATAATTCATGAAGGATAAGAAGTTTGTTCCCAATAGGAATAAGAGATAACATAAACTTCTCTATCTGGGCACGTTTTCAGTTATATCAGTTAATCTTGGTTGAGTAAAAAGTCCTTATTCAACTTCTATACTCTTGCTTTGATAATTATTATTTTTTGTTTTACAAAAATTAGTCCTCTTCCTTTCCTATCAGAGAGTTGACATCTTCCTTTAAGTTTATTTTTAGTTCACAAATAAATGGACTCTTACGGACCCTATATAGTGGGGCACCCTGTCGAGAAGGACATCTAGATCTTACATGTATTAAGTTGAATAAGATTTCTTGTTATATTTTATTCAATAGTTATGTGCATGATTGGAATGCAATAAAAATAAGATATTTTGGTAACATGTTTTCCTAAGTGATTAATTGAAGATTTTGTGTGTGTAAAAACTCAAGCAAGGGCCACTTGAGCTACTGCAGAACCACCTTATTTTAGATTGATAGATTAGATTATGCATTGCAAGTTTAATTGGTAGTTTCCATTTTATGCAATTATGAATGATGTATTATAAATTCTAAATTCTAAATCTTTAGTTGATACTTTTTTCAGTACTCCAAAGGCTAATTGGATTAGGACATAATGTAGTATAACGATTATTTGGTTACAGTCATAAGCATTAAGTACTCATAGCAATTAGGTAGTTGTTTGTATCCATTTACTCTATCTTAGTCCAAATCAAAGTTAATTTTGGTTAAAAGATTTTAATGACTTTATCTATGTTCAATTTACCAATACTCAATTGATATATGATGTTTAGAATTAATGAATGCATATATGTTGCCAACATCATCTAAAGTCTATGAATCCATGTTTGATAACTCAATGAAGCCCTCTCTTGAATGATGAACTGCTTAGTTCGGGGATCTTTAGGTCCATTAAGCCATGCGCATGATCATTTGCACCAGTTAATTAGGCATTAGAGGAAGCTCTACATTTTTGGCACCGTTGTTAGGCATGGTGCTAAGTTCATAATTCTTATTTATGTTTTAAATTCTTTTCAAAATTTCATAGATTAGTAAGTTTTCTTTCAGCATTAGCACCAATAGATATTTAAGAATCAACAAATAAATATTCACTAACAATGTGCAAAAACCACCATTTAAAGATCAAAGAACCATTGTATGTAGAGGCAAAAATACACTCTAGCAATATTTCTCCCCTCAATTCACAAAGAGTTGGAAGGAATTGGTACAAGTAAAGAACATATTGGGGGAATTAACAAAGGAGAACCATCCCTCACATCAGTAGCTACTCCATACATAGAGGAAACTTCCAAAAGGAGTTTTAACATCATGGCTGAGAAAGCGGTGGAAAACCCAACAGAGCATGTGACATTTGAGTTTCCAATATAAAACCAAGAAAGGGTTGCTACTCTTAAGAACATACCCCCTTTAGCATTACCCATTTTATATGGATTGGTTACTGAAGGCCCAAAAACATTCCTATTTGAATTTGATGTGTTGTGCCAAAGTTATGATTATACTATGAATTCTTACATGCTCAAACTTTCTAGACACATTAAGGGATGTCTCTTTGCGATAGTTTATGGGGTTGGGAAAAAATTCCCTACCCAACTAGGAAATAATGAAGGCCAAATTTTTGCAAAAATATCAAGATTATTGTAGAGGAAAAAAAAAAAAGAGGGACACCATCTTTAGGATGTCTCAAAGAGAAGACGAATAACTTGAGGATTATGTGGAAAGATTTTAATTATGTCTGAAGAAATCACATCAGAACAAACTCTTGCCTGAGTCATTAAAATTGGTATTTTTGTCAGGACTACATGAAGATAGTATAGATGCTTTGAACCTCATAGGGGTAGGAGATATCTTTCAACTGCCTTTTGAGCAGATTTGCAAGGTATGAAGAAACTACTCCAAATCATCCATAAAAAAACCAAAGTTGATAGAACCTCTTCTTTCAATAAAACATTCACTGGGGTCTCAAGGGTGGAAATCAACAACCTCTTGTCCAATATGAAGGAGGACATAATTAGCCACTTGGCTGCTTAATTAGACACCTTGCATATCAAAAAGAAGTAGGAAAAAGCTGAGGCAACCCTAATTGAATTCTATCCACATTGTTGCCAAAAGAGGATCATGATCTACAAATGTAAGAAGCTAGCTAGTATTTCTAAAAAAAGCAAGGCAAGTATGAATTTCAAGATCTGAAGGATGAAGAAGGTCAATTATTTTACATTTCTCAGTGTAAAACTTGGCAAAGAAGACAAGGTATGCCACCAGATCTATTATCTTACAATATATCATTTCCATGTGGTAATTCAAACTTCTCACCTTGGAACACTCAACCCTAGAATAATACACAAAATTCACCATGGCCAATGGCCCAAGCACCTAATTAGACTCAACAATAGGGGATATGGCCACCAAAACCTTACCAAGCCCCAAATTACAATACTTAGTGGTTAACCCAACAAAACCAATGACCATCATAGTGGTGTGGGAGTCAACAATGACAAAACCAAAATACAAACTACCCACAACCACAACAAAATTTACAGCTGCAGTAACCTATTATAATGATAGATCCAACCATGGCCATACCATCACATCCAAGAGCACCCTAGCTTCCAGCCCAACTTGCACCTAACCCTAACAAAAAGCCTATTCAACTGGCTTATATTAATGACACCATCTAATACCCAACGTATGGGGTTCCATTCAAGAAAAATACTAGTTGGGCCTTCATCTTATCACATTATAGAGCTTACTGATGAGGAGCCCCCAGTAGAAATTATGGACAAACAACCAAAGGAACCTAAAGTAGGAATCAAAAAAATATTATAAGTCTAGATCCACCATTCCCTGAAAGACTAACTATACAAAAATATCATTCTTAAACTAAATCTGACCTATTGGGCCAACTTAGAAATGTGTGCAAAAAAATACCCCCAATTCAAGAAATTAAGGAAGTACCAATAAACACAAAAATTGTGAAAGAGTTATGCCTAAAAAATCTAGGTAGAAAACAAAAGGACCCCCAGATTGTACATGTCTACGGAAAAATTGTTGACATGATGTTAGGAAATATAGTTGTTCCTAAATATGTAGATCTTGGGAGCCCTGTAGTAGATGTCCAAATTAATGGAAATCTAATTAAAAACACCTTAATTGACCTAGATGCAACGAAAAATGTTATGAAAAAAGAAACTATGAAACAACTTCAGTTAATGGAACTTTCACCTATGCCTGCTATTTTACAACTAGTAGATAGGTCAACTGTTAAACCAGAGGGTATTATAGAATATTTAGTCATCACACTGGACTCATGGGAATACCCAATAGATTTTGTGGTCTTACAACCTAAATCAAAACTTGCAAGATATCCCTTAATATTAGGGAGGCCTTGGTTGGCTACTACAGATGCATTCATTGGTTGTAGGTCTAGAAATATGATCATTTCCAATGGAAATATGACAAAAACCCAGTCCTTTCCCCACCTGCACAACCACATATAGATTTGGATCAAGCTGTATAACCTACCCTTGATGAGGATGACCAATATTTATACAAACAATCATGACCATTGAACATAGCCCAATGTTGGACACCAAGGATAAAGATGAAGTCCTTGCAAATATTATGCAAAAATATTTTGGTAGGAACCCGTAGCAACACCACTATCTCACATGCTTACATTGTACTTTGCATAACATAATATCTACAAATGCCTTTGAGTATAGTTCTTAGATTTTTCATACACTACTACCCCAAAAATTGAAATATCAATTCAGTAGGTCTTGACATTGCTTCTATCAAGTCATCAACCCTAACCATAGAGATCACACTGGGTAGAACACTAAATTTCAACAACCAATTGGCAAATACACAACAATATTCATTATTAACCATGATGCAAGCACACACAACAAAATTCTCATGGGACTATCATGACATGAAAGGTCTTATGGGAATATCATGACATGAAAGGTATAGATCCTCACCTATGGATGCATATAATTTATATTATTGAAGGCTACAAGCTAGTGAGGAAGTCTCAGAGAAGAATGAACCCAACTGTGCATGACATAGTCAAAACAAAATTTCAAAATTTTCTAGATGTAGGGTTTATTTATCCCATATATGAACACCAATGGGTATCCCCATTGGTGATTGTGCCAAATAAGGGAGGAAAATGGAGGGTATGCATTGATTACAAATAATTGAATGCAACAACAATGAGAGACCATTTTACCCTTCCTTTTATTGATCAGGTGTTGGATTCTTTAGCAGGAAGGTAATATTTCTCCTTCTTAGATGGATTCAATGGGTATAATTAGATAAAAAGAGCTCTAGAGGATCAGAACAAGACAATGTTTACTTGCCCATGTGGTACATATGCCTATTTTGTCTTATCATTTGGGTTATGTAATTCTCCTACAACATTTTAGAGAGCAGTCCTAAGTATATTCTTAGAATTTGCACATGATTCCATGGAAATTTACATGGATGATTTTCCGCTTATAGGAATACTTATGAATAAGAATTGACTAATTTGGAGAAATTCCTACAAAGTTGTCAAGATCACAACCTTTCCTTGAGTCATGAAAAATGTTTCATGATGATGATTGAAGGACTAGACTTGGGACACTTTGTGTCTAGTAAGGGAATACAGGTAGACCTTAACAAGATAGAAGTGATCTCCACTCTACCTATTCCTCAAAAGAAAAAGGATGTAAGAATTTTTATTGCTCATGTTGGTTACTATAGGAGGTTAACCCAAAATTTCTATAAGATAGTAGCCATATTATTTTTTCTCCTTTTCAAAGATGTGGAATTTGATTGGACCCTTGCATGCCAAGACACCTTTGAAGCCCTCAAAGTAGCACTCACTAAGACCCTTGTCTTAAGAGAACCAATAGACAATACCTTTTCACATACATACAGATGCATCTGATTTTTTAATAGGTGTTGTTTTAGGAAAGAAAGATGGGAATTTGGAATGTGCCATCTACTATATAAGTAAGAATATTCAAGGTACAAAGCTTAATTATATAGTCACTGAAAATGAAATGTTGGCAATAGTATATGCCATTAATAAGTACAAACATTACATTATAGCATACTTTATCTTTATTCACACAAACCATACAACCATAAGATATCTGATGAATAAACCAGTGGTTGGAGGAAGACACGTAAGATGGTTATTACTAGTTCAAGGTCTAGTCTTGGCATATTCACATAGGACCACACAAAGTTGATTCGCCTTTTCGAGAAAAAGTCAGTGAATTTTGGCTTCTTTGCTTCTATCAAGGACACTACAAGGTGTATGATTTTTAGATCTTTCATTGTGCTGATGTTGACCTCTTGTAAATTCACGACCAACATTGGAGATTTCTTGATTTTTGGGGAGTGGGTCCACCTTCCATCCTTAGGTGCCTCAAAGAGGTTTTCACCTTCGAATACGCTCTTTTCCTTATTTTTTTCTATGTTTGTAGGCTCCTTTCGATTTTCACCCACAAACTTGTTTTCCTTTATTTCTTTTGTCTTGTGACTGGAAGGAAGGCCCGAATCCCCATAGATGCAACCATTTCAAGATCAATGGTGAATCCAACCTTGTGATCCCCACTTGGTATTTCGTCTCTAAGTCCCAAAATCAATAATTGCTTCATCATTGTTGAATAGGTCTAAGCTCGGTGGACCTTGTTGGTCCCAATTAATTAGTTGTGGGTGAAGCAATAGTATGTTATCATTAGTATCAACAAAGCTGAAGGATGAGGTAGATAGGGTGAAGATGGAAGAATTGTCTAGATCCCAAAAGGTATCAATCTAGGAATGGCCATTCATATCTTTGATTCGAGGAGAGGATTGGTCAAGCTCCCAAAAGGTTTCAACTATGTCATCGTTGCTAGAGGATTTTTTGAAACCTCATTCCCATTCATTAGAGTCTATTTCGATATGGTAATCCTTACATGTCTCAACAACTTCAGAAATGTTAATGAATTCCTTCCAAAATATTGTGGTACTAGGAGCTTTCACTTTTAGAGGTTGATACCCCAGCCTTATTTGCATGACCATTTGCTTGCTAGGATAGGTTCGGGCATACCTTATTATTGCAATCCAAGGCCATTGTTCCATCATAACCTTTCGATTTCATTATGTCAAACCCCTTGCCATATTTATCCATAGGTATATATGCATGTATCTCATCCTCTTCATCTCTATATCCATTTAGAGAGGTCTTCCTCAGTACATTACTTTCCCAATTCGCCCCACTTGGTGAAGGTCATGGGTGGGTGATACTAAATTGTCACCTTGGGATATTTCTTGATGTGATGGGGTTTGCCATAATGTTTTGGCTCAAATGCTAGTTTCCCCACATAGAATAGACTTTCAATATTGTATTCTCTAACTCCATTGTCCTAGACCCGAACCTTGGTCTCCAGGAATTTTATTGGTAATGACAAGGATTTTGATAGAGAAGTTAGGTCAATGTATTGTGATGAGGAAGGGGTAGATGGGCTCTACCTATGGATAGGTACTTGATGCTCAAGTGTTTCTCTCAAGTTATTACAATATTGAAAGGGGTCAAGATCATCGGAAATAGTGATCTCTACTCCATTGTAGGGGAAGTTCAAACATGGATGGCATGTAGAAGGGATAGCCTTCATGGTGTGAATCCATGGGTGTCCAAGCAAAAGGTTGTAGGGTTGGTTCAGATCCAAAACCTGGCATACTATGTCATGTATAGCAGGACCCACTTTGATTGGTAGCATGATGACACCCTTGGAGGAGCGTTCCATATCATCATACCTGCGTATCAAGATCCTCTTTGACTTGTCTATACGAGCCTCTAAGAATCCCATGGCAGTTACTAGTTTTAATGTGCATATATTCAACCCTGCTCCACCATCTATAAGAAATCATTTGATTTTTTGTTTATTAACATATACTTCAAGATGTAATGGTTCATTGGGATTATGTTTCTATGAAGTACATTCATGTTCAATGAATGTTAAGTGTTGGTTGGTAGCTAAGAACCCTACCATGGCCTAAAATTGATTAACATTTAAGTATGTCAAGATAGATGAATCCTGTAATGCCTTATCTATAGTAGATTTGTGCTCAGAAGAGGTGCATAGCAACTCAAGAATTGAGATTTGAGTTGGGGTCTTTCCTAGATGATTAAGAAAGTTGTATTCATGTGTTGGTCGAGGTTTAGAAGGGGATCCTTGCAGAGTCACCTTTGATCACCTGGTGGCAACCACACATTCAAGATTTTTATTTTTGATGGTGATGCTGGATGCATTATGGTCCGAAGATGATTGGATATGATTCACTATGTACTCATAAGTGACACTAGTATAATCGGTATCAAATTTTCTACCTAGTTTGAAACTCGAGGCTTTTCTTTTCCCATAGTTTTATAAAGGGTCCTTGAAGATCACATGATCTTTGTTAGATGCTTTTGGTTGGTTATCTATTTGGATATCACCCTTCTCTATGTGATCTTGTATAAGGTTCTTTAATTGGAAGCAGGCAAATGTCTTATGTCCCTTAATTCTATGATATTCATAAAAATCATTATCATTCCACTAGGTTGGTTTGAATAGACCTGGCTCATAATGTCTAATCTCAGGTAACTGGATGACATTATTTTGGAGCAATTTATTCAAAATTGTCTCAATTTATTTAAACAAAGAGAGGTTACCATCCCTTGTTGGAGTGTGTTCACAAGATCTCCGGACTTTTGTCTCAGTTGAGGGGCCCTAGGAGGACCATGTGGTGTGTTATTTTGAGCCACATTAGTAGTTTATTATTTCTTTAGTGGAGTTTTATTGGTATTCATTGATGTGGGTCCTTTTAGATTTAGCACATGATGAGGTTTATTTGTGAGTTTTGCATCTACAATGTTGTCATTTGTCACGTTTTTGTTCCATGACCAATTTTTTTTTCATTTGGTTTCAAACTATGAGAAGAATAATTTTTTATTCTCCTTAAAAAAATTCACAACCCCTTTTGCGATGAGAGCTTTCTTGATGGATAATCCCTTTTGTATCACATCATCAAATGTGTTAGAGCAATGGATTCATAAGTGGAATAGAACCTCCTTGTTGAGGTTCTCCACAAAGATCTGTACCAGTTGCTTCTCTAGCATATGGTAGGCACATGTACTGGGTAAGCTTCACCATCTTTGTAAGAATGATGGGAAGGACTCCATCTTTCTATTTTTCCTCGCACAAATAGGTAATGCTGACATCAGTTGATATGTTGTATGAAAAGTGTGCGATGAATTTGTCCATAAGTTCACTCCAAGTTTGTATACCTAAAGGTAAGTGTGCAAAACATTTGAGGGCTTGTCCTCCTAAACTCTATGGAAAAAAGTCTCATGAGATATGTATGCTCATGTGCCACGTCTAACAATGTAGAATGGAACTCGCATACATCTTCAATAGGGTCACCCTTTCCCTTGTATTTATCAAATTTTGGAAAAATAAAGTTTGTGGGAAAGGGAGGCATGTGAATGCTCCTATCAAAGGGGTAAGGACATAGGTCATCCACCAAGTATATTTTTCAACTCCTAGTCACATGCATATTAGTCATTTCATTTTGCAATGTTTGTAACTACTGAGCTATTAGGTCCATGGGCGATGGTGTCATTGGGACCGAGGTGGGTGTGATGTATCGTGGGGAATCTTGCAAGGGGTTGCCAAATGGGTTTGTGTTGTGTTGTGGATTAAATCCATGCATATTTTGATGTTGATGCATGGGTGAAATGTAGTAGTGATATTGTGAGGTGTATGTGGGATTTTGGGTAAATGATGATGGTGGTGGAGGAACATTAATGTACCAAGATTGTTTGTTCCTTGTGAAGGGGTTTGAGTAAACCTAGTTGTGTATGCATAACCATGATAGCTTGGTTGTTGTGAAGGGGTTTGAGAAAACCCAAATGTGGAGTGCAAACTAGGATTATTTGGTTGCAATGGAGGTGGGGGTTGATTAAACCCAAATGTATACGTTGAACCATGATAGTTTGGTTGTTGCAGAGGTGAGGTTTGATTAAACCCAAATGATGATGACAAACCTAGATTGTTGGGTTATTGAGGAGGTAGGCGTTTAGAAAACCCAAATGTAGATTATGAACCCAGATTGTTAGGTTGTTGTTGGGGTGGAGTGATGTTGGGACCTGTTTCAAAAAAGGATTGAGTCCTTGTTAGAGGTGTATTTATGTTTTGTTAAGTGGATGTGGTACCCACTTATGGTCCTAGATATGAAGGGTTAGTCTTTCATATCTTACTTGATGCATTTGCATGGGATGAAGTTTGGGCTATAGTTGTGTTGTGAGTTGGTATTGTAGTTGTAGGTGTAGAGGAAAATTGTTTTTTCATGGCTTTAGTGGATGTAGGTGGGGGTGTAGCATCCACAATTGGGGTGTAATAAGACGTTTGGGAAGGCGGCATGCCTGTGTTCAACTGTGATGTGCGTTGTGATGTAGTAGGCGCAAGTGAGTGGAGGTCTATTCGTGGCACCAAATCCTGGTGTCATAGTGTTAGGAATCTCCCCTATGATGGAGTTTATGTCAAAATTAGGTGGAAGCTTAGCTCCATGTTGTGCTAATTACATAAAATATCTATTAGGGTCTGCTAACACAATTTTGTTAATAATTCTCAAGATCATTGGATCTTGAGATGTGTTTTCGATTTCCTCAGGTGTGCCTTTGGTTGACCTCTTTCAACGTGTAATCCTCAAAAGGGGGAAGAGTCTGATTTTGGGAGTTTGTGTGAGTACTAAGATTTTTTCCAAATTTTATCACTAGTTGGGTTGTACATCGGATTAGAAGATGAGTCTATCTCTTTACTTTTAATTTTATATCCCTGGCGGAGAAAGAGAAAAAGAAAGAGTTCACAAAAAATTATTGCAAAAATACATGCTTCACATTTGGTGAGCGCCAAATGATGCACTTCATTTGTTTAGCACCAAATTTGGTGCTTGCCAAATGATGCACTTCATTTGGCTAGTTCCGAATTTGGCACTCGCCAAATGGGTTGCATTGGAAAATACCAACCCAAAAGTTAGATTTTTCCTTGGGCATCCAACCCAAAGGGTTGGACAGCCATTTCATGTCAAGGACGTGATTTTATAAAAGGGTAACAAAATTTCACACATTTTTGGCCATGCTAACCATCAGGTTTGCACGTATTTCAATGCAATTTTATAAAAAATCATGATGATGTTAGGCTCTCTCTTAACCATATAATTTTTTAGCATTTTGATTATGTTAAGGTTTTCATCCATAACTTCTCTTGTTAGTGCCTCTGTTTTTTTGTCAAAAACCAACATGTGCTAGTTTTAGTATAGATTTTTACTCGTTCATCGAATTTTGAAAATAATTGCATTTTTATAAGCTAGACTCCATTCTACACGTAATGAAAAAATGATTTTTGATTAGTTTTAAATTTTTTTAGGGGGGAGCACACTCAAATTTTAGCTTTTTAGGATGTATACACTTCGAAAATTCATAATTTTATTTATATATTCATTAAAAAATAGCCAAAAAAATTGGGATAAACTACATGGTGTTAGCTAATTTCTCACTGTTCATATTTTTAAAATTCTAAAAAATGTCAACTTTTCAGGGAGGTCACAACAGAAACTATGCTATTTTTTTGAGAAAAAAAGGACCACTTTTGGTGACCCCCCTTTTTGAAACCCTTTATCTTCATTATTTAAAAAAAATAGTAGCTTAGAAAGTAGATTCATAACACTACAACTCGTGTTCTTGTTGTATCTTCAAATTTTGAGCATAACTATCTTCATTTTTTTGTGAACATCAGACTTTGCTGGTTTCAGAAAAGGGTGGCATCTTAAGAGCCATTTTTGTGTCACAACTTGGTGCACTTACTTGTAGATCCATTTATTTTAACAATCTATTTCCCTTCATTTAATTCTCAAAACCACTTTATAACACAATTTTTTAAATAATCCAATTTTGAGAAATTTTGGAGGAATGACCAACATAATTCCATCAAATTTTTTAAAAATAATAATCTATTTAACATTACATATCTATTCTAAATATTTTCACAATCAAGCAATATAGAAAAAGGCATAGACAATATGGGGTTCATCCCATAGTGTGATGGTTAAGTGGTGGCATTGTTGTGGTGAACATTAGGGTTCAAGTCTCTTCTGGGCTATTGTGATCGTAGGCACTATGCCTTCATTGATCCAATGTGCTCATAGGCTTGACCTACAATCCCCTATTTGTGGCCTCTGGTTCATATATCCAATCTAAAAAAGCTCTTACAATTAAAAAGGGCATAGACAATATATTCAAACAAAGATATATATCAAAATTTGATTTAACATAAATTTCATTTCACTCAAGAAATTGTCAACATATTGCAATACATCATACAACATAGCTTTCTGCAATAACAACAAAATTTATTTTTGAATCACTCAAATTCATTGCAAAAATGATTAAATGCAATTAACCACAAGAGTTAACACACTCTACATTAAACACACAAACACATTTCATGAGTTATCACAAGACTAGAGAATCAAGAATCAACTAACTTGGATCTAAGTTCATAGGGCAACACAAGACTCATCTCACAACTCAAAATTAAGTGAGATAAAAATTACTCTATAATTTATGCAATCCGATTCTCTCTAGTTAATCACCATTAAAAAACCTATACCTACAAAGTCACTTAAAGTATTGGGTGTACTTGTAGAACAACAAAGCATAGTGTCTTGCAATCAATGAGATATAATCCAAAATATGATATCAAAAATCATGTACCACTAGTATGATTTAGATATAAAGATGTATAATAAATAGTCACAATGGTTAAATCAATAATATAAGCATAATCACATGTGGAAGTTAAAATAATGAAATTAAATCACTACAAAGGTAAAGTATTTAAAATCCACATGTATGAATCCAAAGTACATAATCCAAACACCTTGATGGTAGTATAATACATCATTGACAAATAGTATCAAAACTCAAAACTAAGCAACATAATGAAGCACACAAGCCTAGGATATTACATCACTAGGATAAGGCAATATTTAACACAAATGAGGCATTACATCCATGCTTTTTTATTACCAATAGATCTTAATACAGAAGAAACTATTTGAGGCTAAGAATTTGAATTTAGTTGATTATTTTCTAAATCCTATTCTAAAATATATCTATGTATAGCTAATATATGCAATAAATCCTAAAGATAAATCTTATTTTTTGATAAGGTAAGCAACATTTACAAGGTGTTGTACCATTAACACATAGAGCCACAAGGGCCAAAAAGTTCAAGTCCAAAAATCATAGAAACTAAGCCAAAAAACACAAACTGTGGATCAACAACAGATAGTCAAAACAAAGACAAAACAACAACTAACTAGAATTATCCCAGTTCTTTGACAGGAGATCAAAAACATCATCCCCAACCCATTCCTGGTCATCATCAACATTCTTCCCGTCCAATTCATCTTTTATAACCGCAGATAGAGTGCTGGTAACAAAGTGGACCAGCTTAACAGTAAAATGGGTCAAGCCACGAAATCTCTTGTCTAACTTGTCCATTCTATCCTGCAGCACACGACGCTCCTCCTCATCATGAACAACCTTCACAGTATTAGCATGCTCCACGTCCAGTGGGTGCGAGGAATGGGAAGCTGAGTCTCTTTTTGCCCTTTACTGTTATCAAGAATGGTGTGGGGCCCTCCAACATACTCCTCCTCCTCGTCCCCAGATACCTCTTCACCCTTGTAATCTTTGTTGTTGGACTGCTCCTCCTCCGAGTCCAAATCCACTATGTAATCTACCATACCCTTGAATATTCTAAAGCTAATCAATTAAAAAAATACTCTGTGAGTCTATGATCTTAGGTAGAGGAGGAAAACTACAATTTATAGGGTACAAATTTCACTTATTGGATGTATCATTTTTCCCCATAGCCATTCTCTAGTATGTATGCTCAACTACATGATAATCATATTAACTAGATGTTATTTGAATTACTAGGGTTCTATGCATAGATGAATTAGGTACTCCATGTAACAAAAGATGTTTAAAGGATGGTGGTAGAAAATGAGTAAAACCTCTCTTAAATGGAGCACTATGGAATGCTAATGGCTTCAAGGGAGGAGTAAAAATATATGACATATTAATATAAAATAAAGGGGCGAATCATTATCTAAATGAAGTATGCAAAAATATAGACAATTTTATAACCTCCTCAATCATTCTAGTGTAAGAAAATTTTAAAATAATCAATAAAATTATGTGCTAGTTTTGTGAATGGAATATAAGTAGTAGAATATAAATGATACCACTATAATACCTTGTCAATTAAAATGCTTCTAAATTTGTACATTAACAATGCATTATCATCTAGATTCTTATGGTGTACATTTAAAAAAATTAAAATGTAAAAGTACATAATTAGTACCATTAAAGACATTAAACACAAATTCCTCACTAAGAGCATGAACATTAATATGCAAAGCATCATAAAGTAGTGAATCATTGATAATATCTATAGAATCTACATGAGATTCTAAATAAGTATCAAATAATGTAAATCAATATAGTATAGAAAGGAAGATAAAAAACACATTAATATCTCTAGGCTCCTCATGAGATGAAGCATAAAAAACACCTTAACCTTGGGATATAGCACTATCATGATATGTAATACAAATATCATCACTAAACATAACAACATGAGTAGGCAATCGAGGTGTAACATTATCACACAAAGTATCATCCCTAGATGTATTAAATGAATTTTGGGGTGAAGTAAGAGAAAGGTTACTATCATAGGCCACAAAAAAGGTATCATATCATGAATAATAGAAGAACAAGAAGTGATGTTTGCTAAGAGGGAGGAAAATGCATCTATCCAGAATAAAACCACCAATAAGAGTACACAATGATATATCCAAAACCCTAACCAATAAAAATAAAATTTGAGATAAGAGATGAAAGCAATCACAAATATCAAATATCAAACATTAAGGAAGAAGGGCACATCCCTAAGGTTAAAAATTAGGGACCATAGGAAATGTCCAATTCAACAATTTATGTAGGGAAAATTCCCTACACTAAATATATCTAGAGTAAAATAATTAAACAATGATTAACACTATCTAACCTTTGGATAAATGAAAATCTCAAGATAAGTATTAGAACATAGTAAAATAAATTTGCTGAATTTACAAATAAGGATAGTGGTGCTTAACTTTGATGGGAAATTAATTTTTTTATAGCATGTATAGTTTGACCTGCCTCATGAAAATGATATTAAATCTACATTAGTTAAGCTATAAGCAATTGGAAAATGCATTAATTTCTGTTTGGGTTCAAGCATGCATGTATGACATTGATCTCTTCATATGTGACCCAAAACCATATGTGTGGCCCTAAAACTAAAGCTACAACCTTGAACCTAGGACCATTTCTCTTTAGAACCATGTTTGCTTATAAATATTTGGATAAGGCAACAATAAAAAGCATGTGTAGAGCTTGCTAACAAGTGTGAGAATTTACATCTCGTGTCAATTATAGTTAGGCCACATTAGACTAATTCAATTGCACATTGACAAATGTGAAGAGATACTAAATAGAGTGCAAATGTACATACATAGCTATCCTTATAAATGTTGATTTCAATACAATAATTAAATGATTAAATGACCTTTTATACAATATCCCAACATTCAAAATTGAATATTCCATACTTACATGGGGTAATGGTTAGTTGACACCAAGCTAGTTTGGGCACATGGTTAAATTATGACAATTTAAGACTCCATACTTGTAGTCCTAAACTCAATTAGAACCACATCTATAGTTATGAAACAAGACTGGAAACAATTTTTTTTGAGAAGTCCGATTCAAATATTTAAAGAATAAGAAGTAAAATCTAATGTATATTCAAAATACATACTAACTTATACATCAATATATACTCTTCAAATACTAAATCATTACACTAAACAAAAAATCAAACTAAATAAAAAAACAAAATGATTGTACTTTTCAACTTTGACAACTATATAACTTAGATTTTATTCTTCATAATAATGAAGATCTTGTAAAAGTAGATCTAAATTAAACTCTCAAACACACCAAATCAAAATAGTTTCATTGTCCAAAACAATGGTTTTACTACATTCCTTGGCAAGTAAAGCTTGTTTTAATATATTCCTTGGCAAGTAAAGCCTAGCAAAATAAGAGTTTTGAAGTCATCAACATATAAAATGCAGAAGTGTTCCTTAAAATCTTTATATTCTTTATTTCTATAGTCAAATGCCTCTTCCAACAAACTTGGAGAAAGTGAAAAAAAGGTTATTTCCAAGTGAGTTCCTCCAATAAAGAAATAGTGAGAATTATGGAATAAAAATAACTTTAATCATTGAAGGGTGGAACAAATAAACACATTAAGTATTCGTAATAAACTTGTTCCTTATCAAAATTAGTACACAAAAAACCCAACAAAAGATATGCTTGTTTCTGAAGCTGCTCATTATATTACTTGAAAAAACAACATAATAATTTGCTTTATTCCACTACAATTATTGTTGTTGTATTTTGTGCATATAAAAATATAAAATATAAAATTGGGTACCACGTGGTGCATGTCAATACGCCAAGTGGTAGCACCTGGCAGATATTATTGCCTCGTTTTTTCGTCCAAAATTGACGGCTATTTTGACGTTTACTATGTTTTAAAAGCTCTGAAAATTCTGCCTCACGTCTTTTGACTTTTGTGTATAATTTCCGCCCTGTCTCTTTTGACTTGAATTTCGGCAAATTATTTGTATAGAAGATAAGGATGAACATAAAATATTATATGATATCAGAAGAAAAAAAGAAATGTAATTTTTTATAAATTAAATAAAATTTAATATGTGTGTTTTGTTGTTTTAAAATTATGTAGATTTAATGATAATAATTTTATATGTTATTATGTTTAAAAGTAAAGATCATGAATTATTTTATTTTACTTTATTTTATGTATTTGGATAAAACTAATATTTTTTGATATTTTTATATAGATTTTTATAAAGATAAGTATGTTAATTACGCTGAAAGCGTTAAACAGTGAAAACAATGAGTATGTGAGTCTGTGTCAATTAAAACTCACGTTGATAACTTTTTTTTTTATTTGAAGAACTTTTTCTATTTACTTAAGAGTTGTTTTATTTGTCTTTAAATTATTTGAAAGAATTATTTTTAGAAATAGGTTTAAGAAAAAATATTAATTATGGAAAATTGAAATTCATATTTTTTTAACATTTAATATTTATTTTTACAGAATTATCTTTATTTTCAAAAGAAACAATGAAATCATATATATTACTTTTGAAATTAATGTCAATGAAGATGTAAGAATTTTTCCTAAGTCAATAGACGCCTCAATAATAATAACTTTCAGCGTTTTTTTATATATATTATTAATTAATATATGTATGCTAGATTTATTTAGTAATGTACATTGAGCTATTTTTTAATGAAAACAAAACTAATTACTTAGTTCATATGTTTATGTTGTGAAGTACTAATTACTATTTTTTAGATAAAAGATTTATTAGGTTAAGTACACCACTTTTTTTTAAATAAGAGATCTTTATTAATAAATATTTTAAAAGTTTTTTTCATATATTATTGTTAAGGAAAATGTTTTTATTGTTAATTTTAATTAATTAAATAAATGTGATCAATTGAAATTAATTAAATATAATTGGCTAATAAATACTTTAGTGGTTGGCAATAATTAATTTAAGAAAGTTTTGTGATGATAAATATATTTCATTTGTTGATTGAAGATTGTGTGTTTTTGTTTAAAATTTTAGAGGTTGTTAGATAGATGTTGTTTTTAGTCAATGAAATATTTTGAAATTTGCATCAAGATATACTTTAAGAAATAATATATTAATTTTTTTATAAAAGTCCCATGAATCCACTCCAAAAAAATATTATATCTTAGGTAGGTAATTGTTTTCATATTGAAAATTAAATTTTAGAATGGATGACAATATTTTTTCTCATGTTGATTCAACATTTTTTTTTAATCAATAAAAGATAACCCTTGATATCATTTAATTATTTAAGATGAACACATATCCAATTATTGTATATAAAAATGTGGAATCTGATCTCCTCAATTTATCAAGGGTTATCTTTTATTTTTTATACTTATCTCATTTCCATGCATTTAGTCATTTTAAAACAAGAAGGTGAATGAGGTCAATTGACACAACTGTAAATTTGAATTTTGAAAAGGAAATGGACAAGTTTACTACATAAATATCTTAACATGGGTAAAAAATAAAATCTAAGTGGATAATGATTATATAGAAGTATGTTTAATTGGTTTAAGGTAGGAAGGTAAATGGGGGGTGCATAGGAAGAAATTTACATTTTATTTTAAATAGAAGGGAGTACGTTCACCATTTCAAAAGTGTCCTAGGGTGAACACAATGTCAAATCTAGGTGGTTGACAACTATATAAATGTGATAAATAAAGAGATGTGATGAATGAATAGAAGTATATGTATAGAAGAAAAGAATATGAACAAAATACATAAGACATATCCATATATAAAAAAAAAAAACATGAGTTTGACTTTACCTAAAATTATATGTATTACCATAGACACATATTAAGTCATTTTCTTAAAATAAATATAAAACCAAATTAAAAAATAATATAGATATACACAAATTTCCACCTTACACATAAAATATTCATCCTCATTTTTTTATTTTTTCATAAAATCACAAAAATATTTTAGACTATTGAATAGGATAGACCGTCCCCTCACCCTCTCCCCTCCTGTCCCCGCCCCCCATAAACCCCCCGCCACACCCCCATAAACTGCAGTATGCCTAGTAAACTTTCCGCCCTTTTTCTTCTTCTTTTAATACTCAGAATACTCAGATAACACCTGCATGCATAATAAAATCTATCTAATGAGTACTTAGTTTCTTGTGGGTTTGGTTTTGTTTGCTCTGCCTATACCAACCACTTTAAAAGGGCAGCTTTGTTCTGGTCATCTGAAGATGCCTCTGCTTGACTTTGCATGCAGAATATTACGTATAAAGATCAAAGATTTTTTGTCAGAAAAGTATAAAATAATTGCAATGAAAAGAATATACAGTTGAGAAACAAAAACCAAAGATTGGTGGGATAGCAAATGGGTGATAGCGATGGTATTGGTAGATGTGGAGTTGCAGATGGTGGGATTTGCGGCTGAGATGCCTTCTGTCCACTTTCTAATGGAGGGTCTGTCTTATCTCTAGATTTGAATTCGATGATGGCACACCACATGTCATGACGCATCAATCTGAATTATTGTACCAGAAAGATAATATTATTCTGTGCAGAACTACAAATTTCTAGAATGATTAAGACAAACAATGTGGAACTTCGAGGTATCACAGTGATTTCACATTCATAATTTAAAAAAAGGGGACTGATTTCAGGAGTGGGGACTCTTTTAGCTTTTGGAGGATATGTTCCTTGCCTCTTTCCATTCAAGTTAGACACATGGAGAACATAAACATAAAGTACATGGCATGTAGGTTAAAGAGAAAAAGAAAGGATAAGATTTGAATTTTTGAAAGTATGATTTTATCAGATTTTTGTTTGTGGTGGTTTGTCGAAAGGATGGCTTCTAAGTTAGATGTATGCTTGCGCATCATGTTCAATATTTAGGTTATTTTGATAGATCGGTTGTTCTTGTTTGTGGTAGTTTGTCTAAAGGATGGCTTCTAGGTTAGATGTACGCTTGCAGATCATGTAATTCATTTCAATTACAAAGATGCCGATTTCTATGTAATTGGGTTGTTTTTGTCAAAAAGAAAATGAAAAAAGCAAGGTTTAATAAACATTTCGTAAGAATATTGACATCTCGTAACAATAGACTATGAGTATTTTCAAGCGTTAGATTAGTTTGTCAAAATAAAATATTTCTTTCATCCTATTAAATGATAAATAAACAATACAAGTAATTAATATTATTAACTGAGTTAACGATGAAAGTTGAGAAAAAATAGAATTTGCTTATTTGTTTGAAATGATATGTCGATGTTGATATTTTGATATTGACTTGTTAATTTGTTGCAATTGTTGATCTAGCTATGGGATTTGATATGGATCTATTACTAGACACTTGTTATAAACATTTGTCAAAGATTGTTTTGATGTGGATTGGATCATGATATGACCTCGTCTCAAATTGGATTGCATCCCATGATTACGTCCTTCCAAAGCAACTTGGTTTTTAATCAATGTGACAATTGTAGTGCTCTTGTGTCATTAGTAATTGTTGATAAAAAGTGGTTGGTGACCGTCATAGAAGGGTTTATTGTAGGATGAAATGAAGACCTCTAACTTCTTCAATAATAATTAAACCCATTAGGATTTTATTTAGAATTTTTATAGACACATCAAGCAAGAAATGTGATGATTCTTAGTGATTTTTTGAAGTGATAAGTAGTTGAATGTACTTTAATTGATTTGTTAGATTTGTTTTCTAAGTGATTCCAATATGCTTTTCCAATGAATTGGGATTGTCTATAAATACATGTCCCTAGTCACTCATCTCAAGGTATTTTGGGTATAGGATGATAGGTTAAAGGTTAATTTCTAAACAAATCAACTTAGGAAAATTAGGTTTGAAATTTGAATTAGATGGACTAGGCCATGTAAAGGGGCCTAGCCTAGAAATAAGGCCACTCAGGTTGCTATAGGTCTATTATAGGCTAACATGAGACTTAAGGGATTAGACCCAAACTAACTAAGGTGGTGGATAAGGAAATTCAACTATTAGATTTAGGAATGGGATTGGTTTATGTGCCAAATAAATCAAATTGAACAATGTGATAATCTATCTATGAAAATACCAAAGTGGCATATAAGTGCAAGATATTCACTTTTATTCCTTATATTTTACCCCTTCTTTGGTGTGCATGCAAATCTTTATGATCATGCATGCCAAAGTAACACATCTAGTAAATGAAATAGAGAAGCAACCTAAGATATAGTGTTAGATGATGCCTTGTGATCTTTATGTACTTGAAAAAATATGGCATCCTCCACACCCACACACAAAGCCATTAGTTGTACCTATAATGCAATGTTAGTAAAATAATCATAATCATCAACATTATATTACTATCAATATTTAGATGAAAATGTTAAAAATAATGAGTATGCCCTTGAGTGTATAGGGAAATGTGGACTCAAAACCATTGTGTCCCCCATAAAGCATACAAATTGTGCGAGGTATAAAAGGGATCAAGATGCATACGACAATTATGAGATGTAGAAGGGATAACAGGTAGTAGTTGTGGGTTAAAATTTTGCCAAGGATAACACTCCCATGACATCCACAACCATGACATTGATAGCATCTCTAATATCTACAAGTGTATTTGGAATTTTCATGCCTTCAATGAATATAATGATCATTTAGATACCTGCATTTCTATACTTGGGTGGAAGGATTTGTCCAAAAAGAAGATTAACTAGATACTCCTCAACCTAGACAGTGTTAAATTATTTATTTTTTCTTCCTAAGGAATTTATACACAATTGCTTGACCAACTAATTTAGTTTAAGAAATTCCTTAAAATCCTGTAATAACAAAATATCAATATTCAAGTGTTTGATCTCCTATACAAGGCTACTTTTATTCAACATAATCAACTCTTGAGAGGGTTTCGAAGTTGTAATTTTAAGTCTCTCCACAAAAGGTGCATATTCTAGTGTGTGATGACTGTCTTATATTTTCAAGGAATTATTCAAAGCAACATTGGAAGACTATTTTAGAGAAACTCCAAAGGAGAACTCTAGAGAAGCACTAGAGGGTGCCTCTGAGAAGTCAATAGGGGGAATTAAAATCTGGTCTTCAGAGATATGTTCCAAATCATGATGGGTATGTACATTATGTGATTTTTTTAAAACTATCAAATTCCCAAGTTAGTTGGTTCTTATTGGAAAGAATTTCCTCCTCATTACTCATTATTTCTACTATGGTGTGTTGATAGGGTTTGTGCATAATTTTACCTTATTGAAGTTACACGCCACCATAGTGAATGGAATTAATTTTGGCCATGGTTTCTTTCTCAATAGAATATAGAATAGTATCGTGTCTATTATTCTTTAAGTTAGCGATAGGTTGAGTGGAAATTTGAAGCTACACAACTTGATTGGGCTATTATTGATTTTAAGGGGGTGGCAATAAAGATGATTGTTGATTTTGCATGCAATGTTATTCTTGGTAGAATTGTATGTATGATGTATACAATTGGCATGTTGGGTTTGAAGGATACCCTGACTATTGTGGCTAGTTAAGCCACTAGGGAGTCGGCCAAGATTGATTGGACCACTATAGGGGTCCCCATGAATAAGGTCCCCACTACTATACAATTTGTTTAGAAGTCCAAGGCACTATTCACTAATTTTTATTCTAGTTTAATTGAGGGGCCCATGACTAATTTAAAGTTTGAATAGAAGAAAAATTCCCCCCCAATATTATCCCATATAGCTAACTTCTTCCTTGACCAAGTGAGCCTTTTTCTTAGAAATTTTTATTGCATGAAGCACCTCACATTGTTTGGTAGGATGATTCTTGTTATATAATTGACATATTTCAATTTTGTACAACAAGAATTCTCATAACAAGTGCTTATTTCTACACCTTAGACAATAAATGGATAGTGTCAATATTTTGGGTTTTGTCTTGTGTTCCATCAAGTGTAGTGTTTAAGTAGATGAGTGTTGATTTTTTAGTTTGCTATTTCTTCTCTTAGCTATCATATTTCATTAGTTACTCTCACCAAGATAGTTTTTTATTCCTCCTTAGGTTCTTGAATAGTTCTTTCATAATTTAGAGATTTTTTAAAGATTTAGGTTGGCAACGTCTTATTTCACCAAGTGCTCTCCATTATTCTTCATCAAGGCCTTTCAAAATAATAGTTTTGACCAACTCCTAGTTCAATACATATCCACAATGTTTCAAAACAAAGAGGAATATATCCAAGAAATCCTCCATAATTTCATCTTCTTTTTGTTTGAGATGATGAATTTCCTCCTTTCTATCATTAACCTCGTAATAGTTTTGATATTTATCTAGAATCATAGTTTCCATTTATGTTCATGAGATAATGGACCCACCACTTAATCCCATAAAACAACACATCTAGTAGAGTCTTTTAATATGGTGTGGAAGAGTTTGAGTCTTTTGGTTGTTTTTTGTATAGTTGTATATTTGATAAAGAACCTTAAATTCAAAGACAAACTAGCCTAGGTCCTTTTTAGACATACCTTAAAAGGTCAACAAGATAGAAGGTGAAATATTCTTCATTGAGGCATCTTCATTTTAGTTTAAGCTGATATTGTAGGTGAATGCTATTTAAAACCTCCTTTCCTTCCATCCATTATTTTCATTCATTATTTGTGTCGGAATATTTTCTATTGGTTTCTTAGCTTCTTGGATCTTTTGTGAAGTCTCAGGGTTGTCCTAGTTGACTAGTTGTTGATGAAATATTTCTTTAACAAAGGATTCTATCCCCAAATATTGGATGGTTGGTTCATAATGTTAGGGGTTTTTGCAACAATTTTTTTTATGGGCCCGTTTTTTAGACCATTCAAAAATGAGTATATTATTCTCTTAAAAATTCTACTGGTTTAATGTATTCACATGTGATCCTAATGACACCTTGAAATTCTTAATGAGTTCCCTAGCAATGATACCAAAAAGTGATGAGGCATCATCAAACCTCATAATTTAATAGATTACCATCTTTTCAACCTGAATGGTGTCAAGAGTCTATATGTAATAGGTAGGTAAATCCCTTATTCCAATACAATCCTTAATCCTAATCACCCTAGCCAACGAATTCTTTGGAAAGAAATTGCTTGATAGCATGCAAATTTAAACTCAGAAACAAAGATATGCTTATGCTAAAATAAAATTGAAATTACCTATTTGTCCATAAAGAAAACTATATAAAATACAAAAATAGCATGTAATTGGTTAACTAGAGAGAATTAAAGAATTTTTTTTTCTAACATATTGGAATCATTCTTTGCTAATAACATCAAATGTGAGACTTTTTAAAGGACCTTTTCAACTTCCAATATTTTTATCTTATCTTTTTCTTTTGATTTTAAAATTTCAAGATAAACTTAACATAATGCTACTAATATTTAACAACTGACCTACAAGCATGTTTGTGCAATTCTTAATCTAAATAATGCATGAATATATATAAAATTAATATGAACCAAAAATTTACTCATCTACAAAAGTGACACTATTCTCCTCAAAAAAGTGGTCAACTCTCGGAAGATTAGAACTTGGTCTTACACAATCACATGCATAGAGCCTCTCATAAACTCCCAAAAGGTGGACTAGATTACGTTCATGAATATCTTTTTCAACACAAAAATGAAATAACATTGACTATATTTTTTGTACATAACTAAAAACTAAACTTATGTCTCTTCTATATATAGTTCTACTTGAATTTATATAAACATTCCTAACTGACAACATCATGTTGGTCATGCATAATTATTTTCTTTAAATTTTTAATATAGATATATTTTAATACATAATAAAAATAGTTCATATATCATGCAATGAAATTAGGTGTATATTTCTAAAAAATACTCCTACATGGAGTCTACTTCCAAAACCACAAGTTCAATCTTCTAGGAAAGTGATAGGTTGATGTTACTATGCATGTAGCTGGGAGTGGGAATGTAAAGATAAGTGAATGTTCTTCTCAAATATCTCTACCCTTTTGGAATGATCCTTATAGTGTTGGATGTGATTCTTCTATTTCCATCTTCCATGATTAGACAAAAATCCATCTTTTCCATAGCAACTCATTAGCAATTAGGACCTAATAAAATCAAGATAAAACTAGATTATATACATTATTTAATCAAAGTAAAAAATAATGTATTCTATATGATCAATTAGTTTGGCATGACAAGAGATTTTTGGATAGGGAAGAAGTGCACTTTATTCTAGGATTGATGGGGAGAAATCATGCATCATCGCACTCCATCACACTTAAGGTCTTGTAGGTCCTCTTCTTGGCTATTGCTTGAACTCGTTCATATCTCTTCTATACTCCTCATTTTTTTGTTATCATATTTTACATGTGCATTAGGGTCTATCTCCTTGGGCTCACTGATAAACTCCCTACAATTTTTTATTATACTCTCCCATTTTTTGAACTCCTATGCAAATTGTTTGGTAGTAACGTTGAGTAGTGTCATTGGTTGGAGAAGTAATGAAAATATAAGTATCATCATATCCAACCTTCCCTAATTTTTAAAATTATGTTAGCCACTTATTTGGATTTTTGAAGAGATTACTTGAGGTTATGTGGAAATATACTTTCTTTTCTTCTAAGATAGCCAAGTAATGTAGTATATTTTTCCTCGCATTCATCTAAAGTTATTGTATATAGATCTGGAAGGTCATTTTGGAAAGATATATATGTAATCCTTAAGATGGTGTCATATTTCTCCCTCATGAGAGCATAGTTGATTGTTCGTTTGAATATCTATATGAATGTTTGAGTTTTATTATTTTGATGGACCTCACTAGTAACCCCATAGTTCTCTTTGCCTTATAATATTCCTAGGCCCTTGCTATATATGCTATTTTATTTTGTAGTGTGGAAAAAATGACCTTAATTGAACCTCTCCCATAACGATGTTAATAAATAAATCAATATGTTTCTCAATTAACAAGTTGCGTATGAAAAATTCACATGGTAAGAATTTTTTTCAAGAGAACTATTTTTATATGCTTCTATAAATTTTATTCAATTGGTTCATGGGTTAGGTCACATGAAATTCTAAGAAATTTCCATATTAATAGTAACTCATTCAAAAAATATTGTAAACTCTTGAAGGTTTTTTGTAAGCTAAAAGGGCCTCACTTATTTTACAAGACTCTAATTTCAATTCATTTAGATGTGTAATATTTTGCTACAAATTGGCTATTTGATCCTTCAATTTATCAATCTCAAATCCTATATTCTTGGGAAGATGACATTGATTTATCCATACCTAGAGTACTTCATGAATCCATATTGTGAACCATCTCAAAGAGATTAGTGTAGTGTGTAGTTGTTTATCCTCAATCAAGGTTTATACCTATAATTCCTATATATTTTTCTTCTAGTTCAAATATCCTATTGGTGGAGGTCATCGTCTCCTTTTGGCTTGCTTGACTCTTCTCAATGGATGTAGTGATGAAGCTCACAAAAGTTTGCAAGTGTTTCAATTTTTGCATCTTTTTTAGCTAAAATTTATTGTAGATTGGTATTCCAAGTTTTTTCCTTTGTTTGATTCTAATTTTAGTTGTTCTTTAAGATGCAATTTTTTTGCATCATCCTCTATAAGTAAAAGTATTAATCTCTCCTTTTTTAGCTACTATTGGGAGATTCTATGCTTTTCCTTAAACAAATCAATTACATGCACATTCTAGGTTCAATTGGGGATTTTTATTTTTGTTCTTCCTCTAAGGATGACACATGTTGGGTTTAGATCCTTTTCTTGTTGTACACCATTTTGTGGTGCATCTAAATATCAATCTAGTGAAACAAAATATTCACAAGATGCGCCCTCAAGTGACATTGTTAACCAATGAAGAGCTTAATAAATTATTGGAGGATGGATTTATTAGACCAATTGACTATCCATAATAGATATCTAATATTTATCCTTTTAGCAAAAATATAAAAGGAATAAAAGTTTTTACAAACTTCCAAGATCTCAACAAAGCATGTCCAAGAGATTATTTTCCACTTCCCAATATAGACATATTATTGACTTTACAAAAATCCATGAGATGTGTCCCTTATGGATAAATTTTTAGGATACAATCATATTCAAATTTCCCTTGAATATCAACTTAAAATAGCTTGTACCACCCCTTGGGACACCTTTTATTATTATATAATGCTATTTGTACTAAAAATATAGGGGCCACTTATCAAAGAGCTATGATAGTAATCTTTCATGATATGCCACATCACATCATGGAATATTATATAGATGATATATTAGATAAGTGAAAGACACAAGTAAATCACCTACAGGTCCTTGAGTGTATATTTGATTGTTTGAGAGAATATAAGGTTCATCTCAATCCTAAGAAGTGTGTGTTTGGTATCAAATTTGGGAAACTTATAGGCTTCATTATTTCTCGATGAGGCTTAAAAGTTGACCAAAGTCATTGTTATATTAGAGATGCCACCTCCATAAAATCTCAAATCATTGAACAATATTTAAGGAAAATTTAGGCCATCATAAGGTTCATTTCAAAACTCATATAAAAGTGTGAACCATTCTCTCATTTTCTAAAGAAAATTAGTGCTTTTTACTAGGATTGATCCCATCAAGAGGAATTTGAAAAAATTAAAGAGTATCTTGCATCACCACTGGTGTTCATGCCACCAATTCTAGGAAAATCATGATTTCATTACATCTCTACAACATCAATTTGTTTTGGGGAGATTTTAGAACAACATGATTCAAAGGGTCATGAAATGGAAATCTACTACATCAAAATGACATTAGTGGGTTATGAGATTAATTATACACTCATGGAATGTGCATGTTTAGCTATCATTTTAGCTCTTAAGAACTATGGCATTACGTGCTAATTCATAAGATCTAGCTCATTTCTTGAATTGACCAACTCAAGTATCTTCTTTCTAAAAAAAATTGTATAGGTCACATGGTGAAATAGGTCATGTTTCTTAAAAAAATGATATAAAATATGTTTACCAAAAAGAAACCAAAGGACAAGTCATGGTAGATCAACTTATAGACACACCTATTATAGATAACCATCCTCATGAGTCAATTTTCACTTTAGATGATGCAATATTTTGTAAATTATATTTTTATGGTTCATATACTCATAAAGGATTAAGTTTAGGAATCATTTTCATCACTCCTCAATATGATTTCATTCCTAAATCTCTTAGACTATCTTTCCTATGCACAAACATCATAAAGTATGAGGCCCTCACTAATGATCTCAAGATAGTAGTGTTGATGGTGAAGATGACACAAACAACATTAAAACAGAATACTTCTACTCTATTTCACCTGAAAAAGAAAGACAACATATAGTAGCCTAGAACTCCCAAGGTCCTGGTAGTTGGTTCTCAACTGTCTAGTGTCACAAAAGAAAAAGAAAAAGAATAGGCTGGTAAGGGCACAGAGAATACTCTCACCCAATGTGGGATCATATAGTATGAAAGGAATAGTTAGTTGTACATGGGTTTTAAACAAAAGAAAAAGATAGAACAAAGGGGTAAACCAGTAAGTATGAATCAAATTTATCTAGCATCTGGACATATACCTTCAACAATGAATGTTTCCTAACAGATCATAAAACCAAAGCATGACACAATCTATAGCATAAACTATACCATTGCATGCATCTAAGGTGCTTAATTTAATATCACTTTTCACTTATCACAAGTATCTCCAAGATTTCAAGACATACATCCATTCATTGCTAAGGTCATAGATCAACAGACTTTAATAACTTTAACTCAATGATAATCTAATAAGATAATCCTTAAATTTGATTCCTTCAAATGAATTTCATCACTCAAGAAACTCTTATGTTTAGCACAATCACTGCATACAAATAGATTATAACTTATCAACCTTATCAAATAAAATAACTCAATTCTAACTCCATATTACGTAAAAACCTGTAATTCTATTAACTGTAAAAAGATCAAGTACAATGTATCTCTGTAAATCACTACAAAATTCTATCTCCTAATCTCAGGTAAGCCAATTCTATTCTCAATTAGCCGACCCGTACAATATGATACCCACAGGGTATTTATAGATTATACAAAATTTGAACTCCACTTCTATTTTAAGTCACCCACCCTTTTAGGAACTAAAAATTCTCTTGGAAACTCAGATCAATTTGATCTTGAATTCTTACATTAGACATTCAGTTTAACTAGAGAATAGAAAATGGAAGAGACAGAGAAGTCATGCGCTTCAACTATTAGTGTTGCATGCAACATGCAAAGAAGAAGGAAAGCATGCATGCAAGAGATTTATGCATGTGAAGCTGGATCTGCAATGAACTCATCGTAGCTGGTGAAGACTTGTTGTAATGTATCTATTTCCGGCCCATCAATCCATCTATCTTCAAATTTGATTCGATCCAATTCTACTGCAGCAAACTCCCTCATACCTTTTATTTTTATCATCTCTCTTCTAGCAGCTTTTATTTCTTCTTTAACATCCATTAACCGATCTATCATCAAATTTTCTCCATCATCCTCTTTCTGCATGAGTCCTTTGAACCTTTCATCCCACTTCCCTTTTATTTGACTCAAAGGCATGCCTTCTTTCGTTAACACATTCACATCTACAATGATGGCAATGACTGCTTCCAGCTCCTCCAATTGCTTAGTCAAATTATTAACAGCCTCTTGAATCTCATCCTTATGTTTACACAAGAAGTCAGTTCTAAAACGAAGTATACGAGAAGTTTTCTCCACAAAATCCTTATTGTCCTCCTCAAGTATTGATTGCTCCAAAAGAGTTGTCAAAGGCAATGCATTAACCTTTTCTAATTTCTGGTTGTATTCTTTATACTCTTCTTCTTGTTTCTCCGATGCCTCAATGTATTGATGCATCTCTTTTATTAACCCTTTTGTGTCCTTGTAGGCTTCAAAACCTTCAACCAAAACTTCACCCACCTCTCGGTTCAACTTGTCTACCCATCGGTCTACCATCTCCGCTTTGCCCCTTACCTGCACCAAATCATCTACCTCCTTTTTTCTTAACAAAACAAGAGTCTCAATGGCCGTTACCTTTTGTGATCTCAGAGAGGAAACACTCTTCAAGAATGAATGTAGTTGATCTAACTGAGCCTTAAGCTCATCCTTCTTTTGCTTATCCTTAATCATTCTTGATTTGGTTGTTGAAGCCACCACATCAATCAAGTTCATCTGTTGATTCCTAGTGGGCCTTCCCAAGTTGACAGTACTCAACTGATAATCTATTAACTGCATGTCCCCTGCCTCCTTTTCTTTCATTGGCATGGCACATTCAACAACAATCTCTCCTTTATCTGTGAGTCAAGTAGAATGTAGAATCTTAGCCTTCTTTTTAGGCCTCTCCTGCTCAGTTCCTTTCATCATATCCTCCCAATTGAGAGGTTGTGAAGGGGTTACTGCCCTCTTATGCAGGTCCAATTTTAGCCATGTAGGAGCACTTGGAGTAGTAGTCATCATAGAAGAAGAGGAAGCAATAACTATAGAAGGTGGCTGCATATTTACCTGGGGTTGAGAGTCAACCCTTGCTTTCTCTTGTTGTTCTTGCAGTATATGCATCTGCACAAGCTTTTCAGCCTCTTCTCTATCTTTCTGTCCTTGTATTCTCAACCTCTCTTCCTCCAACCGATTTCTCTCCATTCTTTCTTTTTCTATTCTTTCTCTTCTATTCTTTCTTTATCTATTCTTTCTTTCTCTAGAGCTTCCCTTTCCAATTTCTCTTTTTCTAAAGCCTCTAGTCTTTCCCTTTCTAATCTTTCAGCCTCTAAAGCTTTAAGCTTTTCTACCTTTGCTTCTTCTTCTTGCTGCTTCTTAACTAGCTCTTCGGCTTCTCTTTCCTTTTGCAATTGTTCTGCTCCTTCTTCCTTTTGGTGAGCTTCCTCTGCAAGTTTTAGCTTGGCAACTAAGATTTCTTTCTCCCTTCGGTTTCTCACTTTCTCCTCCTCAAGATCATGGATATTTTGTATCAACTCTAACTTATCATTCTCTTCCTTTATCTTGAGCTCATGTTCTTGTTGCCTTCTTTGTTTCTCTACTTCATCAACTGCTGCCTTTTCTTTAACTTGTTTGGCTTTCAATTGTTGCTGGTGCAGTATAGCATCAGCTTGTACCTTGGCCTCCATTTCCTTTTGTTTCTCCACTGCAAACCTTCCATCAGAATCTCTTTTCGCATCTTCAAATAGCTTCCATTGATCTTCGTGTGTCAAAATCTGCTCAATATTCTCCTCTGGAGGCATGTTCTCTTGCATATCTTTCTCTGACAGAGTCTCATCTGAATCTGTCTCAACCTCCAGAATTTCCTCCTCCACTTCTTTTCCCTTTCCAGCTTCAACCATGCTATGAAGAGCTCCTTCTTGAATTTCTTTACTCTTCTTCCTTGTAAGTGGGACTTGTGCGGATGACTCACCTAATGTGGGTGTTGAATCAGTAGATCCTACTGGAACATCCCCTTCTTGCATTTCCTCTTCATCCTCTACCACCTCAAGTTCTATCTCTTCAATGTCCGGAGGAAAGAATTCTAATGGCTCTTTGGGAGGTGTCTTTCTTTTGATCCTCCTGTATCCCTTACCCTTTTTAGGGGCTGGTTCTTGAGGAGCTTGAGTTCTTAACATTAACCACTGCACACTCTATCCAATACTGTCCTTCCAATCTTCTTAACATCAATTGTTTCTTCAACATCCCAGTCAATTGGATCAAGGATCTTGGTGCCAATGTTCAAAGCTTCATAGGAGGGGTCCAATACAATTCCATCATCCACCAAGGTGTTAGGAATGTTTTCTTTAACACCTATCTCTGACATGAGTGCGACAGGAAATCTTTCATAGTTCTTCTTTCTCAAATCATACTCATCCTGTCGATCACTCCAGAAGTCTTCTAGTAAATTAAAATGTCTAGTAAATACCCAAGGCAATAAAGCATACATCTTACCCTTTGGATCAAAACACTTACGAGCTATGTATAATCCCAATTTCAACTGTATTAATTCATTACAGACCAACTTTGCTCCTACTAAGTGTTGACAACCATACTCACCCAGCTTCATGGGAAACTTATGACACCCAGTTTTATGTTTGATCCCAAACCGAGCATTAACTCCATGGCTTGATACACAAACTCCATTAGCACTATCCTATTATTGCAGCACCTTGGAAGCAAATGTGGATGGCCTTCAAAACCAGCCAACTTGAAGTATGTAAATTTGGGGTACTGGATGTACCAACATCCCCATTCAGCAATGAATGTCGTGGCTTCTTGATTTAACTGGTATCCTGCATCTCCATTCAATTGATTGATGATCACATATAAAAATGCATTATTGACTCTTCTGAAATGAGTCTCAACAACTTGAAGAGACAACTGATCATAGTGCTCCCATACCTTCTTTTGTCCATCCAAGGCTCCCATTATTCCCACTCTGTTTAAGCCTGGGAAGATACCCAATCTGGCTGCTGCATACACCACATAAGAAGTCATAAAGAAACATTTAGTGTTTTTGATGTTAGTCAGCTGATCATGGATAGCATTTGACACAATCATTGGCCAATCAAACTGATGGTCACCCTGTAAGATTATTTGGATGAAAGGAAACATCCATTCCTTGAAGTGGAATGTATCCCTCTTCCCAAACACCCTGGACAACATCAGTATTAAATCCGATATTTCCTTCTTGAAATCTACCCTCTTAGGTTGGTGTGCAAGCTTGGATAGAGATTTCTTTTCTGTCTTCAACCATGTTTTGTTCAAATGAGACCTATTGGAGTCCTTATACTTACTATATTTCTCCAAGCCTCTGCCTCATCCAACTACACCAAGCTCTTAGGATCCGGGACATTGAATATACTTTGAAACATCTAAGGAGTAAGATCAATGATCACCCTATTATGTGAATCCATGCATAGTCTTGTAGCAGGATTGTAGGCACTGGCTGCTGTTAAGATCAACTCCGGGCACTGGACTAATAAAGGGAACATAGTAATATGTGCCAAGCCGGAATCAACAATCCTTTCCGTCCTTCCCGTTAGATTTTCTCGTTCTGCAAAGGTTTCTCCATGTAACTCCTCAAATTTGTACTGGCCCAAGTTTGTATCAGTGATGTCTAACCAGTCTGATTCCACCTTGCTCGCCTTCACAACCGGACTCCTGTGATTATACCTCAAGGTATAAGGCAGTTGCTCTGGTTTTAACTTCTTTGGTTTTGGTGTTGCCTTTGATCTTCCTGCAGGCTAGTTCCTTCGAGCAGCTTCCCCTGATGTTCCTAACATCTTTCAACTTTCCTACAAGAAAAACCTCTAATTAGATCTTTAGATATCACCACAAAACATGCTCTAAAAACCCATACCTTTCATATATGCACCGGAGGCGGAACCAGGCATAAACACAACCTAAAACATTCTCTTTTTACAACACTGCCAGACTCGGAGCCAAAACCGACATGGATATTTCACTAACAATGAATGGGCTCTAAGTCAGAATCAGGAAGGTAATCAAAACCGGGATCGGAATGAAAAACGGATTTGGTTTTCCTTCAGATTTTTATATTTTCATATTCTATTTCCGTTCCGCTTCCGCTTCCGACTAGGTCATCGTTATTTTGACTGAAGACTTCTTTATTATACGCAGAGTCGAAAACGGGATGAAAATGGAATTGATACCTTTTGAAAACAGAAATCTCAAGTTCAAGATCAATTTCGATCCCGTCTTTGCCTAGGTTGACCATGATGTCATCAAATATTTTATCGATTTAACCTATAACTCCATGGCTAAATCCAAGGTCGTATTAGATGAAAAGAGGCTTTAAAAACACTATACTCATATGACCCTGGGGAACAACTGAATCCTAGGGTATCATATTTTAATCATTTAAAAGTGATCACTGAAACACGCGAAACCCTAATCTAACAAACACGATAAAACTAGGGCACAAATTTTAAACCTTGCCATTTTACCAGATTAAACAAGACAAAACCCTAAGTAAAAATGATGAATTAATTAACCCTAACTTACTGTAAATCATTAATCTACCTCACTGCAAATCCCTAATTTACCTCACTGTAAATCCCTAATTTTAACCAACACCATTTAAAACCTAAATTTAATCTAACTTATTGCAAATCAAAATAGCACGATGCGATCATGACTAAAACGTGAAAGCGACCGTGCCCTACAACAAAAAGAACTAAAAACAAAAGCAAAAGAAAAGAAGAATAACCAGACAAACAAAATAAAACAAGAACCTACTCAAACTAATCATACCAAGAATCATGAATTCGTTCAAAAGCGAAATGATTTAAAGCACGAGCAGATACAACAAACGCAACAATAAAAGAATGAAGAACAACAATGATAAGAAAACCCTACCTCGAATGCAACAGAACCCTGCTAACCTTCTGAACTGATTCACAAACGATAACCTTCTTCTCTTTTGATCAATTCGCTGAAATGAACTTCATCGTTGCTCTTTCGTGCTTCTTAATCTCTTAATGATGACAATAATGATTCGTTTAATCCTTAATGAAGATAAAAATAAGGATTTCTACCTACATGAGTAGCTGTCATTAATGCTTTTAAAATGCAGTTAAGGCGGAGTTAGAATTGAAAGAGAACTAGCACTTCACAACAGTGCGACTTCAGTCAAAAAAAATCAACGATCCAAAAAAACGGCGGGGGCGGAACTAAAATGGAAACTCATTCAAAACTTTTAAGAATTTTCCAAACTTCATTCCAATTCCGGTTCCGGGTCCGCCAACCAAACACAAAACAAAACCAAACATAAAAAGTAAAACAAAAGACTAACATAATAAAACTAAACAAAAGGACTAAGACTAAAACCAAAAGTCAAAATAGCGGATGCGGGGGCGGAATCGATTATAATTTTGTAATTTTTGATAAAAGACCAACTTAACACCCACTCCGGCTTCGGGTCCGCTGAAGACAAAACAAAAGACATAAATGAAAGACTGTCGGGATGGGAACCAAAACAAGTTTGAAAAGAACTTTCAGAACCCAATTCAGTTCCGGTTTCGGTTTTGACAGAGAAACCAAAGAAAAACAAAGTATTGGCAAAACAAGACTCCAAACTTTGTTTCAAAAACAGCTAAGTATAAAAACACAAAGGGGGACCCATTTTGACCAAGGCAAAAGATGGGGTGGTTATGCAAGGCATAACAAGTAGTTTGATGGAATATCAAACATCTCTTATTTTATGGGTATTCATAACTAATCATAAGCCCAGTTAAAAATATCTGATAAAATATGACAAGCTAATCCATTATATAAATATGGTCAACAATTTCAAAAAGTACTTCACCTCCATCCAATTTGAGTAGGTAACTATACTTAAAAATAAAGTAGAATTTTCTATGGCCACCATTGGGTCTCTTCTGGATATGCCACAAGATAGTACTTGTGAATTCTTGGTAAAAAATCTATTGGTTTCAATGTATTATATCCCTGATACAAAACTCATTTACAAACTTGTTGGTCCCAACAATACCATGTATCATGACATCTATACTTACCTTCATGATAACATCCTTCCACCAAACATATCCTACACTCAACAAAAAAAAAATCTAATTCTATTCCAACTTCACCATTCTTTTTTATACACTCTACTAAAGGAGCTTCAATGCTTCTTTACTTAGTTGTTGTAACTCAAAAGAGGCTTCTCTTACAATTAAAGAGGTTCATGATGATATTTTTTTGCACACATTAGTGGTATGGTCCTAGTTAAAAATCTCTTGAAAATAGGCTACTATTGGCCCACTATGGAACATGATCCCTATCAATATGTAAATAAATGTTTATGTTAGTAACATAGAGATATAATTCATGCAACATTATAGGTATTACAACTCATCACTATTCCTTCACCCTTTTCATAATGTGGTATGTATCTCATTGGTAAGATTCACCCATCTTCCTCCAACGACCATAAATTTATTACCACCACTACCAAAAACTTCATCAAATTAGGTTGGCACCAAAGCATTCCCACAGTGGAAGAGAATGAGGGCGACCCAAACACATACTTAATGAGGACCTAAATAAGTCCCAACACGCCTCATCATGCTTCCATAAATTTTGCAAGTAGTGTTTAACACAAGGTCAGCCAACACCCATGCAAAACACATAAAACAATTAAGCACACACATTCTTAACACAGTCCAATCTTTCTGGACAACAAAATTCACTTGAACTCAATCTTATCAACTTATTCTCAAAACCACAAGTCATGAAACCAAAATTTGAAGAAATCCGGAGCAAATACATTTCTCCCAAACCATAACCAAACACACTGAAATGCATAGTTCACATACTAGTGAAAATATCTCACATTGTACGATGATCCAAAAGCCCAAATTCTGAATATATCAACTACCAACTAGGGCATCTCACTCCCCTCCACCCTAAAAAGGTATATTTTATTTTTATTTGAAACAACATTGCTTCTACAAAGTTGCAATGTTGTATCAAAGAGGGAAAATTATAGACACTTAAAATCAGCTCTCAACCATTCTACTATCATCAATATAATTATCAACATCACACCTAAATTAATCAAATAAATTCAATTAATTTGATTACTTATCTTAATTCAGCTTCTAACATTAATTCAATTATTTTAATCCATTCAATCATATAATCATTATTGTAACATTAGTTGAATAAATTGCTATTTATTTATTTAATCAATCTCTCTTTTAAAGTCCAAACTTAGATAAATGAATCTAAAATTGATTTATCTAAGCCCATCATGCACATCCCCAAAAAAGAAAAAGAATCCTATATGTTTAACTCTATCGCTTTCTTGCATCATTAATTCACTAAACTCAATTAATGAATCTAATTAATCATTTGCACTATCCAAACCATGATCAATTTAACTAGTATTTCCCATAAAATCTAATGGAACTTCTTGGAGGCCATTTTCATCTAGCACACCTTAATGCAATGCTATGTTGTTGGTCTAAAGAGAAACCGCATACCTTCAATCACACATCTTGAGCACAACTACACTATTGGTGTGCAACAAGAGGTTTTGGGAGATCTTTTAGAAGACTTCTCAAGCTGGGAGCTCAACCTCTTATACTTAATTGGAGGAAAGTTATAAGGTTCATTTCTTTGTATTTTGAGTTTTTCTTGTTGGTTCTAATTCTATTTTTTCATTGCCTTTCTATTGTTCTTTGTTTATGTTGGAGCTTATTGATTGCTCTGGTTTTTCAATCAACTAATGGTTTATATTATATTATTTGAATGTATCTTGTTTTTTGTTGAGCTATATTTTTCGTAAAGGATTAGAACCCTTTTCCAGCTTATCATAATAAAAAAACAATAAAATATTGAATTTAACTCAAAATTCTTAACTCAATCCTTTATATTTAACATTGCCTTCTATGAGTTTATTAGACATATTCCATTAAGTGATATACTTTTATTTGTGCGTAAGGGATTCAACATTGAACATTTTATAGTTCAAACTCTTCAAAATTATATTACATTAACTTTATCATGAATTAATTATATATTTTCATAGAATTGTATCTCTTTATCTATTTATTTCATTATTCTTATAGTATTAAAAATTCAATTCTACACTTATTAGCCTTTACATAGAGAAACAAGAACTTCAAAATTTTGAATCTAAGTTTCAGATTCCCTTTTTTAGCTAAATATATTGTTACATAAAATTATTTTTGGATTCTCAATTCTTTAATATATGATATCACATTCATGAATATGATCTACTATCATTTATTTTAAATAGAAGATTTATTGTCTTTTTGAGTGACTACCTTATTTAATTCATATTTTTTATATTAAAATGTGTCATAAAATTTCAAACTTTATTTTTATATAATACATGAAATGAATAAATCATATTTATAATGAACCTAAATACACAAATAGGAGAAACCTAACCTTTGATCACAATTTGTGAGTATAGATCTTGAAATTCCCTATAAGAAAGAGACTGAAGCTAAACTTGTAAAATATATTTACATAACTTTCCTTAACAATGCTTTATTGTTGAAATAATAATTAATATATTTACAATGATCACAACCTTTTTAATAATGTAAATTAAAATATTAAAGTCTCATTTATTTGAACCTTTCAACTGTTATTTAAAAAATGATTAACCTTTACACGTAAATATGTAATGGCAACATCATATCCTAAAACTAGATTGATTTATTTTTTAATCATTTCAAGCAAATTTAATCCCTATAAAGCTCATTTCATCATATGACCCCACCCACAAGCTTGAACTTGCCACCTTGGAGGTCAATATAATTTATTGCTCACTTTAACCTACCTATTTTGAGTGGAATGAAGAACATACAAGAGGCATATTTATGTACACAATGTAACACAACAAATGACCCTTGATTGAACATTACACATCCCAAGGGACCAATCTTGATGTTCAGTTTATTCATTCATCATCTTAGTTCAAATATGTGAGTGCACATTTAATCCAAGTTACCATATAAATATAGAAATGACCCTTGAGCTTTTAAATTCAAATTTAATTTTAGGCCTTTATTGACTCCCTATAATTAGCTATTTTGAGTTGTCTAAAGCATAACATATTCAATGACATGTTAGGGTATTGTATAAAAGGATAAACCCTAAGTACTTATGATCATCGAGGAATCATTGTGTACATCTATGAGCACCAAATCATTATAATGCAACATCGTCATTCTAGGCATACTACACACTTGCATACCAGATTCAATCATTGGTCCATATAGTTAAATTGGTGATTGTGGTTTGACCAAATGAGAACAATCCTAGTCTAGCCATCTCTTGAATGATTTGTATCAACACCATCCCTTATTAGACACACGTTCCTAGCATCAAGGAAAATAAATTCCTAACATCGAATTTGACATTATCCAAATCCTCAAGAATTGCAAACATAGTTTAGATTGAAAAGGCATTGAGATCAATTCTCTAGGCCTGTGAACCCAAACATCAAACACTAAAATTACCAAACTTAGAGCTATCGACTAATAAATTTTCCTTTTTAGACACATTGACAAATCAATATCATAATCAAATCTTTTTCAAATCAAAAACTCAAATACCATTATTTAATTCATTTGATTTTAAACATGCACAAATCTATAACTTGATCCAATTCAACTCTTCATCTTAAATTATTATTTTATCAATAAAAGATGATAATCTCCCTATAATATATTAAAAATATTAGAAAAGATATTAAAAAATCAATTAAAAAAAGAAGAAGCAAAAACCATTACATAGCTTATGACCTAACATGAGAGCATGAATCAGAATTGGATAGTCACCCCCCTATAAACTACAATGAGTCTGGTTAAAAATTTCATGTGATCGATGACGCTGACGCAACACACCCTCCAGTACCACATGGATGGTGGGGAGACTAAACCTCGTGACCTGTTGCCTCTAGTAAATATATTATTCATTATAATAAAATTTATTTATTTAGAACATCTATTGAGTGTGCCTTATTCCAACTTGACACTTTATAATTTAATGTCCTATTCAATTGTTGTTGTTATCTCAACTAAGTTCTTTAGTACACGGGGAAAATGCTGAGCTAAATTATTTCAGTAGACTTAATTTGTTTAAGTAAACCAGTGACAATTATTGTCTTCTCAGATTTTTTAACAGACAGCTCAGCCTACTGTGAAATGGGCAGGATTCTGAGTTCTTAGTTGCCCTGAAAACACTTGGTGGACTCAAGATATTTCATTAAAAAAATGTCATCTTGGGTTCAGTTAAATAACTGATTTCAAAAAAAATGCCATCTTGGGTTCAGTTAAGTGACTGATTCCTATTTCACTGCTCTTTAATACTGATAGTTAGGTCACCGACAGATCCTTTGAGGAAGGTGGTGGCCAGTTTGCACTCACTGGATAACATTGAAGTCATACATATCTTATGTTATTTGTAGGTCGGCAATCCTTTTCTCCTGTTTATTTGAGACGTGCAGAGTACTACTGCTTTTAAGTTAAGCTGTTACAATTAAAGGGATTCAGGAAGTGAACTTGGTCTTCATCATACTTCTAAAGATTTGTATTTTAATGGATGGTGTGACAGGCCATCATCTTTACAATCAAGCTATTACCCATTTGGCACCACCACTGTTTTTGACATGTCTGTCTTGGGCTTTCAATTACAAGGACAAATTGTCCTGCCTACCATTTTCTTTATAGAAACTACTTGTTTTTAATACATTGCAGCTGGATATGAACAGAGATGTGGGCCAGAGCAGTGGAGAATTGGAGGTGGGTAAAGACAAAGATATCATGTTCTTTTACTTTGCATTATAATATTTGACTGCCACACAAAATATATGTGACTTACGAAGCTTCCTTGCATTGATTCAAAGGCAATGTTTAACCTGCCTACCATAGTTGAAATTGAGTCAAACTGAGCAAGTGGGAATCTCCTTGGGAGAAAGGCTTTATGTACATATTCACACACAAGCATTACCTTCTTTATAAAGAATTTCATAGATTGAAAATGAAGGGTGGGGATGTTCTCAATTTAGTATGAAGTATGATTTATTACAAAATGGTTTGTTTAGTTTAATCGTCAAAGATAAATTTTGTTCAATAAAGTAGTATGATTGTTTATCATTTTCAATAATGATGAGATATAATATATTGGGACATACGGATCAAAAGTAGGAAAATGTCATTCATTGTTTCACTATTAAAAAATGTGATATTGAGTAAAGTATTCAAAGGTAGATTAAGTTTGTAAGGAAAATAAGTAAACCCTAAAATTTCAAGAGATAATTTAAGAATAAAGCTAAATAATTAATGTTTTAAGTAGAGCAGAATTCTTTAAAAATAAACTAAGGTTAAAGATAAATGATCAATTTAATAATTAGATCTAGATAATTATATGAGTTGAGCTTAGTAAAAATAAATGAAAGGATTAGAATTGTTTAACTATTAGATTGTGTAGAAAAGTTTGACGATGAATTTTAGAATCTATATATTAGGTTTGGAGTGTGATCTTTATGGTTGATATGTCTCTAATGTCTACTCTATTGTCAAACATGGTTGTGCACATTTATGTCTTGTTCTAGAATGATTCTATTCTTTCTTTCTTTTCATGGTTTTGTGTGTTGTATCACTTGTCTTAGGAAACTCATACTTTTGTGTTAATAACTATTTTTGCATCAATGTGGTGTTAATAAACACCTTTGAAAGTTTGTTGTGTTAGGATTGAAGTGATAAACTTTCTTAAGCCTTAGTCAAACCCTTTGTGTTTTTAACAAGAGTCAAAATGTCTAGAAGACACACAAGTGTAAGATGCTTACCATAGTATTTATTCATGTGAACACAAATTGTTCTATATGATTTGATATGCTCTCAATTTGAAGATCTAGAGAAATTCCATGAGATGATCTATAATGATGATCGACAATTACTCTAGTATTATAAATTAGTCTTTAAATATAGCATCTTAGATGTTAAATTCAAGTACCTTGACCCCAATCCAACAAGAAACAATTCACATTTGGGAATGAGTCAACTCAAAATAAGAAAAATGTAAGATCAAATAAAGAGGGCACAATCATATGTGGTTTTGTTTGGGGATAGAACCACATCTATTGTCAAGCCCAAGGTAGGAAAATTGACAGAAATTATACTATGTTTGCTTCATTATAGTTGAAATGATCAAATACTAGGAAACTGGTAGGATTTTGTTGACTTATATACAAAAATACATTGAATTGAACATTAAAATGGTGCATCTAAAGACAAGATCAAAGTGAGTGTAAAATAAGTGGAGAGAAAAGTGAACCATACACTTTTTTCCTCTTTATTTTGTCCTCACTTTGATGTGCACGTGAACTGCATAAATCATACATACCAAAATAAATAAGATAATAAACTAAATAACAAAAGATTCTAAAAGAATATAATATAGATGATGCCCTCCCTTTTTTTTTTATATTCTTAGGAGTGTTGTACCTCCAAAGATATTCACATAGACACTATTAACACTTGATCTAAAATCACTCTATTATGACTATGAGTGGTCCTGCTAACTCTTAGGCCCTACATCCATGCAATTTGTTCCCTGCACTATATTTTAGCCGTATGTTGCTTAGATTTAAGATAGTTTTGTCAAGAATGAGTCAAAAAGATCTAGCAATAGAACCATCTTATCCTCCTCCGAATCTTCCTTCTTTGCTTTCTTAGTCAAGCTTTTGGTTTGCGTCCATAATAATCTAGTTCTAGATATTTAATCTTAGACCTTACCTTTGCATGTATCTTTCATTCTTGTGGTAGTCCTATTTTGACTGACTGTGCCTATTAATGGAGTAGCTTGGTAGGTATGATGCGTGGTGACCAATGATCAACTTTGATTTATCAGTGTGCACACTTTTACTCACTAATAGTTCTTTCTTTCTACTAGTGTCAACGTAGCTTCTTGATTGTAGAATCTAGTAGATTGGTTAAATCAAGGGCTCGTAAGACTTTCAATGGGCTTGTGAGGAGCTTTCAGAAAAGAGTCATGGTGTTGGTTAATTGAGTATAAAGGATCCCACCATGAATTCATTTCAGTCATTGATCTATTCCAGATCAATGGTTCCTGCTATCCTTTAGGAATAAGAATGAAGATTACAATAAGAAACTACAACAGTAGTCAAATCAAGGATATGGTGGGCCTAAAATCTACTTTGTGAGAAGACCTTACCAATTACCATGTTTTTTTCATGTCTTGAGAACTCGTGGACCATTGATCATGCCATGTGTCATGCACGTGTGACATATGATCTTTCTAGGGCTCTTTGATCTCCTAGAGGCACATTGAACCACAGATTTCAAAGACTAAGATCATTTTGATTATGGGTGCTGCTAGCAGAAGGAAAATGCAATGGAGGGCTGTGGGCCATTGATTCTATGGCTTGGCAAATTCTTGTTGATTTTTAATAGGTTATAAAGGACAAGAGTTTGAAGGATTGAAGGGTAGATACTTGGCAATTCCTAATTGTTGTAGGATAAGTAACGAAGCATTGAACCCCTTAAAGACCTACTGAAGTCTTTCCACCATTGATCTCAAAGAAGGTTGGCCCATGTCACTGATTAAAGGAAACAACCAAAAATTTTAATCTACAAGGTGCTTCTAGAATTTCCATTAAGAAGATATTTTCTATTTTAGAGTTATAAGAGGGGTATTTTGATATAATTTGGATGAGGTATTGATTATTTAATTGGTGAAGGGGAATACTATGAAGGTGATTGAAGAAGTTATTTTGATTTATTAAATAGTTACAAGGTAGGTATGATTTCAATGTCATGTCTTTCATTGACAAACAAGTAGGCACATTAAGAGAGTTAATGAAAATAATATCTTTGTAGAAATCAAGGGAGAAGCTAATTTTTTAGAGCATGATGACTATTAAGCATTAAATTAATATTTAAAATCAAAGAAATCATTTGTTTATAAGCGTTAGATCTGTATAGAAGATTGAAAAATATCTTCTCATAAATAGTGATAACTTTAAGAAAATATCCCTAAAAATTATTGAATACATTTTCATAAATAGTGATAACTTTAAGAATAGGCCTCTAAAAAATTATATAAAACCTCGACTAAGGACATTAATTTTCAGAATGAATATTTCATTTTTTTTAAATATTAATTTTTAGGATATATATATACTAGAAATTTGTATAAAATTCTAGCAAATCTTGACAAATACTAGCTAGTAAAATTAATTATCATGACAAATCTTTCATTTTTTTTTCCTTTTTTTTTGTAATGTTGAAGTAGGGGCTTATGAGTGGTAGCCACAATAGAGTCAAGGGGTAGTACCTCCTTATGAGGGTCAAGGGGGTAGCACCCCTTCACAAGATCCAATAATAGTGGCCTTGACATGTGTTTATCATGATACAGGTGCGGTTAAGGGATGGAGCCCCTTGCTACCAAGCACAAATCCAATATCAAGAAGATGTTGGAACACACATGATTGTGCAAGCTCTCCAAGTGACAAGTGGAAGGAAAGGATGAAATGAAGACATTGGAGGGTGGAGATAAAATTAATGAATTTTAGAGATTCAAGAATGAGGTGTAAGAGAGAGGAAAGTGGAGGGAGAGGATCAAATATTGGATTGAAGGGTGAATATTTAGGCATGTGGAAGATTCACACATGTGTGAGAGAGTGTGGAGACATGTGAAATTGGAGGGTTGAGATGCTTTTGGGATTTTGAATTGATGGTGAAGATTAAAAGGTGATTCTTTTTGGATTTTAGTGGAAATAGAAATGATTTATTTATTTTGGGAAATTAAAAGAAAGTGGATTAGCCTAATTAATTAATTAAATAGCTTATTTTATTAGTTATTACAAAGAAAGGTTAGAGTAGGTTAATTAAATAAATAAGTGGATTTATTTATTTAACTAGTGATGAGAATTAATCAAATAAATAAAAATTATTTAATTAGCTAATGAAAAAATTATTTGTATCAATTAACTAGTGATGAAGATTCGTTAGATTGGTGTGTTCATAAGAATGTTTCATGACCTAGTAAGAACACTTCTTCTTACATATACAATCCCCACCAACGCAATTAGATAGCAATTATCCTGGTTGTGGCAAACCGAAGAATAACAACAATTATCTTAAAGCAACAGGACTGAAAATTAGCATAAGATTTACATCTCCGAAGAGATACGGTTTGATATTATTAGATTTGTTCATATTTTAAACCATTGTGCTTAGAACTACAACCTTGTACTATCAAAATAGGGATCCTGAAGAAATTATCCAGTGCCTCATCCATTGGGTGGGAGTCACGTAAAACATAACCCAGATATCATGAACATATCACCATAATGATTTACACTATGAGATTTTCAGTTATCAAGACAATACTCCTTAAGGAATCCTAAAGACGACATCACAAATCTGCAACTCATTTTTAAGCAATTTAATTAACTCTTTAAGTTAAAGAAGGAAAATGAGGTACACACTCAAATATACCATTGAAGCTGAACGAATATATCATTGATAAACTCATTCACAACTCATGACACGAAATCAGGAGAGCAATTGTTCTAATAGATTGTCACTTATTGCTTCAATATCTTTAATTATATAAGCAGAACCTGCTTGTTTTATAATATTCCTGCCCTGGATGAAACATACTAGTTAATACCTTCAGAAAAAACCTACAGTAAACAAACTGACTGTACAAACACTAAGCCTCTGGATACAAAAAATATGACCCCTAACAATGAGCCATAAAATCTCCTTTATAGAATAGGAGAGAAACAAGCATTGAGCTCCATTGTTAATTTCAAAATGAATTTCATTAAAATGAAAATGAAATTCGAATTCACATTCCAAAAAAATATTCCTCATCATTAGAAAACACAGTATATGATCCGAGGAATCAAAAAACGGTTACACATAGTAACCAGTCAGAGAAAAAAAAAAAAGAGTATGCCACGCATGCACACGTCCACATCCACAAGATGAACCATCAGAACAACACCACCCACGAGCAACACACACCAGCACCAACAATCATTTAATCAACACACGGCCCTGGTACAGGCGACCGCTTCTGGTTCTCACTTTAGTTTGAGGTGGAACCACTTTCTTTTTTCTATCCACATCAACACAAACCCTAGCAACCCGACACGGTGCCATTGCAGTTATTGGTGAAACTGAAAGGACCTCCTCATCAACACCCACGAGCTCGGTCATGGCCGCAAGATAACAGTGATAGTCAGAGTCAGTCTCAGAACCATTGCCACTAGAGCTCGAAGAGAGCACAACAGGAGAATTACAGCGCCCTGACCGCTTGCCCACACCTCAGACACTTGCCTCAAGAACATCAGGAACAGGTTATTCCTTTTCATGTCGTGAATTCCTCACACCTACTCTGGCACTTCGACGCACCTTGGACTTGTCCATTAAAGATGTGTAGCTTAGAAACTACGAACAAATCCACTACCTGCAAACAAATCAACTCAAAAAATGCAATAATATACCAAGTAATTCAGCAGGTATTTATAGACTAATCTGGTGCAAGGAATATTAATTGCCCAAATGCTCGCATGAGCATGCGAACGATTAGTGGCTGATATTGCCACCACAAATTTATTCCAGGCGTACAACCCATCATTGTATTTATCAGGAGGATACCGCTTGCACGCAAGGAAATTAGGAGAAAATCCACTGAAAAACCTGCGCCATTAATGAAAACAAGTTGTAGAGCGCAAAATCTCCTCACATGGATGAACAGTAACCCTTTGAAATTGAACTGTTGATGTGGAATAGACTTGGTAAGTCAGACGACTCAGATTGAGTCAATGATTGTTGAAAATCCACATCACCGCCTGGGAAATATCACAGCCAATCACAGCCCACGAAAATAGGAGGTTGCAATCAGGCAATAGACCCCACCTAGCCCCATTGCTTCAAGAGCCAGGCCATGTGTCACCTTTTCGCAAACCTCGCGGTACTTTAGGAACATTTACTCCAATCGTGCGAGGCCTATGAGGGACGGTCATCATTAATCCCCATCATTAAAAATTTATGCTGGTGAAATGATGGCCACTTTCTCACTGTTGGCGCCTCGGGAAAAGGCCCCACTCCTCCGTATATGACAGATGGTGGCATCTCGCACACCTCGCACCACCTAAGTGACATCAGCAAGAAAACCTGCGAGGTTTGCGAGAAACGGTCCAGATCAAAACCCGTGATTGGACGGTTTGCCAAGCTGCATAAAACAAATAGAAAACACTGGTGGGGTCGGCTGAAAACAACCTTTGGCGGTATAAACATTTAAGCCCAAGTGGCATATAAGAGACCAATAGGTTGGGTGAAAAGGGGCCGATAAGAGCACGAAAGAAAGCTCAATCAGACAACTTAAGTGACTGGTAACCCTCAATAGCAAGTCAACATTGAAATAGAACATGAAGGTTTCGAAAGATACCAATCAATGTTTCATGAGAGATTAAAAAACCCTAAACCCAAAATATTAGACCTCTAGTCTGTTAAAAGTAACCAGTGATGCCCAATTTAGACAGAATTTTGACAAATTTTAAAAGTCCCATCAACTCCCACGTGTGGAAAAAAACAAGTACAAAGTGTTCATCACAGAGTCTCTCAACGTGTTGTCATCATGGAGTCTCTCAACATGATGTCTCATCTTAGTCTCAAATATGAACAAGGGCTCGCACCTCATATTTCTCCATCTTAGAGAAATATACACAAGGGCTTTCACCTCATACTTCTTTGTCATAGAGAAATATACACTACAAGGGCTTTCACCTCACACTTCTTTGTCATAGAGAAATATACACTACACAAATCTTCATGATGATCAACCTCCTGGCCTCCTCGTCCAAGGTTGCCTCTTGATGGTTTGTTAGACTTCTGTAGATATACATCTGCACCAAGGGTACATTTGATTCTCCTCCGACACCTTTAATGAACCCCTATTCACACAGTGCCAACAATTACAATAAACTTGTGATGGCTTCTAACTCTTATTTCTTGGATCTTCTACGCCTCTTCCTCACAGATTAGTCCTTCACTATTCCATCATACAAAGGCCAGATACTCAGGATGGAATAGCGCTAGGATAAACTAGTTTGACTCCTCACAGGAACAACTCTCGATTTGATGATTATTATAGGCTATTGCAAAAGATGACACATAATCGATGCCTATGGTACTCCTGAATTACAACATCGAACAAACACCATAGGTAGCACTACTGATTATTGATGCAAGTCGAATCTCGGGCCTTACTCACTCGACGTCATTTCTAGCTTGTTCAAGCGACTTTTGAATTGGTTGAGGCACCTGTATTATGTGATGAATTCTCTCTGCCCATGAGAGGTATGCTTCAGGTCTTTTGGAAATCATGATCCGATTATGATGTTGTCGCTTCTTCTGAGTACCCCAATCGCCTTTAACTTACAACACGTGATTTTCCTTTAGACGAAGGTCCTTGAGAAGTGATAGCTGATGAAAAGACCATCTAGAATGAAGAACTTGGTGTCTCTAGCATACACGAGTATATAGGAATGAAAAAAATGTAATTGTGATGGCTCCACTGTTGTCAATTCTCAAGGATAAATATTTTGACTTCAGGATGAATGGAGAGATGCCCCTGATTTCCTGTTCTACCTCTAATCGCCTTAAACAATGGAATTTCCTTCCACACACTGCTTAGACAAGTCTGACCAGATCTTCCCTAAACCCACTCTGATACCATGTTAGTTTTAGGATCAGAAATGAAATAAGAAGAATTACAACAAATGAATAATAAACACAACAAGATACCCTGGGAAAACCCTCCTTCTCGAGGGATAAAAACCCAACAAAATATATCCCTTATATATTGAATAAATAAGAGCAGAGATCTACTTTACAAGTCCAACCTTACTCAAGGCTGAAATAATACAATGAATAATAGCATCACTCCTTGATGCTAAGTACAAATAGATATGCTTCCCCTTGAAGTCTGATCTGCTACAAAGTGTGAACTCCTTGAAATAATGAGAATGACTTGATAATGAATGAATGGACTCCACCTTGTATATATACAAAACATGGTGAGTCTTCACTTAGGTTGGCCTCCTTGATAATACAAATAATTATATGTAGGCTGACCTACCTAAGAAAATAGCCCCTACATCTATAAAACACTAACAGTCATGAGGTACGCCAATAGTTGACTTGCAAAATCAAGCTTAAAAAATACACACACAAGAAAGCAAGCATGCACAAATGATGAAAATAAAAGACAAATAAGACTTTACCCCAGATCAAGCTAAAATATAATGATTGATTAACTTGATGATGATGATGATGGTGATGATGATATCATTGTTGATGCAAGAATGATGTATCTTAAGAAAAAGTTAAATATTGGGAACAATATAAATTAATAATGTTGTAATGGTTTGAAACTCAACAAGATTTAAATTTTAGAAAAACTAAGGACAAAAATTATGAATGTTTCTAAATATATGCTAGACTGCTTAATTAGATTTGTCTATAGCTCTATATGTTTATGGTGTTTGTTTGAATAATTAGGAGATTTGGATTTTGGATTGGATGTGTGGATTATATTTGGATTAGCTAGTGGATTGGATACTAGATATAGAATCACAATATTGAATGCTTGAGTAGCTATAATTTAGGATCATGGATTTTTTTCAAGATTGGATGTGTTGCATGTTGTGTTTGGGGTTTATCAATGTTCAAATTTTTAAGGAGAAAACTCATTCAACCACCAAGGGTGAAGATGCTGGATGGATGGAAGAATAGGATTATGGATCATAATGAGGGAGGCAATTCATGATGAAAATGGGATGAGTGTAGGATGTGGTTTTGAAGGATTGCATTGCATAGGAATGATATTCCCCACTTTTTTGTCATTTATGATTATATATTGTAGATATTATTGTATAAAATAGGACATATCAAGGGATGGCCGAAAACATGTTTCAAGATCTTGTCCACTTCCTTATAAAGGTTAAAAGTGGAAATGAGGATAGCGATGATGAGTTGAAATGATATAATGGTGTATATGGATGATTGACTAGTGGTTATGAAGGGTGGATGGAGTGAGTGGGTGGGATAATATTTATCTCCAGTGTAGGGTACACATAGGTAACAAATTTATATATTATTCCTAAAAACATGTTTTCATCATGGTACTTTCCCAAGACACCATACAAATGGTGTTCACCATTGGACAAAAAATATATCTTTAACATTTTATTTGATCCAAACATATGTTTTTATTGTAAGGTAATAGTATCCCATTCTAAATATTAATTCTATTTGGACCAAGTTGCTAGTTTTATGCTTGGTGGATGTTGTTGTGAGCTTAGTTGATAACAAAGTTAGTGTCACCCAAATGTTAACATGGTATCATCATATTCCCTTTTATATGGGGTGCTCCCAAAGAAAATGAAGTGGGGGACAAGTTGGATGAAAGGGATATGGTAATGGAGGTATGCGGGATGATATATTGGGTTATGTAGAAATATGGATGAAATGGATGTGGTGGGGGAGGTACATGGGATGATGGACTAGGTTATGCAAGAATTTGGATGAAATGGGAGGTATATGGGATGATAGAATGAATTACAAAAAATCAATGGATAGAAGGATGGGATTATGGAGGCATAACTAAATGTCATGGGGCTAATGGGAATTAGGACCAACAATTTCACACACCATGTTATGTTTTAAGATAGGATATTTTGTTGGATTTGATGGAAACCTTTCTATTTTTCAATTTTTTAGACTTGTTCACTTAGGGGATTTTGTATTTTTGGATTCTTAGATTTTGAGATTGGATTTTGGATCAATTATAGGCATTTCTAGATTTTAGGTCCTAAATGAAGTTTTTGTTCTAGCTCGTTATATTTTTCTTGTTATTTGGATTTTCTTAGATTTTTTATTATTAGATTTTTTTTATTAAGAGGGGTAAATGCTTTTGACTCGAAGCTATGAACCGGTGAGGTCACAAACGAGGGACCTCATCCCCAATATAAATTCTCAACAATTACACCCCAATGGGGTTTGAAACTTGATGGAAAGAATAACAACACAACAACTTAACCATCACAGCATGCCACTATTAGCTTTTATTATTAGATTTTAAGATCCAAATAGATTTCAAATTTTTAGACTTTTGTGATTCTAGTTCATTCACTCCTAGATTTAAATTCATGGACTTCTATTTTGGGGTCCTTAAATTTTTAAGACTAAATTTTAGGAGCCAAATAGACCAGAGATTCTATGATTTGTTAATATTGGAATTCTAAAGTCTTAGATTTTGAATGGAAGACTTAGGATTTTTGGATTTTTGGACTCAAATGTATTTTTGGGACTTTGGCCTTTTAATTAGTGAGATTTAGGAATTTTTGTGTAGATATTTTAGGAATTTGGATGGGTTCCTTAAGATATCCCAGTGTATCCAAGTTGATTTCAAATTCTATTTCATGATTTCATAAAAAAATATTAGTGTGGTTTCTCATGAAGGTGGTGAAATATTTATCATTGTGAAATAAGACGAGTGGTGTGATTTTGTTCATCCAAGACAATAGATTCAAGATTTTGATGGTTAATGTTGGTGATATTAATGATAGATCTAATGAAATGGTGGATAATGGGAATGATAAGGTTGATTAAATATTTGGTGGTATCCATCTCTTTGTAGGAATGATGAGAGGGGCCCTATTTTGATCCCGAGAGAAGTTACCCTAGAATTCATGGGAGTATCATTAATATCCTTATTCTACTTATTAGTAAAATTTTATCTAATGTATTGAGATCCTTGTGTTTTACATAAACATGAATAGATTCAAGGATTCCTTATTAATTAAGACATTTCCCTTTGCCTTGGTAGTTCATTATTCCAAATATTTGACTCACTATGGGATATATGTTACTTTAGAAATATGGCATGAATCAATCATTAGATATTGAGGCCTATTAAGATTTTAAATTTTCTCCTATGTGATAAGACAAAATTTAACAAAGGTAGTTGGGCCCATTTGTGGGATTTTTCTCTAATATGGGATCAATGGGGGATTGATAGGATTATTGTGCTTGGTTAAGATCAATGAGATCATTGTGGGTACTTTGACATTGAGTTGGTTGTGGAAAATTTTGATCATATGTTTGATAAGGATCTTGATGTATCACTATTTGTCCACCTTGTGATCTAGGTGCATTTCTATTTAGCCCGATGTCTCCTTTATCAATTAGATCTTGGATGAAATTCCTCAATTTTATTCATCAATAAGTGGATTCTGTTTTTGTTTTACAATTCTTATGGATCTTGGATCTTATGGGTAGAATGAAGGGGGTGGATATCCTTTTTTTAGCTTCTTGCATGGGTTGATTGGTAGGAATCACAATGCTAGGAGGATTTTGGATAAGTTGAATGTCCTTGGATTTAGTAACTCCACTATAGACAACATGTGGGAAATTTTTAAAGAATGATGGTGCTTGAAGAGGGCTATGGAATAACTCCTTAAAATCGTGTTTATTATGATTCCTTGTTACTTTCCCTTGGATAGTATCCTTCATAGCTAAGTTTGGTTGATTGTATTGATTGGTTTTTTATTTAGGATTTGAAATTTTAGGTGATGGATGACTTGAGCAAGAGGACAAGGTTTCCTATTACTCATTTTAAGTATGAATTTGGTCAAGCACATCTTTTTTTACTTTAGTTTTGGTATGAAGGACCCTCTTGTGCTAGAACCATTTCTTCTTGGTAAGGGTTGACACATGGTTCATTTAGATTAGGAGATCCATTGGTTAATGAATTTTGATATAGATGGATTGATGGGTTAGGATTCATATGGTTGGGTAGATGGTTTTAATAATTAGGATTAGTATGGAGGGGTGAAAATTTTGATGGTATAGTGTCTAAATGGGCTAAGGGATGTTTTAATGGAATACAATTTATAAAGGTTGATGGATAGTTTAATGGTTGCGAGACTAGGAATTTCATGGAATAGGATATGTGTGTATATGTATGTGTATGTGTATGTGTATGATGTCAAGAAGAACTATACTGACTGGTGTTGTCATTGATGTCAACTATGGGATGAAGACGTCGAGGATATTGAGAAAATTATGAAAAAGAGGAAAACGGGTTGTTACAGGTTGTGCATGTATAGTTGAGATCTTGAGGAAGTGTTGTGAGTACATGGAGCTATCTTTTTATTGCAGAGTCTGAAGATGAGTTGGAATGAAGTAATGAACTAAGATGATGTCTCTAGTACTTGGTTTCCAAGTGCTTTTGAAAAAATTGATAAACAGAGTAATTTGTGTTGTGCAAGTGTTTATAGTGTGCTTCACATTTTTTTGTGTTGATGATATGCCTATGCAGATCTTACAAGTTATTCAAGGTTGTCAAAGGTTGTGAAATTCATAATTTGGGTTTCTAGATCATTGTACAGTGCGAGATATTTTCACTAATGTGTGAGCCAGTCTTTCAGTGATGTTTTATGTGGCCTGGGAGAAATGTATTTGCTTCGCATTTCTCTATTGTTTGGCTTTAGGTTGTGCGGACTTGGTAAGTTTCTTATAATGCTTGTACCTTTTTTTATTCAAGATTTTACTTGATTTGGTGCAGTTCACAGCGAGTTTCATTTATCAATATGAAAATAAGGGTTACCAGTTATTATGAGTTAAAGTATTTGTATGATGCGAGCTTGGATGAAGTGTTTGATGAATCTTAAGTAGTTTGTGGATTACTCTATATCGTGTTCAAGTGAATTATGTTGTCTGAAAGTTTCAGATTGATTTGAGGAAGTGTGTACTTAATGTTTATGGTGTTTAGCATGGGTATTGGCCGACCTTGTGTTTGACACTACATTCGAGCTTATGAAAGCATGTTTAGATGTGTTGGGATCTATTTGGGTCCTAATTAAATATTTATGTAGGTATCCTTCATTCCTATCCATAGTGGGAATTTTTAGGTGTCGACCTATTTTGAATTTGTATGTATAACGGTTAGTTGCCGACATTGGAGAAGGTTTTTGTGGTTAAGGTTGATATAAATAAGTATGGTGTTGTGGTGAGATTAAGTATGAAAGAAGTGAGAAGCAAGATAGATGTGAAATTTATGCGAGTGATGTGTGTGATGCGAATTTGAGCATAGTAGTGTGAATTTCAATGTTAGGGTTCCTAAAGGTAGTGAGCTAAAGGCATCTAAAATATTTCATGCAATACTGTGAAGGTGTGCGAGCAATTGTGGTGGATTCCTTGTTGCATTGAGAATTATTCTCGATGTAATATTCTTCTTCTATCTTCTTGTATTTCTTTCTATGGTTATGAGCCTTTTTGGATGGTGTGTCCTATTCTGGCAGTGAGCCCTTTTGTGCCAATTTTTCTATTACTTATATTGTGAGCTAATCCCCACCGTGTTTTTTCCCTCATTGGGTTTTCCACATAAATCTGGTGTTCTCTTATGTATGGTGTTGTGATTTCAGTTTCTTTTATCTGTATTTCATGTTTAATCATACTAACAGAATAAGGGTTTAATGAATGCATGTGGATCCGATTACTGTTGAGGGTTTTGAAGGTTTAATTTGCTACAATTGATTCACCCCCCTCTCAGTTGTATTGTCCATATCAAAAATTGGTATCAAAGCAAGGTTCTTTGGAGAAGAGCTTAACTGCTTGAGGTAGATTCGAGATAGTGAACAAGGTTGCTTTGGAATGCCCTAGATTCACTGACACAGACTATGCATTCTAGAAGACAAAGATGGAAGGATTTTTGGCATCTCATGGATATGATATTGAGAAGGCTTATCAAACTACATATACTCCATTGGAAAATGGTCTGAGTATGAGTGCATAAATCAAGGAACATGAGATCAATTCTAAGGCAAGATTTATTATTATGAATAGTATCTTAAATATTAAATTGGTAAAAGCCATGAGTTTGAAGATTGCTAAAGAGGTTTGGGATAAGTTAGAAAGCATTTATGAAGGAGATCCAAAAGTCAAACAAGAAAGTTGCAAAACTTGAAGGCACAATTTGAAATGATGCAAATGTCTGAGGAAGAAACAATTAAAGGCTACATACAAAGAGTTGATGCGTTGGTAAGTACTATGAGAGGTCTTGGTGCAACAGTAAAGAATATAAATTAGTGAAGAAAGTTATCAAGTCTCTTCCTAATTGCTACAGTGAAAAGGTATCTGCTATTGAGGAAACTATAGATTTTGATAAATATTCTAGAGATCAGTTGATTGGTACACTAACCACATTTGAAATGAGAAAATTGAAGAGAGGTACAAAGGTAGAGAGTGCTTTCAAAGCTGGTAAATCAGAGAAGGTTGAAGATTCAAATGGAGAAGATCTTGATGATTTGGAAGCTAAATTTGTGAGGAAGATGAAAAAGGGAACCGATAAGTACAAAGGTAAATTACCATTCAATTTTTTTAGTTGTGGTAGTATAGGTCATTATGCTTCTAAATGTTTGAAAAGAGATATACACAATAAGAGTAAGGAGAATAATGGAAAGATGATTAAGAAAGCTTACTATGTGAGAGAAGATTCTGGAATTTTCGATGATGAATTTGCTAATGGAGATTTTAATGATAATGAATGTTTGTTTTTGGCTATAAAAGAAGAATTTGGTTCTACTAACCCTGAAAGATGTGTGAAGGAAAATATTTCAAAGATGAAGGATAAGGTTGAAGGTACTTTGGTATCTTCTTTTCATGTTAAAGAGGATAAGAATTATTGGGTTGTTGACAATGGTTGCTCAAATCACATGACTGGAGACAAAAGTAATTTTGTTAAACTTGAAAAGTATGGTGGGGGATTAGTTAAATTTGGAGATTATTCAGGAGCTAAGACTTGTGGAATAGGTTCAATTAGTTTTGATGGAAAGCATAAAACTGACAATGTTTACTATGTTAAGGGTTTAAGACATAACCTTTTGAGTGTTGGAAAAATGTGTAGCAAGGGACATAATCTTGAGTTTATAGATGAAACATGTGAGATCCGGAAAAGGTCTGGAACTGTGATTGCTATAGGTAAGAGAACATATGGAAACATATATCAGCTTAAGGGTGATGATGGTCATTGCATTACGTCTCATATTAATGATAGTTGGTTATGGCACCAAAGGATGTGTCACATGAATTTTGATAATTTGGAAAGAATTAGTTTAGTTCATGCAGTGGGAGATTTACCAAGAATCATAAAGCCTATTAATGTTGTTTGTGAGAATTGTCAATTTGGAAAACAAACAAGGAGGAAAATTTAAGAAAGGAACAATCTACTATTAGACTACTAGAAGTAGTGCACACAAATATTTTTGGCCCTACAAGGGTGAGAAGTCTACAAGGTGACAGGTACTTTATGTTTTTGATTGATGATTACTCTAGAATGACATGGGTTACTTTTCTTAGAGAGAAATTTGATGCGTTAGATAAATTCAAGGCATTTGAAGCTATGGTTGAGAATGAAATGGATTTGAAAATAAAATGTTTGAGGTCTGACAGAGGTGGTGAATTCACCTCCAATGAATTTAACATGTTTTGTGAAGTTCATGGAATAAAGAGGCATTTGTCTTCCCCTCGAACTTCTCATCAGAATGGAGTTGTTAAAAGGAAAAACATAACTATTCAAGAGGTTGGAAGGACTATGATGAAAGAGGAAAATCTACCAGAAGTTTATTGGAGAGAAGATATTCATAATGTTGTTTACATACTTAACAGAGTTCAAGCCAAAGCTAACAACACAAAGACTCCTTATGAGCTATGTTATGGAAGGATTCCTACTATGGAGTACTTTAGAGTATTTGGAAGAAAAATTTTACATCAAAGGAGAAGAAGAAAGCTTAGGAAATTTGATACAAGGTCTGATGAAGGTATCTTCCTTGGATATTCTATTAGAAGAAAAGCTTACAGATGTTACAACAAACGACTAAGAAATATAGTTGAAAGTGCAAATGTTAAAGTTGATGAATACTTACATAATTCTATTGCAGTGGATGGATATATATCAGATGAACCTGATTGTAGAGAAGAAGAAGGAAAATTTGATGAAAAAGAAGTGTAAAATGAAGAGGAAGAAGCTCTAGAGAAGACCCCTAAAACCCCTAAGTATGTGCAAAAAAATCATTTTGAAGATCAGATCATTGGATATAAAAGGAAAGGTGTATTAACAAGAAGCAAAGTTGTTGAAGTTGAGGTAAATCTATGTTTACTTTATAAATTTGAATCTAAAATAGTGAGTGAAGAATGTAAAGATGAACATTGGATGAAGGAAATGGAAGAAGAACTTATGCAAATAGAGAAAAATTAGACTTGCGAACTGGTCCCCAAACTAGCGAACAAGAACATAATTGGAACTAAATGGGTATTCAGGAACAAGTTGAATGAGAATGGAGAAGTATTATGAAATAAGGCAAGATTTGTGTGTAAGGGTTACTCACAAGTGGAAGGTATAGACTTTGAGGAGAATTTTTCTCTTGTGGCTAGGATGGAAGCTATCATAATATTTTTGGCATTTGTAGCACATAAAGACTTTAAGGTTTGTGAGATGGTTGTGAATTCTGCTTTTCTAAATGGAGAATTAGAATAAGAGGTTTACATGGAACATCCGAAAGGATTTTAGTTTTCAGATCTACCAGATATGGTACATAAGTTGAAGAAGGCATTATATGGATTGAAGCAAGCTCCTAGAATTTGGTATGTAAGGTTGGACATGTACTTGATGCAACAAGGATTTAGTAAAGGCGTCGTAGATAGTAATCTTTACTTTAAAATTGAGGAAGATAAAATATTGATAATAGTAGTATATGTGGATGGAATTATCTTTGGTGGAAATGAGGCTATGTGTAAGAAGTTTGCAGAGGAAATGCATAAAGAATTTGAAATGTCAATGTTTGGGGAGATGAATTTATTTCTTAGGCTACAAATCAATCAGATACATAAAGGGATATTCATTTCACAATCTAAGTATGTCAAAGAGATGTTGAAGAAGTTTGGAATGGATGACTCCAAACTAGTATGTACTCCTATGGTGACTAGTTGTAAACTAAGAAAAAATGATGACTCACCTAAGGCTGATCAAAGAAAGTACAAATCTATGATTCGTGGACTGTTGTATTTGACTACTACTAGACCGGATATCATGCATGCAGTTCGTCTTGTAGCTAGATTTCAAGAAGATACTAGAGAGACACATGTTGCAGTAGTGAAGAGGATATTTAGATATTTAAGAGGCACTCCAAATTATGGCTTGTGGTATCCTAAGGATACTGATTTCTCATTAAATTCTTATACAGATGCAGATTGGTCTGGTTGTATTAATGATAGGAAAAGTACAAATGGTTGTGAATTCTTTCTTGGATGTAGATTAGTGTCATGGTTGAGTAAGAAGCAGGTTTTAGTTTCTTTGTCTACTCCAGAGGCTGAATATATTGCAGCAACATCATGTTGTATATAGGTGTTATGAATGAGACAAACATTGAAGGATATTGGAGTTGTATATGATGAGCCTATATCTATCTTTTGTGATAATACAAGTGCAATTAACATTTCAAAGAATCCAGTGATGCACTCAAGGACAAAGCATATGTCTAATAGGTATCACTTTTTAAGAGAAAATTTATGGAGAATGAAGTGAAGCTTGAGTATGTTCCTACAAAGGATCAGATTGCTGACATATTTACTAAGGCTCTTCATAAAGATACTTTTGAGTATCTTCAAGAGAAGTTTGGGGTTATTTCCCTTCCTTTCTTGCACTAGATGCATATAGAGATGCATCAATCTAGTGGATCTATGGATCTATCTCTTTTCTAAATTGATGTTGGTGGCTACCTCTCAGGGGGATTAAGTAGTGTCATATGTTGTCATTGTTGTAAATTTTCTAATTTGTTTGGGCGTACTCCTAAGGGGGAGTATTTAGAGAAAATGTTTTGGTTTAGTGTTAAAGGGGGATAATAATGAAAAACATTTTATCCTTTTCCCTCTGATGTCAAATGGGGAGAAATTATCATGTGAAAAAGTGCATGGTATCAAGGGGAGAAAGTTGTGCATATTGTCAAATCATTCAGGGGGAGAAAAGAAAGTGTTTTCAGAGCTGTTGTGTTGTCTTTTATGGTTTTTCACATCTTGTGTTGCCATCAATGGCAAAGGGGGGGATTGTTGCAAGAATGATAAGAATGAAGGTGTTGTCATTGATGTCAACTAGTCAATTGGTTATCAACTAGTTGTTTTTGTCATTAATGGCATGGTTGCAGGTTATTGGCTGCTCATGTTGAGGATATTGAGAAAATTGTATTGAAGAAAGGTTGCAGGTGTTCAGTGGTTGCTCTGAGTTTTTCTCCAAGATTTTCTCCTATGTTTGTGTGGTTTAGATATGATGATTGTGGTTGTTGGAAGTTGTTATATCCAAATTGAGGCAATTGATTTTTTGTATTGTGTGAGTTATGTTCACCAGTTGTGAACTGTGGTTTTTTGTGTTTCTGACTGAGGTATGGGAGAAATGTTGTTGGTATAGATTTCTCTTTGGTAAAATCTTATGACTTGTGATTCTAGAGTTGAGTTATTCTAATTGTATTGAAGATAATTTCGGTATCTGGAAGGTTCGTGCTTAATTGTTCTATGTGTTTTACACTGATTTGGCCAACCTTGTGTTGAACACTATCTTTGAAGTTGATGAAGCGTGTTGGATCTATTTGGGTACTTATGAAGTGTGTTTGGGTCACCATCATTCTAATTCCACCCTAGGATGTTTTGGTGCTAACCTAATTTGAATTTAATGTTGGGTGGCTGACTTTGGATATGTTTCAAAGTTGAAGATGGTATAAATCTAGAATGAGTTAGTGGTGAAATGGTGCAAGAAAGAAAAAAAGAGATAAGTGCAAAGAAATAGAGCAGATAGATGTGATATTGATGCGAATCAGTGAGTGTGTGTGATGCAAGTGTGGCAAATCAGTATGAAGCCTAAATGTTGAGTTTTCAGATAGAGTGATTTGAAGGTGTACTCTATCATTCATGCATGTCTGCAAGTGGTTGAATGAATTGTGGTGGAAATCTATGTTGCTTTGATATTTTCTTCTCTCTATAACATATCTCTTCTATCTTCTTTGTATCTCTTTGGGAATGAGCCCTCTAGGTTGTTAGCCCTATTGGAAAGTGAGTCATGATTTGGGTAGTGAGTCCTTGTTTTGGTAATGAGCCTTGTTTCTCAGGTAGTGAGCCTTTTGTAATCAGTTTTGATATTCTCTATAGTGTGAGTTAATCCTCACCGTGGTTTTTCTCTCATTGGGTTTTCCAAGTAAATCTGGTGTTGTGTTTGTGTGATGGTTTTCAATTTCTGCACTTGCACGTAATGTTTAATCATTTAAGTAGTGTTAAGGATTAGTTTGAGTGAATGAATTAAGGTTTAAATTTGTGACAAATGATTCACCCCCCTCTCAGTTGTCTTTTTCAACAATGAAGGTGTTGCCATTGATGTCAACTGGAAGTCTACTAACTAGTGTTGTCATTGATTTCAACTATGGGATGAAGATGTCGAGGATGTTGAGAAAATTGTGAAAAAGAGGAAAATAGGTTGTTATAGGTTATGCATGTATAGTTGAGATCTCGAGGAAGTGTTGTGAGTACATGGAGCTATCTTTTTATTGCAGAGTCTAAAGATGAGTTGGAATGAAGTTATGAGTTGAGATGATGTCTCTAGTACTTGGTTTCCAAGTGTTTTTGAGAAAATTTTAAAAACAAAGTAATTTGTGTTGTGCAAGTGTTCATAGTGTGCTTTGGTATTGTGCTTCGTGTTTTTTATGCATTGATGCTATTCCTGTGTGGATCTTATAGGTTATTCAAGGTTGTTATATTTAAAATTTAGGCTTCTAGATCATTGTATAGTGCAAGATATTTTCACCAGCGTGTAAGCCAGTATTTTAGTGATGTTTTATGTGGCCTGGGAGAAATGTATTTGCTTCATGTTTCTTTGTTGTTTTTCTTTAGGTTTTTTGGACTTGGGAAGTTGTTTATAATGCTTGTATCTTTTTGTATTCAATATTTTACTTGGTTTGGTGAGGTACAAAGTGAGTTTCATTTATCAGTATGCAAATAAGGGTTACCAGTTGTTTTGAGTTGAAGTATTTGTATGGTTCGAGCTTAGATGAAGTGTAAATGATCAATCTTAACTAGCTCGTGGATTACTCTAGATCATGTTCAAGTGAATTATGTTGTCTAAAAGTTTCATATTGATTTGAGGAAGTGTGTTCTTAATGATTATGGTGTTTAGCACAGGTATTGGTTGACCTTGTGTTTGACACTACATGTGAGCTTATGAAAGCGTGTTGAGATGTGTTGGGACCTATTTGGGTCCTAATTAAAGATTTATGTAGGTTTCCTTCATTCCTATCAACCATGGTAATGTTTAGGTGCTAGCCTATTTTGAATTTGTATGTATAACAATTAGTTGGCGACATTGGAGAAGGATTTTGTGGTTGAGGTTGATATAAATAAGTATGTTGTTGTGTTGAGATGAAGTATGAAAGAAGTGAGAAGCAAGATAGATGTGAAATTGATGTGAGTGATGTGTGTGATGCAAATTTGAGTAGAGTAATGGGAATTTTAATGATAGGGTTCCCGAAGGAAGTGAGTTGAAGGCATTCAAAATATTTCATGCAAGACTATGAAGGTGTGTGAGCAATTGTGGCAGATTCCTTGTTGCATTGAGAAGTATTCTTTGTATAATATTATTCTTCTATCTTCTTTTATTTATTTTTGTGGTTATGATCCTTTTTGGACAATGTGTCCTATTCTGACAGTGAGCCCTTTTGTACCGGTTTTGTTATTACTTATATTGTGAGCTAATCCTCACCATGCGTTTTCCCTCATTGGGTTTTCCACATAAATCTAGTGTTCTCTTGTGTATGGCATTGTGATTTTAGTTTCTATTATCTTCATTTTATGTTTAATCATACTAACAAAATAAGGTTTTAATGAATGCATGTGGATTTGATTACTATTGAAGATTTTGAAGGTTTAATTTGCTACAACTGATTCACCCCCCCTCTCAGTTGTCTTATTCATTTCAATGTATATATGTGGGTAGATTAGGGACTTAATTTATGAGTATTGACAAGGAATAAGGGATGGTGTGATGGGTTAGGGGCTACATAGGTGGAAGGACCTATAGGGTTGATGGACGAGGCTTTAATGGATGATTTGGTGGTTTGGGATGTATATACACTAAGGGATGGTTTTAGGATTAGAATTTAGAAGTGTTGATGGATATTTAAATGGTTAAGGGACTATATAGGTGAATATATTAGAAGTGATATGGGCTAATGGATTAAGATTAATATGTAAGGAAGAATATCTCTATGGATATGGAGGAAGAATATTTTGATGGATGGCTCAAAGGGTACGGATTTGATGGATGAGGATCTATAGGGGTAAATAGATTAGGATTAGATATACATGTTTTTTTATTGAAATGTTCCCCTTACATACATTTTCAAGGTTATAACTTCGGGGAAGCTTGACTCCTATGATTATGAGGTATTTAACCATGACATCATTGTTTTGAATTAGTAACCTTGTTTAGTGTTGGGAAAACCATTAGATTTATTATGACATTTTTCAAAGTTATCATTATTAAGATATTCATCTCAATCTACAAGGATCTCATTATCATTATATTCATTTTGATCTACAAGCCTCTAATCATCATCACTTTTTAAGGCTTTTAAAGACTGGTTGAAAAATGGGTTCATGATTTCTACTTTGATTAGGTTAGGCTTCACAAATATTTGATTCAATATTTTCATGGGTTTAGTAATAGCTTGAAGACAATGAAGAGATGATAATTCCCTAGGTAGTCAAATGGTGTGCCTAGAATTATGAACCCATTGATAATGTTGGACTCAAGGGAACACTAAGAGGGGGGGTGAATCAGTGTTCAACAAATCTTAAACTTTATTACTTTGAAACTTAAACCATTTTGTCATTACATTAAAAGAAAGATGCAAGCGTTCAAAGAAAACATTCATAACACAATGACACACAAATTTTTGCATGGAAACCCTGTTAGGGGAAAAACCACGGTGGAGGTTAATCCACAATTTGAGTACTCAAATATAATTGTTTACAAAAGAGAATGCACTTGCATTCATGCACATTTCCTAGAGCTCACTGATCAAAAGGGAAGGCTCGCCGCCTTACAAAATTCAGATTAAAACCATCTGAAGGGTGAAATGAGATGGTAGCATCTATTTATGCCAAGTTATAGTTCTGGTGAAGCTCATAGATTTGATTCTGGATCTAATTTCTAATCCTGCACTTCGCTCTGCTCTTTGCATCACTCATAGACAAATTCACACTACTACTCTATTGAATTTCACACCATATTCGTATTTTATATATTCGCTACCTTTTCACACTTCACCAAATCTGATACTTAAAAAAATGATAGAACCAATCTCATATATATATCCACTGACAAGGATTTATTCATCCATAAATTGACTTTATAAAGTATTAAGTTACTTTCATCTTGTCGGCTAGATCCACCACTAAATCTTTATGTGCATCCTCCAAATTCAGTTAAGACAAAGAGAGGACCCAAACAAAACTTAATCGAGCATGAAGATATTTAATAAATTTCTCCTTATACATCTGTGATTACTATATTCGCCAAGTCGGCCTTCTAGCACAAATAACCAACAAATTAGTGCACCAGATCTTCTAGATCACGTACCAGTGAGTGTGTATCAAAACAATCCTTCACCAAGGTATTAAAAACATCAAAAAACCTTCCTCAAAGATCCACAACCCAAAATATCTGTCCGATAAGGTGTTTAGATCAACTTTTATGCCTGTAACCGGATGCCCTGTTCTTTACTCTGTTCTACTGGTAGAAACCAAAACTATACTATAGAACGGATGTAGACTTAGGATGCCATTTAGGTTTCTTGGGTTGCCATTAAATGACAACACTAACAAGCCATATGCCAACAATCTCCCCCTTTGGCATGGATGGCAACACTTAGTGAAAAATGACTAAGTGTCAGAATCATTATAGGTATGCTGCTAAAAATTTTACTGCACTATCTCCCCCTGAGATTTATAGAGCATTCTCTCCCCCTACAAGGCATTTTCTCACCCTATGAGGAATTTTTCATTGCATTATCTCCCCCTTTGACATCAATGACAAAGCATGGAAGCCATATGCCAAAAAAGACAAAAAGTGATATTGACAAGAAAGTGACAAAACATGTGTTCAAAATCCTCAAAGCTTAAAAAATTTAACACATATATGCCGACAGTTCTCCTCCTTTGATCAAAACTTCAAAAACTTGAAAACAATTAACTGCTATCTTTAGAAGATTATCTTATGGTTTTTCTTCACTTTCAGAAGGAATTTCTTCCAAGCATCTATTGTGATTCCAATGATAATGATCAACCTATTGTTCTTGGAAGTCTTGTTAACAATTTCAGTTAGAGATTCAGGAATTGTAATTTCTTTTTCTAGTTTCTCACCATTCCTCAATATTTCCACCATCTGCTCCAACCTGCATTCGGTTGGATAAATTACCTTCCAAAAATTATCCACAAGAGTGTTCTTGGAGAGTTGAATTTTTGTGTGTACTGACTATAGCTACCGAACTATTTTCCTGCCCGTGCCATCTTGATCCTGCAACATGTCAAAGCTTTTACCAATGCCATTCAATTTTGTTTCAATCTATTCCAAATTCTCTTTGTAATTGTTGGCTGCATGGGGGCAACATATGCAATAGTTGTAGATGCTAGTGGTTAAGTTTATGCATTGCCTTAACTCATTCATTTTCTTCTTCAGTTTGGAAAGGGATAATCTGAATTGCTCTTTCAAGTGAGAGATAACTTCACCAGCTTCCTTTTCTTGAGCTTCATAATTCAATGTCTCTTTACTGCATTCAATCATTTCATTAGGCAGAATTTTCTGAAAGCTTTCTAATTTGATCTTGCAATGCTCAATATGAGCATTTAACACACTTAGAATCATATCTTGATCATATGATGGTCTGGCAGACCATAACCTAGCTATTTTCTGCATTCCACCTTCTCCTTGAATAAGCTGTTGTAGCTTTTCTTTTGTCAGATCTTCTTCTTCTTCACTATCTTTTTCTACTTCAAATTCATTTTTCAGTGGATCCTTAGTTTCTTCATCATATTCTTCGTTTGGAATATCCACAATTTCTTTTTCTTTACCTTTTCCGTCAATTCTGGGAACTTTGCTTTCTGGAGGGTTGTATTCAACAATTTCCTTTCCTCTTTTCTATCCTTTATCCATGCCACTGAAAGAGGAACCAACTTCAATTGATCTTATTGAAAGGGAAATATTGACTGAACCACACTTTTCAAGCACATTCTTAAAGAAAATTTGAAATTCTAAATCCCAATTGAATAAGCTCCTAGAATATGAATGTATTTGTTTGCATACTCGTTCGTTTGATTTCCATACCACATTGTCGAGTTTCGGCAAGCAATTCAAGAAATACATTACTAAACATGTAATCAAAGTACTGAACCTAAAAGGATAACCTATTTCCTTTGTCTGTTGTACATTCTCCATGAGTTGATCCTTTAACTACCCACATAGGTCAAAGTCCTAACCTTCAATTATCATCTTGTGAGAAATGTAGACTACGCCAACCAATGTGGCTCTTTCTCAATTTTTGTAGAAGATTTTGTATGTTATCCCATCTGCAATATAATTTGTAATAGGATCCTTGATTGTTGCAATTATCAGTGCCCTCTGATCTCTGATTATTTTGATTAGGGTTTCAACCTCTTTGTTCCAAATAAATTTCTTCCTTGGTATATCTCTGACTTTGCAAAGTCCAGTCATATTCTCAATTAACTCCTTCGAGATGATGTAGGGTTTGTCCAAAGTTAGAATATCATCATGTAATCTACTCAAAATGAATTTCATGAATCACATTCTCAAATTATGAAAACTCATTCCAAATATCCAAACTCCCATGTTTAGCTTCGCTCAATTGCTTCAATTCACCAGGCAGTAACAAATTCCTCGTAGACCTAATATTTGCACTGTTATATTCATCGAGAGTGATCGAACCGTTGATTTGTTCCATTTCCGTTTTCATATCTAGGGTTTGCAACTACACACCAAATTGTATGAAGATTTCGAGAATAATTTGAAATACCTGATAGATTTTGAGTTTTGTCGATGAATCGATCTTACTGCTTCGTAATCTGTCTGTTGAGTGCTCTCCTTCTTCTCCTTATTTTTGATGCAAAGTGAAAAATGACGGTCCCAACTTGAACTTTATAGTTCACACACGTGTAATAAATGCATTTGCCCTAAGTTTTTTGAAAACTCTATTTTCCCAAACAACGATAGAAAAATATTTTGCGGACCTATGAATTGTCTGGATTCCTTTTGTGAAAGATATCCAAAACTTTTGTACACCATAAATATACCTTCTTGACTATTCTCTTTGTTTTTGTACCATCCATATACAGGGGAGGAGATATTTTCTTGAAAGACTCCCCCTAGGCCAATGGCCTAAAATCAATTACCAAAAGAATTACCGGAAGTAGGTTCTGGTATGGAACCATTTCCAGCATTAGAATCATTCTTCCTTACCCATGTCTTTTTCATCTAATCTATGATTTCATCTGTAGTCACTTTTTCTTTTCCTTTATCATTTTTCTCTATATTTCTACCTTTGTATACCGGACCTCTTATGTCTACATTTTTTTTTCTACAGAATCTTGCAATGTGAACATACTTATTGCAGTTGTAGCACACAATGTTTTCTTGTCTATTCCACTGGTTTCTTCTTGATCTACATTGACTAACAGCATGCCCAAGTTTCCCACATGTATAGCATTCAACATTTCTTCTATCAACAGAGTAACTTGACACATTTCTGCATTTAATTGATCTATGACCAAATTGTTTGCAATTGAAAAACTGATGAACGAATGATGAAACTCTTGAATTCATATTACTTCTACACTAAGCAACCATATGACCGAAATTTTTACAAGCAAAACAATACCCATCAAAATTTTATGCATTAGGTTGTCTTACCGGATACCTTCCATTTTTGTTTTGTCTGAAATTATTTTGTCCTGATTTGGAACTTTCTCCCTTTTCATATCCAAGACCTTTCTTATCATTTCCACTCTTTTGTCCTTGAGTTAGCTCATCAAGTTTTACTGAGTTGATCTTAAAATTTTCTTTGTATTCATTTGCAATGACAAGATCATTCCTAAGAATAACAATCTTCTTACCAAGTTCTTCTTCATTGTTTTTGGTTCTTTGTAATTCACTTTCCAACTAAGTGAATTCCCCTTTTATTCTACTGCATTCATCAGATTTCTCTTTCAAGGTCTGAGCAATATTTTCCTCATTTTTCTTCCTTTCTTCAATATCTTTAGTCATCTTCATCATCATAGATTCTAACTCATGTTTTAGGTTTGTATTGTATCTAGCAAGCTTTTCACATTCTTCGGTTATTTCCTTCAAGGTTTGATTCAAGTGAGCATCATCCATATTTTCGTTCTCCTTCTATTGTATCTAATCACAAAGATCCTTTCTTTTGTCCCTGGATTTAACAATCTGATCTTTCAATGACTAAATGAGTTTCTCAGCATCTCTAAGATTTTCTTTTAATTCATGTACTTCTTCTTTAGACCGATCAAGGTCATCAAGTGCCACCAAAAGCTATTGATGAAGACTACCAGAGTCCATTACATTCCAAGATCCACCTCAAGCTGCTAAACTTATTCAGAGGAACTGAGCTCTAATACCAATTTTTGGACTCAAGGGAACACTGAGAGGACGGGATGAATCAATGTTCAGTAAATCTTAAACTTTATTACTCTGAAACTTAAACCATTCCGTCATTACATTAAAAAAAAGATGCAAGTGTTCATAGAAAATATTCATAACACCATGACACACAGATTTTTGCATGGAAACCCTATTAGGGGAAAAACCACGGTGGAGGTTAATCCACAATTTGAGTACTCAAATATAATTGTTTACAAAAGAGAATGCACTTTCATTCATGCACACTGCTTAGAGCTCACTGCACAAAAGGGAAGGCTCACTGCCTTACAAAATTCAGATTAAAACCATTTGAAGGGTGAACTAAGATAGTAGCATCTATTTATGCAAAGTTACAGTTTTAGTGAAGCTCATAGATTCAATTTTGGATTTGCTTTCTAATTCTCCACTTCGCTCTGCTCTACTCTGCTCTTTGCATCATTCATAGACAAATTCACGCTACTACTCTGTTGAATTTCACACCATATTCGTGTTTCATATATTCGCTACCTTTTCACACTTCTCCACATCTGATACTTACAAAAATGATAGAACCAATCTCATATATATATATCTGCTAACAAGGATTTATTCATCCATCAGTCGACTTTATAAAGTATTAAGTTACTTTCACCTTGTTGGCTAGATCCACCACTAAATCTTTATGTGCATCCTCCAAAGTCGGTTAAGACAAAGAGAGGACCCAAAAAAAACTTAATTGAGCACAAAGATATTTAATTAATTACTCCTTATACATGCACAATTACTATATTCGCCAAGTCAGCCTTCTAGCACAGATAACCAACAGATTAGTGCACCGGATCTTCTAGATCATGTACCAGTGAGTGTGTATCAAAACAATCCTTCACCAAGGTATTAAATTCATCAACAAACCTTCCTTAGAGATCCACAACCCAAAATATATGTTTGGTAAGGTGTTCAGATCAAATTTTATGCCTGTAATCAGATGCCTTGTTCTTTACTCTATTCTGCCGGTAGAAACCAAAACTATACTGTAGGCCGGATGTAAGACTTAGGATGCCATTTAGGTTTCTTAGGTTGCCATCAATGACAACACTTACAATCCATAGGCCAACAAATAATACCTATAAAAATTATTAAATAGTGTTAACCCAATACCTCAAAACACGTTATGGAGGATTAGGACTACTTTCTTTCAAATGTTCACAGTGATAAACTTCATAGGGTAACTTCTTACTAATGCATCATAAGAAATAAATCACCAACTATAATTCTATGCTAGGTTTGCATAACGTTCAACTAAGAAGTCCTTTAAGTACCCAAAAGTACATGAGGCCTAATTCTATGAAATTATGGAGCTTTTATAAGGTGTGTGATCAAGGTCAAATCCCTCCTCACTTCCACTCTATTCCCTCACAAATAGTATTTACGCCAAAAAATGACATTTTTAACCTGATGGGGGTATTATCCAAATAATAGTCATTTTACTTAGCCAAGATGGAAATCCCTTCCTTGAATTTATATACCCAACCAACACATGGGGTTTGGACTTTGATGAAATTAGTTACTAGGTAAGTATAGAATGATGGGGGACCAAAAAGTGACCACACCACTTTTTGGTCCCGTACAAGACATAACATAACCATGTTAAAACTCACATTAAAATATTAAAAAAACATAAAAAGAGGTTGAACTCATTTTAACTTGGCCTCTCACCTACAAAAAAAAAAAACAATGGCCACCTAAGAGCATGCTTACATTGTGAAGTCACCAAATCACCACCAATTTATCACCAAAATTATGTCACGATGTCCTCAAGGTCAAGGAGATGAGTTTTATTAGTTTTTTGGTGTAAAAATTCAATTAAATAGCAAGATAGAAATGGTTTTGAGTGAATATTGTTTAATTTCCAAGAATTGAAAATCCCCTACCACTTTAGAAAAAACCTCACACCAATTCATGAAAGTTATGGTGTAACAACCACATCAAACCCCTCTGATAATGCCTCAACATCCTCTCGAGTTGCAAGAAAAAATCTTGATGCACAGTAGGGGTACAAATGCCAAATTCAATCAAACAATCACTCACAAAACCTTTGGTCTTCTACCTATTGGTTTTTCCTTCACAAATTGCTCTCAACCCTTGTAGCCTTCCTAAAAGGAATTTTTAGGCATAACTTGTGGAGAAAACCTGACTTTAAGGAAACAAAGCCATTTTTGGATACCCTTTTTTCTTTTACAACACATAATTGGAAATGGGGTAGGGTTTCTTTGTACAAAAGAGCTCAAAAATTGACTGTCCTCTTTTCTATTAGGCCTAATTGACAATCCTAGGGCGAGTGAAAACATATGGACCTTCATAAACCACTCAAATGATAGGATTATATCTTTTCCTTTGGTGGATACATAGAACACATCAAAATGAAGTTTTTCAAAAAGTTATAGAATTTTTCAATGGTTAAATCACAAGATATGAATTTTTTTAAGCTTCCTAGAAACCCTAGGTCTCCTACAGGCAGTTTTGAGAAATAGGCTTGTTTGAACCTTCAAATGCATTTCCAAAATTACTGGTTAAAAGAAAGTTTTATTGTAACATCAAAATATTTTCATTCATCCAAGTTTCATACCCTTTCCAATCTGTATAGGGCCATACAAGCATGTTTTAAGACTGCAAATTCTGGAAAACATTGTTAGAACAAAGCAACCTTCACCAAAATGATCATAACTTATTCAAATATTAATGAAATTTGATGAGACTTAAAGAAAATGAAAGTATATTCACATGGAAACAAAATAAAACTGATTTTAGATCAAAATATGGACTATAAAATCTGTACCAAATGACAGAACATGACTGAACTTTAGGAAATGCCCAGAAAATGATTGCTTCATTCATCAAAACTTCAAAAACAATGTCTCCAACCCCCAATTCGAGTTTTGGAGGGTGTCCTTATACATTTACAACCAAATCCAGCTATTTTCAACCACCTTTTGGTTAGTTTGTTAACAAAACATCTTAATGACACTTTTTGACAAGTTGCTTGACAACGTTTTGAGCAACTTTTACAATATTTGCCTAAATTTTGCCTAATGACCAAAAATGGTCCTAAACCACTTAGGATGGTCTCAAATGACCTTATTTACATAAATAAAGCCAAAATAAAGCAAAAACCAAAGTTTCACAATATAACCCAAAATTGCATCAAAGGTGCTCCTGCACCATACTCCACAGAGAAAAGATTTGAGTTCCATCTCAAATAGGAATCTTCTTTTTTATCTTCCAATTCCTTTGCACGTGTGCATTGTTTTATTTTTGTTGGATGTCAACTATAGTTGTATCAATTAGTGCACTTGTGCTTTTTGGTCCAACAACATGCTTCTTGAGCCAACGCCAACTAGGGGCTATATATCCATGGTTTTTTGTTTGTCTCCTCATTAGAACTATAGCTTTGACTGCAATTGGAGTTTTATGTTCTCTTTCATCCAATTTTTCTTTTTTACTTGTACAAGAAAAAAACATATTAAAGAAATCATATTCCTCTTCTTCATACTCCACTTCATCATCCACCTCATGTTTTTTGCCATACATTCTATTCTGTTCATTATTCTCCAAAATATTTGGCTTCACCTCAACCTTATTAAGCCATTCATTTTCATTTTTGAATTTCTCATCCAATCTTTTATTCCCCTTGACATCAACATTCTCAACTCACGGTTCTTCTCTTGAGAACCATGCTATCTCCTTATCCTCCATGACTATCTTCTCTCTTTGGACTATCCTTGAGTCCTCTACAACTTATTTTTCTATCTCTTCTTCTTCTTCTTGAACATCACCCACTTCAACATCAATGCCACTATTACTTTCATTAGTTTGAGAAAATTCAAAAGAAAATTCTTCCATTTCTTGTTCAATTGAGTTTTCAAACAACATGTTTTCAAGATTTATTATCTCATTTTTCTTTACCTCATACTATCGTACTTTCTTCTTCTCACTTAACAAAAATATTTCAATTCCTATGCACTCATCCCTCAATGATGTTAATACATTTTTCATCCCATCGTTTCTCAACTCATATGTGTTGTTTTTGTTGTTATACTTTGCTGCCCTATTATAATGCCACAACTTTCCAAACACAATGTGACATACATCCAAATACATAATATCACAAAATATTTCATCCTTATAATTTCCTATATGAAACTCAACTTTGCATTGCTCACTTACGGTTATCCGATTACTTGTCTGAAGCCAAGTCATTGAATAGGGTGTGGGGTGTTGTATTCTTTTCAAACCCAATTTATCTACCATATATTTAGAAACAATATTATCTATGCAGATATCGGATATCACAACTTGACAATATTTACCTTTAGACTTGTAGGTAGTTCAGAATAAGCTTTCCTTTTCCATCTTTCTTTCTTTCTTGGCTGCCATTTCTTCCTCTTGTAGCTTCTTTGCCACTTTGAACAATTTATTTAATAATGATGATGCTCCTTGCCCATCTTTCTTCTTAATGCTTTCCTTCTGAGTTTTTTGTTGCATATTTCTATCCTCTCTCTCTTCTTGTCTTCTTCTCATGATACCTCACCTAGGGCTTCATTTTCTTTTCTTCCTTGCCCAGTCTTTTGGTATCCAGGCTCTTCTCATTAACTTGTCAATTTGCAACACACATACTTAACCAAATACCAATCAACATAATTAATTGCTCCTGCCTAGATTTTGTGGGATCTGATACCAATTTGATGTAGATTAGGGGTAAAAATTCCAAATTCAATCAGACAATCACTCACAAGACCTTTGGTCTTTTACCTATTGGTTTTTCCTTCACAAATTGCTCTCAATCCTTGTAGCCTTCCTAAAAGGCCTTTTTAGACATAACTTGTGGAGAAGACCTGAATTTCAAGAAACAAAACCACTTTTGGATACCCTTTTGGCTTTTACAATACATGTTTGGAAATGGGCTAGGGTTTCTTTGTACATAAGGGCTCAAAAATTGTATGTCCTCTTTTCTATTAAGCTTAATTGACAATCTTAGGGCTAGTGAAAACATGTGGACTTTCATAAACCACTCAAATGATATAATTATGACATTTCCTTCGGTGGAAACTTAAAACAAATCAAAATTAAGGTTTTCACAATTTTCTAGAATTTTTAAACAGTTAAATCACAAGATATGAATTTTTTTAAGCTTCCTAGAAACCCTAGGTCTGCTACAAGAAGTTTTGAGAAATATGCTTGTTTGAACCTTCAAAATGCATTTCCAAAATTAGTAGTAAAAATAAAGTTTTTTTTTAACATCAAATTCTTTCCATTCATCCAAGTTTCAAACCCATACCAGTCTGTACAAGTCCATACAAGCACACTTTCAGACTGCAAATTCTGGAAAACATTGTTAGAACAAAGCAACCTTCACCAAAATGATCATAAATTATTCAAATCTTAATTAAATTTGATGATACTTTAAGAAAATGAAATTATATTCACATGGAAACAAAACCCAATCGATTTTAGGTCAAAATATGGACTGTACAATCCATGCCAAGTAACATAACATTATTGAACGTTATAAAATACCTAGAAAATGATTGCTTAATTCATCAAAACTTAAAAAACAATGTCTCCAACCCCCAATTCGAGTTTTGGAGGGTGTCCTTTTACATATACAACCAAAAAAAACTATTTTCAACCACCTTTTGATTAGTTTGTTAACAAAACACCTTAATGGCACTTTTTGACAAGTTGCTTGACAACTTTTTGAGCAACTTTTACAATTTTTACAATATTTGCCTAAATTTCACCTAATGACCAAACATGGTCCTAAACCACTTAGGATGGTCTCAAATGACCTTATTTACATCAATCAATCCAAAATAAGCAAAAACCAAAGTTTTGCAATATAACCCAAAATTGCATCAAAGGTGCTCTTGCACCACATCCTAGGGCAAATAGAAAACAACAAGAATGAACTTGAAATAGTAATTGAAGTTTTGAGAGATCTGAGTGAAACAACCTCTCATCGGTATAAATTTTCTACTTCACTAGAATCTATCATCTCTCACATAGATTTTGTGAGTGGCCAAATAAACACTTGGTCAAACAAGAGGGAAGAAGAAAGATATATTTATGTTGACAAATATCTTATGAATTAAATAAAATAAAATAAAAAATATTGAAATTAAACTTGTCCATTGTTTACTGACCCACAAACTAATGCAACCCCACATAGAACTTGCAAGAAGTTCCCTATCCATTAGTTCCAACACCAAGGGATAAATACTAATTTTTGGGATAGTCGATGGATGGTTTTCTACCATCCTCCATGCAAAAAATATGAGGTCTTGCATTACCATTTTAGTTAATTCTATTACATTTTTATCCTCAACGAGATCCAAAAAAATTTGACATGCTAGAGTTCCAAGATAGAGGTGAGGGCTCTGCATAGGACAAAGTGGGGCCACAATGTGCCCAAAACAAGGCACAAAGGCTCCTAGGTAAAACATTGAGCATATCATGATCCCTTCTATTGTGAAGGAGAGTGTTGAGGTTGAGACCCTGCATACCATCATCTCTCTCACTCATACCCTTTTATAGTATACTAAGCCTCTAGCACATGGTGATGAGGGCGAGTCTTCCAGGTCTCAATGTTCACCTAAAATATGTTGAAACTATGGGCTTCTTTATGATTATGGGTTTGAGTAATATCAAGATGAATGTGACCAACAACAAGGCATGTCCATATTGGATCAAATAATGTTTGATGATGATATGATAGATGAGACATTTGACATTAATAGATATGTAAATTTGAACAAGGTTAAACAAATACAATTTCATTTTGAAATGTAAGATTAACTTTAAATTACTAAATTGATTGTAATAAAATTCTAGGGTTAGATTGTTCACCTTGCATCTAACGACCCTTCATCTCTCAATTACATGACGAAGTCGAGTCCACAAGTTTATAATTAGTAAATAAATAGAAAATATAGACATGTTAATATTTTCACCTTATATGAATGGTAATCTTAAAATTCAAATTGGATCTTGAATAGGTGGATTTTGAGCTTTCAACATCAAAAATTGTTAGTCAAAATGGCCATACATCTTTTGGTAAGGTAAGTTGACTTTTTAATCATTATGTTTATAAAATAGTGTTTGGTAGATATTGTCAAAGGTGGCTTGCGATCTCTACCCTTCTCCTAGAGGGAAGTGATTACATTAGGACTTTGTTGTATACCTATATGACAACTTTGTACATATATTTTATGTTACAGATATGTGGCATTGTACGCTAATGCAATTTAAATTTCATGGACCTTGACAGATCAACAAAATAAGAAGATAAACAATTCAATTTACATGCAAATTTAAATGACACCAGAATTTAGTTGTAAATTCAATTATTTTTATTAATTCCGTAGTCTACAAGCAATTGAACATTTACAATTTTCAAGTTTCATTTTTTTTTTTCATTTTTCAATCTCTTTGTTCAAGCGCCCATCTCCTCACTTAGCTCACTATCAAATTCTACTCTTCCACGTGCTTTTTTCCCTCTACGTCTTTCTTCCTTCTTTATATATTAGTTTCTTATTTCTTCAAGAAAATTATATTCCCCTATGCACCCCTTCTATTATTTTTCTTATTTCTCTACTCATTGTTAATGATTTCTTGTGGATTAAATGAACAAGAATATAGCAAAAATTTGAACTCAAAAAATTGAAATACAAACATCAAACAATGGAGTACAAAGACACAAAGATTTATAGTGGTTTGCTAGAATGGCTACATCCACTTTCAGAAGCAAGGGAAATCCTTTTATTATCTTTGTCTTTCCAATACATTTACAACAACTTGAAAACATCTTCTCAGCATAATAAATTGTCAATTACATTATCCATAAAGGATAAGTCTTCGAACAAAACAAGAAATGCGAAGAGACAAAATGCTGGAGGCAAAAAGAGGATGACCGTTGGGCTTCAATACCCAACAATCTCCCACTTGAAGTCCAACATCTTCTGCAAACACATAGGTATTCCCCCACTTCACCCTTATTGTCATATCTTGACAGTGCTAAGAGAAGTCCTACAAAACTCAAACTTCTCTCATGGTACTACCTTCGTTAATGCATTGCCTGGATTCACTTTCGTATCAATTTTCTCCATTGGAAACTTACCCTCTTCTAGTACACGTCGAATAAAATGATATTGAAGTTCTATATGCTTGGTTCTATTATGAAAGGCAGAGTTCTTTACCAAGTGAATAACGTTGTTGCTATCACAAAACAAAGTGAAAACTAATTGCTTACACCACAATTCTCCCAATAACTGATATAACCATATCATCTCCTTTCCTCTTTTGGTGAGAGCAATATATTCAACCTTGATAGAGGAGAGTGCAACCACTTGCTACAACCGTGAAACCTAGCTTATTGCAATCCCGAAAAAATGTAAACACATAACCTATTTTAGACCTCCATTTGTCCAAGTCTCTAGCCATATCAGATTCAACATAACCTCGCAGTCGAGTATCTTGTCCTCCAAAACACAAAACATGATCAGAAGTACCTTTCAGGTACCGTAATATTCATTGTACCGCCTCCTAATGAGATTTACCAAGATTGCCCATAAATCTTCTCACAACTCCCACTACATGAGCAATATATGGATGAGTACAAACCATGGCATACATGAGACTCCCAACTGCTAATGAATAAGGAACACCCTTCATGTGTTCTTGATCTTCTTGAGTTTTTGGACACATTGTTGATGATAAGTGAAAGTGATCAGCCAATGGAGTACTAACAGGCTTGGCATTCTTCATATTGAACCTATCCAAGATTTTGGCAATATACTTCTCTTGAGACAATCCGATTTCTCCCTTTTGTTTGTCCCTGATTATTGTCATTCCAAGAATCCTCTTCACTGCCCCTAAATATTTCATTGCAAAATATTGGGCCAAATTTTGCTTCAATTCATGAACCATCCTCATGCTAGCATCGGTAACCAACATGACATCAACATAAAGTGATAGTAGAACAAACTCACCATTAGCAAGATTCTTGTAGTAAACACAAGGGTCAGATTCACAATGAGTAAAGTGATGCTCAGTCATGAAGCTATCGAATTTGAGGTACCACTACCTGAAATTCAAACTTTGCCCAGTATGGGCTTGCTTGAGCCCATACAAACTTTGCTTCAAACTGCAATATAAATGCTCTTGACCCGGTTTAGTGAAACATTCAAGTTGCTTTATATACAACTCTTCCTCAATATCTCCATGAAGAAATGTTATTTTGATGTCAAGTTGTTCAAGATCAATATCCCATACAACTGTCATACCCAAGACTGCTCGAATGGTTGTCATCTTCACAACTGGCGAGAAAATCTCATTAAAATCAATCCCCTTTTTTTGATCAAATCCTTTCACTACCAATTTGGCCCTGTACTGTTTACTACCTCCATCTTCTTCTTTTAACCTATACACCCATTTATTCTTTAATGGTTTTTGATTTGTTGGGAGGGTCACCAAATCCCAAGTTTCATTTTTCATCAAGGAGTCCATTTCGTCTTGCATTGCCTACATCCATTTGACATGGTTTGAGTCTTTATAGGCATCTTTAAATGTTGCAAGTTCTAATTGATTTGATAGAAATAACTCTGAATGATCAAAAAATAAAAATTCATAATCACCATTTTTTTCCAGAAGCCTCTTTTATCAGGTAGACCCCCTTAATTAAGGAGGTTGTTCCTACAAATTATTGTCCAAATTTAATCTCTATAATTGATGTTGGATACCTTCTATATCAGGCTATAAATTTCCCTATTCCTGTTGATTTTCTCTAATGGTCTACCTTTGCACTGTATTATTTTGAGTAAAAACACCATGATCAATTGCTTCCAAATTACCTGCCCCTATCAAATTATTACCTTACTGCATATTTGAATTTAACAGTGGTTGCTCATTAAAAGACTCCACTTGATTTCTCTCACGCGATGGCTAGTGATCCTCACAATTAGGAAAAAGAGTCTCATGTGATGAAGTCTTACTACCCATTACAAATCGCGTGGACTGTGAAGGAGGCGGCATAATGTCTAATCATGCAAAGGAAGATGATGCAGGAGTATGACAAGGCATTTGAGGTAGTGTTTTAAAACAACTTTGAAAGTTTGGCAGTGGCACATTTGAACAGTCAAAAGGAAATGAACTAAAGTATGAAGCTTGCATTGGACTATGTGAAGACTGTGTAGAAATTTTAATTCACTTTTTTGTCAAAGTTTCATCCTCATGACTTGGGACGGGAATGTTATGTGATGGTGATTGAGCATAGCATGTGGCACAGGCAGGTATAAATGGAGCAGGGCACGTACAAGAAGCATGAGCGGGTAGTTTAGAGGTTTGATTATCAGTGCCAATTTCAAACAAATCAAGAGGCACATATTCTTTGTGTTGTGTTTTTTGTTTTAGCAGACCTGGGAAAGCTTTCTCGTCAAATACCACATCCTGACTGTGAGTGAACTTTTTGGAAATTGGATCCCAAAGTCTGAAACCAAATTGTTCCTCACCATAACTAATAAATATACACTTTTTTGGTTTGGGATCTAAGTTTGTTTGTTGCTCTTTAGGAACATGAGCAAAAACTTTACAGCCAAACACACGTAGATGATTGTAAGAAATAAATTTCTCGAGTCATTTCTCCTCCGGAATATCAAAATCTAATCAAGATGAAGGAGCTCAATTGATCAAGTAGACTACCGTATTACAAGCCTTTGCCCAAAATTATTTCCCCAATTTGACATTAAAGAGCATACACCGAGCTCTCTCAAGAATCGTTTTATTCAACCTTTCAGCTGCACCATTCTCCTAAGGGGTGAAATGAACTATCTTGATCTTACGAATACCATTATCTGCACAAAAAGTATCAAATTCTGAAGAACAAAATTCTCCCCCATTGTTTATTTTTAAACTTTTTATTTTGTGTCCAATCTGATTATCAACAATAGCTTTAACAGTTTTAAATTTTGAAAACACTTTTGATTTTCTACTCATCATGTAAATCCATACTTTTCTAGTACAATCATCAAGAAAAGTACTCATATGGTAAAGAGCATAATAACAAAATTGTTTGGTCATGTAGAGGCTTGATTGGATGACATGGTTTGGATGAATTAATTGTCCTAATATATACTATGGAGTGAGTTTGGTTGATTGATTGACTTGTCTCTATTTTGTAATGGCTTTGGCTAGATGAGAATGTGATTGATTCTTGGCATATCTTGATGAAGAGTTTGTTTGATCACCTTATCAAGAGCATTGACATCTTTCATGATGATTTTAGAATCTTAGATTTTTAAACACTATCATATTCCTTAATGTATTATGAATTATTTGAAGGCTTCTATTTCGAGGGTAATCATACTTCTTTGGGTTTTGAACTTAACTTGGTAGATTGATTTTTTGTGTAGTGATATGCATGTATGTATTGATATTATGTTTTCACAATGAGGTATGATTCATGTTTAGGATCATGTACTTCATTGCATCATAATGATAAAGTTTTATATTACGTTATAATAGTGAAGCATTTAAGTTGCATCAATGTCATTGAGTATCTTTAGAGGCATTGTGAGTGTTTATATCATGTAAATGAAACTTATTCAAGGTTAAAATCCAAGTGTTAATATTTTTATGGGTTTAAGCTATCTTTTTCCACCTTTAAACAACTCTAAACCCTTTAATAAGTCTTAAAAATCTTAAAAGGGGACTTTGGCACCAAACTTGAAGTCATGATGAAAAAAATTACCCATTTTAAAATAGTTTTGGGCTTAAAATTGATGACCTATATCTAAAGGGAATCAGTATTAGTGACATTCTCATCGATGCAACAAATAAATTTAACACATTTACTGAAGAATTTCTAGATAATCAACACTTGAAGCGAAGTCCTTATGCTCATTCAAGAGTATTATCAAAGGTTACTAACAAAATATTGATTCACACTTTTGGTTGTGCTATTTTACCTCTTAATGTGGATTCTAAGGAATTATATATTTTATTTCATCTTATTATTTCTTTGGATAGATATTCCATATTTTTTGGTATACCATGGCATGAGAAATTAAAGGATGTCCCTCATATTATACATTAATGAGTTAAATATGTTCATGACGGTACAATTGTAAAGATTGCATAGATCCATATGTGCCTCTTATTGATGCAAGTCATTTTACTATGGATACTTACATATACACTCATAGAGAACCTCCTTATGATATTGAGAAAGAAATTTATGAGGTGTATCAACAAAGATTAAAAAACAAAGGAAAGAAAAAATACAACTAAAAATAACACAAAATCATATTATTTTTTAATCCCCTATTCCACCTAAGAAGTATCAAGGTCATATATTGCAAAAGTTTGTATTTCATGATAAGTGTGCTACCCTATGGATTCCAAATAAAATTATTATGTAACATTAAAAAAGTGAAAAATATTTCTATGAGACCAACTCTAAAGAAGCAAGAGAAATAAGTAAGGAAAGAAGCTCCTATAGTTCTACATATTGACCTTTTGTTCCTCAAAATTACCAACTACTACCAAGAATAAATATATGTAATTGAAGAAGAAACTTATTTCTAGTAGAGGAAGAAGAAACTCATTTCTAGTAGAGGAAGAAGAGTATGATACTAATTTTTGAGAGGAGGATGAACTTTTTAGGAATTATCTTGATGCAATTGCATGAGAACTCTCATTTTTCTACTTTTATTTACACTTACATACTTGTTAATCTTTATTACACATTATATATGTATTTTATATTTCATTTATGTTTTATCATTTGATTCTTGTGTGTTTTCACACTTTGATATTTGCATGTGTTATCCTTATTGTGCATTTCTATTCTCATTTCATCTTCTATATTATTTATTCCATGAATATTATGCTTAAATTCTATTCTCATTTTACCTCATATAACTTGATTTTGCATTGTGTAGGAAGATTAGTACAATCATAAAGAGGATTATCATGAAATATTTTAGGTTGATATTCATAATTTGATAGATATAAACAATATATAATGTTTGCATAATAGCATTCCTAATGGATATCATACCATTCACACTTATCCAAATCTTGTGGTACAATAAAGGTGTATGCAAGTCACCAAAATTGCCACATTTTAATCTTTAGGACTATCACACAATTAGAGTCTTATCCTTGCATGTCGAGCCTTTTTCATACAATCTAATGAAGGGTAATCATGTTTCAAAGGAATAGATTTTATTAAATTCCTTGAGTTCTAGAAGGAGAATTGTTTAAGACTATCATAACAACATTAGATACAAACATGGCCTCTAGTAGCATTGACCCACCCACGTCAATGCAATGGTGCAGTCAATTGGGCCCCATGACATATAAAATGAAAAAAATACATGTTTCCATGCTCACATTGCTCTTAATCGATATTTTTTGAAATAATGTATTCATTTTTGGAATGGTAAAAAGGTATCAAGCTGACCAAAATCAATATAGGTATTATAAATGGACCTCATATCCACCTATAGGTTTAGAAAAAATGTTCCTAAGTGAAAAATATTTTGAGAACCAATCTATAAAATATGTTTGTTTACATGTTTACACTGTTCTTAATTGGCATTTTTTGTAAGAATGCATTCATCATTGGAGTGGTTGAACAGTGTTGAGCTAGCTAAAATTGAGACAGGGTATTGTAGAGGGACCTCATATCCTCCTATAGGTTAATATAGAATATTCTTAGGCTCCATGAGCTCTAAGAACTACTATATCATAGTTTGGTAGCTTTTTCCTCTTAGGTCTCTTAAGACACTATGTTGGAATAATGTATCCCAGAATGATTAAGATAGATGGGCTATAGAAAAAGGACTCTAGTAGCATTGACCCACCCACCTTGATATTTTTTTGTAGTTGTTTGGACCCAATGACACACATAGTGCAAAAAATGTGTGTTTCCACATTTATGTTGCTCTCAAATGATGTTTTTTCAATAATGCATTCATTATTGAAATGGTCAAATTATGTCAAGTTGACTAGAATTGCAATATGGTACTATAGAGGGACCCCATATCCACCTATAGGTTTAGACAAAACATTCCTAAGTGTCATGGATTATGAAAAATACTCCATCATAGTTTGGAATTTTTTTGCACTTAGGTAGATCTTAAGAGACTTTGCCTGAATAGTGTAGCTCAAAATGATTGGGACAGTTGGGATGAAAAGTGAGGCATCCCCTAGCATTCAACCACCAACCCCTACATGTTCCCATAGTAGATTGGTCCCCACGAGATAAATAATGCAAAATGTGGCTCTTGGCATGGTTGTTTTGAATGCAAATGACATTTTTTGCAACATTGCATCCATCATCAACAAGGCCAAATGGTTTGGAGATAAGAAAAACTAAGATAATTTATTGTGTAGTGACCCTATGTGAAATTGTAGGTTCATACAAGCCATTTGCAGCTGTCATGGATTTCGAGAACTATTTCATCATAGTTTGGCATTTTTTTCACTTAGGTCTCCTAAGAGACTTTACCAAAATCTTGTATTCTGGAACAATCATGAAATTTGGGATAGAAAATATGGCCTTCCCTAGCATTCACCCACCCACCCCAACATTTTTTTTGCAATTGGTAAAGGCCCCATGAACAAATAATGAAAAATATGGCTCTTAGCATGGTTGTGTTGAACACAAGTGATACTTTTCACAACATTGAATCCATCTTTTCCATGATCAAATGGTTTGGATATAATAAAATTTGAGAGATTTTATTTTGGAGGGACCCTATGTGTGGTTATAAGTTCATATGGAACATTCATAGGTGTCACATATTTCAAGAACTAGTTTGTCATAGTTTGGTAGTTTTTGCACTTAGGTCTTTTAAGAGACTTTGTTGGAAGCCTATAGTCTGGAAGGATCAAGATAAAGGGGTACAAAAATATGCCTCTCCTAGAATTCACTCACTCACCCTAAAAATTTCATGCAACTGATTGGAATCCATGAGACAAGAAGGAAAAATATGGCTCTTGGAAAGATTGTGTTGAATGTAAATGACACTTTTTGTAACATTCCATCCATTGTTTCCATAGTCAAATGGTTTGGAGATAAAAAAAATTAAGAGAGGTTATTATGAAGGGACATGTCACATAAAACTACACCCTATTGAGCAAGAGTTCAGTGTTCTAATGACACAATGGAAACAACCTCAAGGTGTGGAACCTTGCACAAATGAGGTTGTCTCTAGAGAAGGACAACTTCCTCCTCTAATCTAAGTGCAATGTGTTGGTCTAACCTAGCACATGAAAACCCTATCACTACTCTACTCTAACAACTCAGAAGGAAAACATATAGAAGGATAATATGAAATGGAACAAGAGGTGATACACCAAGATATAATTGTTTCTTTTTTCTTTAGAATAGCATAATGCATAAATAAAACAAGTAAAACAAATACTCATACATGAAGGTAAATGGAATTTACTCAGATATGCAAGAGATAGCAATCATAATAGCTGAACTTTATTAACATAAAGCTTAGAAGCAATCTTTACAATGGTAGAATACAAAAAATGCAGTGTCTACAAGAGAAAAACCCTAGAGGAGCCAGAGGAAGAACCCCCAAAAAGAATACAAGTGTTGCTTTTATAGATCAAGCATAACTTAGATGATCTCAAACCAAACCCTAACCCAACTAGGGTTAGTAGTCAAGGAGATATGATCAAGGAAAGATCTACTCATGAAGTCCACACCAAAATGAGAGCCTGAATAATTCAAGACTTGCACACCATACCCATGCCATAAATGCTTTGACAACACGAGAAAACATTCCATAAAAATATCCATGAATGAAAACTTGGGACTCACAAGAAATCAACGTCTAAATCATGTCCTAACAATAGAATTCCACCTACAACACACAAAATAATATCTGCACTGTCGTAGCCATCAATGCAGTACAGGGGGAGCACATAAAAAATCATCCTGGAGTCGCTTGGATTTGATTTGGTTGTTGAAAATGCAGTTGTACCATTACTCTAGGTCCTCCCATGAACACAACATGCTTAGCCGTTGGAGTTTGAAATTAAGTTGTTAGATCGTGGATGGATGCCTGAGATCACAACCCCAATAGAATTTTAAAACATGGTCGTTTGATCGTCATGAGATATATGATCAGTAGTCATTTTGAGCTCCCTTCTGAAGCCACTCCCTTGAAAACATGATGGCATGCATCCCTATGATGCAATAAAATAATGCCACATCACCCTTATATCTCCCCTTCACAACCATAGCACATCACAATTTATCTTTGTGCTTTATGAATTTAAAATCTGATGCCCTGAGACCTCACGATAGCCTATCCCACTGACACCTTTCATTATATCGTACTCGCGTAGGGCAAAGCCAAGAACCCATCATCACATATCACTTTCATGTACACGTGTCATCCTCCCACATTCACATAAGCAACTAATGACATCACCCTCTAAGCAATGTGAGCACGTAGAAGCTTCCTGATTGTTAATCATCGATCTCAACTGTTGATCTTCATGGGAAAATATTTGTCACCAAACTTAGGAAATAATAAAGCCTTTGATACTCCATGGAATCGGTAATCACTTAGGTCAAGGGGTTGGTCACCACGATAACTTCAAAGGCTTAAGTCAATTTTGGACCCTTCAAGGAGAATTCATGCAAAAAATGGCCAATGTAGGATCTCTTAGATCGGTTATGAATGATGGGTCACCAAAGGGTGGCATGAAATGTCAAAATTTTTGGTGATTTCTATGGGATGATTGTTTGCCATGGAATTAAAGTGCCTTATCAGTCCATTTGACACAAAGTCATGAAGGTGATTTACAAAACTAGGCCTCCCACTTGGGCAAAACAAAACATGTGCAAGCCTACACTTGGAGAAAAGCATGGAAACTAGAACATACATTCCCTTAAGGAGAATGTAGGGTGTGCAAAAGCACTTCGTGAAAAACAAGATATTTACAATATGTACATGAAACTCAAAAATCATCAGAAATAAGGTTTAGATGAACCCCATTGACTGAGATTGTAAGAACCTCGCCATCCAACATGGAAAAATGGAATGCATTGACCTCCTTGCAGCTAGTGATGACATATGGACCACTCCAAATGGCATCAAATTTAGAATGTCTTCCAGCTTTGGCTCTTTCTGCATCCTATTTCAGCACTAGATCTCCTTCTTGGAACATCCTGTGGACTACTCTTTTGTCAAAGATTATTTTAACCCATGCTTGATGGGTTTCTATGACTTTCATAAAAAAATTCCTTATATCCTCCAGTTCCAAAATCTCATCCAACCTTACTATCATAGCATCATTTTCTTCTAACTCCACTTGATGTGCCAGCTCAAGGGAAGACAACTCCAATGATAATGGTAACCTTATCTCCCTTCCATAAACTAGCATGAAAGGAGAATTACCAATTGCTCTTTTAGGAGTAATTCTATCAGCCCAAAGGGCTATCTTCAATTTGTTGTGCCAGACTCTTTGGTTGTCCTCTATGGTCCTCTTGATAATCCTAATGAGATTTTTATTTTAAGACTCAGTCGGGCCATTACCCTAAGGGTAATAATTGTATTTCTTCAAGTAGATGCCATGCCTCATTTCCCAATCAATTATTTAAGCACTAGTAAAATCCTTAGCATTATCTGAAATGATGGTGGAAGGAGTGTCAAATCCTGTAACAATTCCATAAAGTAATTCCAAAACTAGAGCATCAATGGTATCCTTCAAGGAAACTACCTCAGTCCACCTGGTAAAGTAGTCCATGGCTTTCAAAAATCCATTTATGACCAGCACTTGATGGTGGATTTATCATGCCAATAAAATCCAAACCCCGCTGTGTAAATGGTTGGTCAACTTGAATGGGATGAAGAGAGAGGGTAGCCTCTCTTTTCTTTCCAGAAAAGAAAGTACACTTCTTGCAATTTCTTACCTATTTGTGAGAATCATTGAACAAGGTGGGCCAATAATAACTAGCCATCATGATCTTTGAAGCAGTAGTCCTTGCAGAAAAATGGCCACTTGAAGAGCCATCATGGAATTCTTCCAAAATTTTGTTAACCTAGTTTTCCTCTATGCATCTTAATAGAACACCATTAAAATCCTTTCTGAAAAGTATGCCATCCACTATGACACATGGAATAGGCTGTAATCTATAGTGTCTTCTCTTGGTCCTATCTAGACCTAGAGGATACCTACCTTCTACAAATAGGTAGTCATATCATTCACCTAGATTCTATGAGTATCAATGCTGGGTGCTTGTTGTTCTTGTGACACAAGGGAATCCTCTACAAGAGTCTCAAGTGTTGAGACAAGTTGTTCACACAACCCTTTTCCTCTCACTAGATTGGTGGTTTTGATGTCAACATCATACTCGACCACCTTGGTGATCTATCCAACCCTTTTTTATTGATATCTCTACATAATAGGAATTCTTTAACATTGACATGGGGCACCATTAGTTATATCTTGTAGTTAGACAACATGTGTCTAATAAATTTTTTCAATGCCCTAACAACAATAAGAGCTTTCTTTTCAGCATAGTTGTACTTAACCTCATAATCTTTAAGCCCTTCACTAAAGAAAGCAATGGGTTGCTCCATATTTTCTTTATTTAGCTAGTTAGGACAGCTGATATACTTGCTTCACCTCCAAAAGTATAAAGAATGAGATCCTTGTCATAATAAGGATTGACAAGGGTAGGAGCCTGAGCAATTTCCTGCTTGATAGCCTCAAAGCTATCCTTACCTTCTTTGGTCCATTTGAAAACCATGTTTTTCTTAAGCATAGAGGTAAGAGGCTTTACAAAAGCAGGAAGATTAGGAATGAACCTCCTCAAAAATTTAATTGTTCCCAAGATACTTTGTAATCCCTTCTTGTGACTGGGAAGTGGGATGGCCAATATAGATTTTACTCTTGTAGGATCAATGACCAAGCCATCCTTTGAAACAATTTTTCCAAGTAATTTACCCTGATTAGTGGCAAAGACACATTTATTTTGATTTAGGTAAATACCATACTCCCTACATTTCTGAAATACCTACTCAAGGTGGCTAAAATGGTCTCTTGCATGTTTTGAAAATATTGTGATATCATCCAAGTAGACCAAAACAAACTGTCTAAACACACCTCGAAACATCATATCCATGGCTCTCTAAAAAGTGGCACCTACATTGGTTAGACCAAAATGTATTTTATAATAAGAATAGGTGCCCCACTTTGTAGTAAATGTTGTCTTGTGTTGATCAAATTCTTGGACCAAAATTTGATTATAGCTTGAATAACCATCCAAGAAAGAAAACCTTTTTGACCCACTGAATCTTTTTAAAATCTACTCCATGGAGGGGAGGGGATAATGATCCTTTATGGAGGCTCTATTTAGATCCCTAAAATATACACAAAGCCTAATTTCCCCATTCTTTTTCCTAACAAGAACTAAGTTTTCCACCCATGAAGAATTCTTGATGGGAAAAATGATTCTAGCCTCAATCAATTTGGCCAAATCTTTTATCATCAAAGGCTCAATTTTAGGATTTATAGGCCTTTGCTTTTTCCTTATAGGTTTGGCATCTGAATCTAATTCAATGGTATGTTGGGAATGGGTCAAAACCCTTTAGGTCTCATAAGTCCAAGCAACTACATCATTGTATCTATTGCAAAGATCTATGAAAACTTTATGTTTAGTAGTAGAGAATACCTTTCCCAAGTTTAGAGACTTTCCTTTTGAAATCTCTATTGGCTTGAAGTCACCCTTCTTTTCAGCTAAGTTCATCCTTTTCTACTTTAACTAATCATCAAGGTTGAAGATACCTTCAAGAGTGATGAGACCATTTGGTAGCTTGTTGCTACTCAGCTGCACAATATAATCACCATATTGATTTTGTAGCTTAGAATGATTTATTTTAGAAAATTTTGCCTCCTCTTGTAGAAAATTCACTATCTGTTGGCCAATTTTAAAGATCTGCTAGTGATCTTAATTATCTAGAACAATAGGCCTCACAACAAGATTGATATGTTGATCTCTTTTTCTTGCAATATGTAATGATATGTCAAACTGATCACTAACTATTGCAATTCTATCAACATGCTTATTCTAATTTCTCAGAGTTGTTTGGATGTTAAAACCTTCAAATCCGTCTATCAAATCCAAAATCCTGTGCTTGTAGGATTTGATCATATTGTTCTTGGTTGAGCTTTGAGATTTGACCCGATGAACAACCAATTCATTGTCACCAAAAAATTGCAACAACTTTATGTCCCTTTTTTGTGCCAGTTGGAGACCTTGGATGAGTGCTCCATACTCATCCACATTGTTAGTGCAACTAAATTGAAGCCTGAAAGAGAAGTAATATTTCTCGTTTCTTGGAGACACCAACATTACACCAACAACAAAACCATTTTTGTTTCTCGCACCATCATAAAACATTTGTCCCAATCCCCCTAGATCCTCTTGAGTTTTTATGAGATTGGGGATAGTATAATTCTTTTAATGAATGCAATAGGTGTCAAGACTAGTCTCCTCCATTTTGGAAATAGTTAATGGGTCAAATTGTAAAGCATTTCCCCATTCATCCAACAAAAAATCAGGTACCTCCTCTATACGATTGGCAGGATCATGAATAGAACACTCCTCCTTTTGATCATGCAATGTACAGTTCATGTTTATTGGACCAAAAGTGTAAGGCTCTAGATGATCCTTTGCTATGGGATCAAATTTGATGGCTGCTTTAATACCATATCTAGTTCTAAATAACATGTGAGACCAATCAACATATAAGTATCCACCTATCTTATCGGTGAAATCTCTAGACAAAAAAATGGAAAAATGAGCAGGGAGGTCTATGACTAAAATATCTTGCAACACATCATAGCCATGGCATGCATGCAAAGTTAATTTTAGGTTCTTAATTACTCCCACAGTTTTGACAAAAGTGTGATCCAATTGTAAGACTCCCTTTGTCATAGGTTCATATTTAATACTAAGGAGATAAACAATTACCTTAGGTATAACTGAACTACTTGCCCTTGAATCTATCATACCACTAATGCACTATATAATTTCCAATAATTAGAGAAATATAGAAGGGAGGTGGCTTACTGATTTTTCTAGAGTTTCCTTGTTCTTTGGGTTGCACCAAGATATTTGATGGAGTAATTTTCTCCTTTTCTTGTACATTACCATAATGCATATACTCTTTCAAAGCCTTATGTAGAAAATCCCTTTGGGATGGAATGGATAGAGCCTCCCACATAGTAACATTCAGATTGGATTTTTTCATTTGATCCACTATGTTGAAAGGAAGCTAACTGGTTTTAGAAGGAACCTTTGGAACAGTAAGGTATGTTCTGGTTGCTTGGGTGATCTTAGGTTGCTCCATTTCTTGTTTGGGCCTACTAGCAGGCTGATTAGATTGTGTAACATCTGCTATTCTACCTATTGCTCCAAAATCTACACTTTGTTGAGGTTGTTCAGAGATTGATGCTTGCCCAACCATGGAAGATTCACCACCCTCCATTGCTCTTTTCTTTGATCTTTTATTCTAAGCTATTGTATCAACAATTTCTTGATTTACACCACAAAAATATTCTTGATGCCAAATGACCAATGAGGAGTCTTCATGTGCATGATTTTGATTACTATCAGTTGTTTGGTTTCTGCAAATTGTTGTGCTGAAGTAGAGGTTTCATTATGAACTACTAGAGTTTGTAAAAACTCTCCATTTTGGACAACATTTTGATTATGAGCTTGTTCACAAGGGTAAAACCATTCCTGCTCTTGGGCTAGATTATTTTAAACTGGGATCAAAACTTTTGAAGTGTTGGTAGTAGGTGGATGTATGTTATTCATGGGCTTGGTATGATTCCACTGATTTTTTCCTTGATAAGGTGGTCTATTTCGCTAATAACCCTAACCTTGAGGCTGATAGGGCCTATTATTTTGAGCTTTCTACCTCTTCATTGATACTAACTCATCATTCATACTTCAGAGCAAGGTGCCCCAATCTTTTGGAACTGTAGCAAAAGTAGAAGGTTGGCTTGTGGAAACCACTACAATAGGAGCTATTGTTGGTTGTGAAGGAATCTTTGAGAATAAAGGCATTGGTGGACTAGGATCTATCTTCCCATCCTGTATTAAAAAAATTATTCCCTTATGGAAAGATCATATGCTCCAAGGTAAAATCACCCATTGACTGAATCATAACAGCTACATCACTGTTAAGATCCCTTAAGAAATACAAGAAATCATACTCAAGAGAAGGCTTCACCAAGGCAAGGATTCTATCCCAAGTATTCTAAAATTTGTAATTGAATTCACTCATGAATTCATGAGGTGCCCTCTTAATTTTTGTCAGTTGTTCTACCAGGGATAGGTGGTCACTTTTATTTTCAAAATTATTGTATAATTTCTCACCTAACTCATCCCAATTGTGAATGGAGTTGGGTGGCAATCCTCTATACCACTGCAATGATTTACCATTAAGAGAAGTGACAAGAAACCTAACGGTCGCATTGTCTTCTATTACATCATGCACTGAGCATATATTTTCCACATCTATGATGTGCTTTTCTAGAGTTTTAGATGTTTCACCAATGAAATGGGGAATGCTTTTGAGGGAATTAACAAGTATATCATTTTTTTGGGCTAAAATTAAAGGGCTGATTTTTGGGTAAATCCATATGGAATAATGCCCTATTTGTATGGACAAAAGGTGTTCTAGCTTGAAATAATCTACCCATAGGTGACGTATATTGAGCTTAAAGAGATGGATTTGTGCTCCTATTTCTCCTAACAGGTGATAAAGATTGTCTATTTCTTCTTCTAAAAATAGAAAATGTGAGTTGAGTATATTGGAAGTTACCTCTAGAAGATGCTCTTGTTTGAATTTGGGGCATGAATGCATAGGTCTTCCTTGTAACCAAGTGTTTTGAGCAGCAATTTGAGTCACCGAATTTGATGTAGAGTCCTCCTTTGATTGCAAAGTCACCAGGTACTTGTTTGGGAGCCTGTTCAAGGATAGAATGCTGAGAGCAACACCACTCTCTCAATCATGATGAAGTGAAATTTCTCCTTGTCCCATCAAGCATGCTAAAAATTGTTGTCTCATAAAACTGCACCCTATTGAACAAGAGTTCATTGTTCTAATGACACACTAGAAACAACCTCAAGGTGTGGGACCTTGTGTGAATGAGGTTGAGTCTCTGGAGAAGGATGACTTCCTCCTCTAATCAAAGTGAAATTTGTTGGTCTAACCTAGCACATGAAAACCCTATCACTACTCTACTCTAACAGCTCACAAGGAAAACAAATAGAAATATAACATGAAATGGAAAAAGAGTTGATACACCAAGATAGGAATTTTTTTATTCTTGCTTTAGAATAGAATAATAATCAATGAAACAACTAAAACACATACTCATACATGAAGGTAAATGGATTTTAATCAAATATGCATGAGATAACAGTGGTAATAGATAAACTTTATTAACATAAAGCTTAGAACCAGTCTTTACAATGGTAGAATGCAAAAAATGCTATGTCTGCAAGAGAAAAACCCTAGAGGAGCTAGAGGAAGAACCCCTAAAAATAATATAAATGTTGTTTCTATAGATCAAGAATAACTTAGATGATCTCAAACCAAACCCTAACCCAGCCAAGGTTAGCAGTCAAGGAGATTTGATCAAGGAAATATCTACTCATGAAATCCATGCTAGAAAGAGAGCCCAAAGAAGCCAAGATCTACATGCCATACCCTTGCCATAAGTTCTCTAACAACACGAGAAAACATTTCATCAAAATCTCCATGAATGAAACCCTAGGACTCACAAGAAATCCACATCCAAATCATGTCCTGATAGGATAATTCCACCTACAACACACAAAAGAATATTTGCACCACCCTAGCCATCAATGTAGTACGGGAGAAGCATAGAAAAAATCATCCTGGAGTTGCTCAGATTTGATCTGGTTGTTGAAAATGCAGTTGCACCATTACTCCATGTCCTCCCACGAGCACAACATTTTTAGTCGTAGTTTTAAATTAGGTCATTAGATCATAGATGGAAGCTTGAGATCACAACCCCAATAGAAGTTTAAAACATGGTTGTTCAATTGTCATGAGATATATGATCAATGGTCATCGTGATCTCCCTTCACATTGTGTCTCCCTTTTGAAGTTGCTCCCTTGAAAATGTGATGGACTACATCCCTACGATGCAATAAAATGATGCCATGTCACCACAACCATCACACATCACGATTTAGCTTTGTGCTTTATGAATTAAAAATGTGATGCCCTGAGACCCCACGACATCCTATCCCACTGACACCTGTCATCATACCACACTCCTGCAAGGCAAAGACGAGGACCCATCATCACATATCACTTTCACAAACATGTGTCATCCTCGCACATTCTCATAGGCAACTGATGACATCACCCTCTGAGTAGTGCGAGCGTGCGGGAGCCAGTTGATCATTAATCACTAATCTCAACTGTTGATCTTCATGGGAAAATATTTTTCACCGGACTTAGGAAATAATAGTCTTTGATACTCCATAGAATTGGCAATCGCCTAGGTCGAGGGGTCGGTCACCACGATGACTTCAAAGGCTTAAGTCAATTTTGGACCTTTCGAGGAGAATTCATGCAAGATATTCCATCTAGGATCTCTTAGATTGATTATGAATGATGGGTCACCAAAGGGTGGCATGAAATGTCAATAGGACCCTATGTGTAGTTTTAGTTTCAAACAAAATATTCATAGGTGCTATGGATTCCTAGAACTATTCCATCATACTTTGTCAGTTTTTTGCACTTGGGTCTCTTAATAAATGTTGTTGGAAGGGTAAAAGCACAAACTTGTTTCACACTTTATAAAGGAATCAACCAACAACAAAAAAAAATTTGAACTTTGACTATTAGAAACCAAGATCGGACATGCAAACCAAAAGGCCTTCCACAGAAGAGAAAAACAATAAAATGCAAGAGCTTTGCATGAGCTTTGCATGAAGATGTGCAAATTGATATATTCAGAATTAAGAAATTACATGAGATGATTTTCTTTATAAAAGCAATGTGTGCAACCCTAATGTTGACCTAAAAGGGAAACCCTAGTGTGCACACTTAATAATTAATCAATTATTAATGTGCCTAAGTTTAGCTTAAGTAACTAAAGGAATAAGTGACTTAATTAATTAACCAATATGATATAATTAATTAAGTGTAATAACTTATTAATCTAACACCCCCCCTTAAGATGAACTTAGGAAGTAGCTAAAACACTAGAAAAAAGATGCATGAAAGAAAAGATGGGTCCCGACAACTAGGCCTGATCAGGTACCCATGTACAAATGCAATAATAAGGTAAAAAAGGAAAACCCAGTGGGGCAAAACCCCCCTACAATGAGATGACTATTACAAAGAAGCACTAGAAGAACACTGCAGAGTAACACTGGAACCGCAATTTGACAAGCAAGGAAAGATACTTCTATTTACAAGAAACCATATCGGAATCATAATAATGCAACAATAGACCCGATGCCATGAAACACTCAAAAACTCCAAACTAGAACAACCCTAGAATCCATAAAGCAACAATAGATAAAATGATGACAGAATCTAGAAGCCGTGTATCTCAATGCCAATGCCAAACTAAGACTAAAACTCTTCCATGAGAACAAGTACCATAAAGACTCTAGAACATTAACCACAAATTTAGTGGCCCTCAACTGAGATGGATCTGATGTGGATCATTAACCATAGGCTCTCAATCTAAAGTGTGAACCGATATGAATCTGATATGTGTCAAGCTAAGACAAAAATGTGGCCAAAAGAAACTAAGAAACCAGATTACAACCCATGCGAGTTGTCATCAAAAAACAAGAAGATCAAAGTGCATGCACACTCTAATCAGATTATTATGCAAGAAACCCCCCTAATGGAACTTTATATTAGTTAATTTATTACAATACCCAATGATTGCAAAAGGAGATAATACTAAACATTCATAAACAAAAAATAAAAAAAGACCTCAGATATGTGTAGAGGACTGAACCAACTTTCCAATGCCACAAGAATGGCGAAAAAAGGATCACCGAGTCAAAAGATATGCCCTCAAGAGTGAAAACAACAACATATGATTTCAAGGACCTGCAAAATAAAGTTGGAGCATCATCAGGAAAAAATACCTATACCAATAGAACGGGTTCAAAACCAGTTTTCCAATGATATCTCTTTTGTGAAAAACTGACTCCGTATGCAAAAGTTACGCCCATTTTAGTGAAAGGTGCTCCAAAATGGCCAATATGGTCTGCAGGCAGCCCAATGGGCTAAAAGAATTTGGGCCCCTAGTCCTGTCCACGACCAGGGGCTAGCGGGTAGAGAGTTGCAGTAGAGCCCTTGGTCACTAATATGACCAGGGTTGGGGTTGAGGGGCCGGCCGGGGGCTAGGTGCGCGCCCGGTCCCCCATGTGAGCGTGGCCAGAGCAGACTGGGCCCGCAGGGGCTAGCGAACTGATCAGTGGACCGATGGCCGCCTGGTGGCCGCTGGGTGGCGGATCGGCAGCGGAGCTGATTAAAACTACAGGCGCTTTATTAAGGATGTTTTAAAATATATATTTTTGGATTTTCGTTCCATTTTTGCCTTGTGGCGTGTTGGGGAGGCCGTACGACTTCTCTGGCAAATTTTTTTTGCCTCAAAAACCAACTTCTCCAAAATCAATGAAATGACAAGCGTTCTTAGGGTTTTGGCTGCTACGAACATGATGGTGACCTCTGTTTTAGCCCAAAGTGCCTTGAAAAATTAGCTACCCCCAAAGCTTGCAAAAAATCACCGAGCTTGAAACCCTCGCAGATTTGTTCAACGATGACCAAAATCAGTAAAATAAAAGTCAATCCTGACTTTTTCCAGCACTCTGAATCCAATGGTGAAGCTTGATCTGATCCAAAATGCTGCATAAATGAACTCAAGGAATGAAACCCTCGAGGAATCCCGAATGAACTCTACAATGATTTTCTCAAAAATCTGAGAAGGGGTTGCATATCAAAACTCTGATACCATGTTAGAAACCAAGATCAGACATGCAAACCAAAAGGCCTTCCACATAAGAGAAAAATAATAAAATGCAAGAGCTTTGCATGAATATATGCAAATTGATATATTCAGAATTAAGAAATTGCATGAGATGATTTGCTTTATAAAAGCAATGTATGCAACCCTAATGTTGACCAAAAAGGGAAACCCTAGTGTGCACATTTAATAATTAATCAATTATTAATGTGCCTAAGTTTATCTTAAGTAACTAAAGGAATAAGTGACTTAATTAATTAACCAATATGATATAATTAATTAAGTGTAATAATTTATTACTCTAAAATCGACCACATAAAAGTGGTATTTATGTTTTGAATTTCAAAATGATGTAAACTAATAAAATGTAGAACTTTTGATGAAGTTTATTCTTGTAATTTTTTAGATTTTTAAAACATTATTTTAATTATTTTTCTATCAATTTAAGAACATATTTTGGAATGCTGAAAATTTCATTAAAAAGTGACATTCACTAGACGTCAATAAACAAATTGAAAAAACTTTATTTTTCCCTGAATTTTTTTTCTCCAAATAAGTAACTTCAATATCTAATGCATGGAAAAAAAATTCAAATTTTGATGTATATTTTTCTCGTAATAACATTTTAAAGTCAAACTTGTCAAAATTTGAAAAATTTCATTGGATGTCAACTATTGTCTATTTTTTTAATCATTTTCAAAAAACAAAGTATACCCTTTTGAAGAGGACTCTCTCCTCTAGTGCACCATATATTTTTAAAAAAATTTAAATATGTTTACTATTTTTTTTAAATTTCTAATCAGCCTCTTTTTTAACTTTAACAACGTACTTGCATTATTTTAAAATAAAATATATTAAAACTAATCAAAATATTAAAAAATATATATATTTGGATTCACCACTCCAATCTCTACAAAAGGGTATTTTTTTTTTTTGTAGAAAAATCATTCCAACTGGAGAAATACTTTGTTGAAGTTGAATGCTTTAGAAAACTCTAAAAAAAGGTGAGTTGGCTGCCAAGTAAGATGTGAACTAGATATGTTCAACCAGACCATTTTTCGTCTGACCAGGCTTCAGCCGAAACCCTCTCGACTGGAACCTGCTCAACTGAAACATGACCAACCGATAGGTGGTCGGTTGAATTTATTTAGGCTGAAAGTTGTTCATATATATATTAGATTTTTTCAACTCAAGAAAATTTGGTAAAATACAAAGGAAGGCATATTTCAACAAAGGAAGGCTTATTTTGACAAAAGAAGGCTTATTTCAACAAAAGAAGGTTTATTTCAACAATAGAAGACTTATTTCGATAAAAGAAAACGTATTTGGACAATAGGAGAGCTATTTTTGAAGGTACGTTGATCTTCAACTTATAATTGATTATGCCACTCTTTTGATGAGTGCATTTGAAGTTAGTTTCCATTATTTTTCATTTGAATATGGTTGAGAACTATTTTTATTAGGTTATGGTGTACACATGTACAAAGCCCCACAATTTTGGATCATTAAAGTGCACCTACAAACTTGTACTGTGAGATTTGTAAAAATATATTTAACTTCACCTAGTGTGTTTTAGATAATCATTAAATGTATTATGTGATTCAAAGCTACTTCTGCCTTAAATCTATACATGAAATTGTTGCATCTTATGATGATATTCCTTCTACATGTCATTATGATTAGATATTTCCATAGAGCCACATGTTCTTTTTATATCCTTCTTCATTTTATACATTATGATGCGTTTCACATGATCACCATTCTCCCATAGATCATGTGACACCTATCAATAAATTCATTTAGATATATACCTTTCATGATGCTTGGAATATGTAAATTGATTATATTTTGTTAGCCTAGATCATGTATGCACATTCATGCTTCATATTTTCTTACATTGCATGATGATATCGAGCTTACCCATGATATTTAGAGAAACCACCTAATATGAGATATATGAATTAAATTCTTAGATTTCATTATTATTGATCACCAATTCTATGTTTTTCCATTCTTTTTAGACTAGTTTTATGAACATTTTCACATTCCTAGTTAGCATGGGGATGATGCGAAGACACCTCTTGTATTACATTTTGACACAAGAAAATTTAAACATGTGTTAAATATGACTTTTATGTCACTTATTCTTGGTATCATTTTAACTTTTTACTTTTTTCTATGCCATGTATATCGTGACCCCCCTCACCCATTCTTCCATATACCTTAATAATATATTTCTTTATATTTTAGATTTTTTTAATACACCTTGTTTATTATGATTTTTCACACTTATTTTATTTTTATATTTGGTTCCATTCTTATATTCCCTACTTGGAGTCATTTTAGTTTCCAATTTATTTTCTTGAAATATTTCCTCCTATTCTCAAGTGTACATCCTCCTTATTCATTGGACTTATCTGTATTTTTTGGACACATTTGCACCTTCTTTAGATAGAACTTACTCTATGTTAATGAAATTTTCTTAAGTTCCAACTTAGTTATTTTAGCACTTATGTGTTCCATTCTCCTTCCTCATTTTTCTTTGTTGAGAATCTTCTTGCGTTATATAAATTATTCCCATGCCCACTCACTCAATTGGATTTTATTGAAAGTAATGTTGATGCCTTTCTATGGATCCTCTCCTTCAAATGTGACTACCTTGTCCATCTATATTTTATCACCAAAAATTGACTAGATCTTTCCAAACCTTATGTGTGTCCAAGTTTTCCCATGCTCTTGCATTAGGTTGGCACATCTTAGGTTCACTTGAATTGATTATGTACATTAAACTTGGAGATCAAGTCCCCTTCTTTAAAATCCATAATTGTGCATTCTTTTCCAACTTCTTCATGCCCTATAACCAATAAAAAACATCCACTTGTTATCCTTTTATGGCGTGTCTACTATCTTCCTCCAAAATTAAGGCTTAACCCAAATTTCCTTTGTTAACCCAATTTTTATTCATACATAACTTCACATACCCTATATTATACATTCTTGAACTACTTGTGCAATTTTAGATTCCCATTTTCTCAAGTATCCTCTAGAGTTCTTCAATGCTAGATGATTCAACATGTGATTCTCAAGATATTAGATCTCTAGTTTATATTTCTTTTGAACACATTATTTCTGATCTCATGTGCTATCTAAATCTAATGCTAGAAATAACAAGCTATCTTCTTTGAATAATTTTTAAGGGTTGATGTACATGATACATGTAACAATACCCCTTCTTTAAATACATAAATGGTTGTGATACACATGTGTAATTTAATTTACCCCTTCAAGTTGTCTCTAAAGTGTTTTTGTGGTTCAAGGATCTCCATGACATGCCTTTTTAATGTTGATCTAATTGGCTTTCCTTCAATCACATATGATATTGAAAATTATGAGCTTGAATGTCTTGTCAAATTTATAATATGAGCTAGTGATCTACACATATAGGTATTTCAAGCATGATGTTTCTCTTTCTATATAAATTATAGTAATCATATTATTAAAAAGATCAACATATTGATGCATTTAGTGGTGATAGTAAGTGATATCATGATCTAGTGTACATCTAGTTACATGCTAAATATTTTCATATACCAAATATGATCATATAATGTTTGTAATTTATGTATTTAAAGAGATTTTAATTGATGAACCTTTATTATACAATTTATACACTTATTTAAAGAAATTTTAATTGATGAACCTTATCATCCTAAATATCACTAGAGATTTATGTAACATAAGTAATGTAGGACCCTTATATTCAAGTTCTAACAATTCAAAATTTGAGTATGATGATAATATGGTTGTAATCTTCTTGGGGCTTGAGTTCATTCAATATGTCATTAGTTAAGACCTATTTTGTTTTTCTTTTCTTTATTTTTATTTAAATGTTTGTGTTATTTTTTTTATGTCAATACAAAGATACTAGACAATAATCCAGTGTGTGGCTATGTTAATTATTTCTTGCATGTTGTGTACACATGAATTTTAGATGATGCTTGAGGTTATAGAGTGCTTATAGTATAAATATATGAGCTCATTATGTTTTGAAAACCAATGTTATAATTTCTTTTATTTTTTTTACTTTGGCTTTAAAACAAATGAACAATATTTAGTGTTCTATTTATGCAATATTAACTACATTCATTGAAAGCATGTGTGTAAATTTGTATGCAAGTGAATTGAAATTTGAGTGAAATTTGTGATGGGGAGTCAAAGGAAGTATGATCAAACAAGAGAGAAGAAGATAAAAGTGGGTGAAGGAACATCTATTGAGCAAGAATGACCCATAGAAATTATGGATGATCAAGGTGACGTACAGGACAAGAACAAATTGAACCTAGTAATAGAATTTTTTTGTATGGTATGAAAAATATGATGGAGATGGATGAGGATTCTCTTTTCAATAATATTTCATCTGAAGATATGTTATTTGAAAGCACAATAAAATTACACTCTAAAAGAATATGAGATGAATTTTTTGAAGAAAAATCTCTAATTGGAATAGCATAGTTAGTTGCAAAGTTATTTAGGCGAAAATAAATGACCCTTGTTTTAGAGTTGTTAGGGGTTGATAATAGGAAAAAATCATCAGGTTCATTAAGACAAACAATTTTTGAAAACTTGCAAGAAGCATTGAATTGTATTGAAAACAAGAGTCGAGCTAGCAATCCAAGTGTTACACGTAGAGCATTGATGTATGTAATTTCTAGTAAGAAATTATCACATAGAAGACAAATACAAGCAATTTATGAATTACTGAATGTTTCTAGGAGAAATATTCAAAGGTATATTGAAAAGAGAAATGAAATAGATGAAAAAATTGAGAAAAATTGGGTAAATATTTGTAGGGTTCCCTGAAAAGATAGAATTTCAGAAGATGTAAAGAAACATGTGCTTGAATATTGGACCAATCACTCTATTTCTTCCAATAGAAGGGATACTATACAAATAATAGGTGAAGATGATACAAATATTTCTTACCCAAGACATTTTATAGATACAACACAAAGTGAAATTTTTGATGCATTCAAGCAAGAATTTTCAAATGTGAAGATTTTTCAAAGGATGTTTGAGACACTACGACCATCATTTGTACGTATAAATAAAGAACACAAAATTTTTTGTTGTCAAAATCATGTTGAATTTGATCTACACCTACAATCATATAAAAAATCTATGGTAGTAATTGATCGAAATATAGCCATCCTTGGAAGCACAACACAATTTGTGAAGTCTCTTGTATGCAAAAAATCAAAAGATTTAGATGAATTCAATGTTCAGTGTATAAAAAATATATGTAATGATTGTGGAAATTTGAAGAATCCTTTACAAGTTGACAATATTGAAATGCAAGTTATTTGGAAGAGATTTGAATATGAGAAAAACTCAATGAAGTCAGGAGTCGAGGCCAAAAAAATTGTTCTCAAAGAGAGTGGATTACCTTACAATGAATTTATGAATAAATTTCACAATATCATATATCCACATATCCAAAATTGTCATGGTGATGGCAAGCTAAGCAATTTTGTGATTCAAAGAATTGCTTTCCACCAGATTGTATTCTCTCTATTGTAGATTTCTCTGAGAACTATACATTTAGTCCTCAAACTGAGATTCAAAGTCAATATTATCATTCAGAGCAAGTTGCAATATTTGTGCAAGTTTCCTATAAGCATGGCGAGTTTCATGTAGATGGTATACAAAGTAGCAAAGATGATTGAATTATCATAAAAGAGGTTCACTTTTATATCAGAGATGATACGGGTCATGATAGAAACTATGTAGCTCATTGTTTTGGAATTTATTTTGAAGACCTGAGATGACATGGCATAAATGTTGAACAATATTGGATATGGTCTAATGGATGTGTTGGTAAGTGTTATTTTTTTTATTTTAAATTTTATTTACTTTTAGTTTTGAGACTTAAACTATTCAATTACTTATATATAATATGTTGTATACACATGTATATCTAGTTTTTGGAAACTAATTTGGTTTGAATATAATAATTTGTAACTTCATAGGATAATTTAAGTCTACAAAAGCTTTTGTTTGGTTAAGCCATCAACATGCTAGATGTGGCACCAAATTTTTGTGGAATTTTTATGAGAGTGGACATGGAAAAGGAGAGCACGATGGAGCAGGAGCATGTGTGAAGCATGCACTTCATCAACATGAACTTGCAGGTAACACCATATATATGGAATCTAGATATTTTTAAAAAAATCTATTTAAACTAAATTAAATTCTTAAACCTCAAATAACAGGTGAATTTTTTTTCCAACATGTGTGTACTTGCAGGTAATTCCATATGAAATGCAAATGAAATTGTTGAATGGTGCAAAAGTCATTTTTTCCGCTCGTGAATCAACATACAACACACGATATTTTTGGGAAGTTAGAGGTACATCTAGTCAAAAAAATTTATTTGAATTTCAAAGTGTGTGTACATGATTTAATTGAATTTTCAAATGTATATATATATATATATATATATATATATATATATATTCACTTAAATTAATCACTTCGATGTTTGTAATTTACAGATATTGATCAATCAAATCCTTATAATTGTCAAACAATTAATAGTATTAGAAGTCTGCATCAAATCATGACAACGAGAGGGAGTAGGCCTTATGCAATTAATGTGAGAGAAAAATCATGTTTTTGTGTTGATTACATTGAGGACAATGCAAATATTGTTCAATGTGAGAATATAAGAGATGGGTATGTTCCCCGATGGGAAATGAAATAATTAGTATCAATGCCTCCTTTTGAAGAAAATGACATTGTCGATGTCTACGATCCTCTATACTCAGTTGATTATGAGCGTATATCTAATTTAGTTGTTACAGGTATATAAATTGATTTATATATTCTACAAGTAAGTTTCAAGCAAGTTTATAATATTTAAGTATATTAAATATTTATAGTTTTTACTACATGGTGTGTGTACAGGAGATATTTTCACTATTATTGCAGATCCTGACAATGCGGAAGGTGTAGATTACTATTTACTAATATGTATGCAACCAAAATGCAAATTGGTGGAATCGATGACAGATGGTGATGGACAAGAGTATCCCATTGGATCAGGCATTATTGAAGGCACATATTATCAACAAATAAAGATAGATAAAAATGGTATTATATTTGTTGATTACATGTCGGGACAAAAGGTTCTACATTATAGTCACTTAGTTATAGTAACAAAAATAAATTTAGAAACTTTACATAAAAGAGGATGTGTCAAACAAAAGTGGAGGTTGCCTATCAAAGATCATGAAAATATTTTAGAAATAATTAAAGATAGAGAGGATCCAAATTATATGTACTAGGAGCTTTAAGTTATTTTTTTGATATATACATGTATGACTAGATATATATATGTACTCAAACTTTTTATAGATCTATCTATATCTATATTGATTGGACATGTGACATGATTTAGAATGGGTTTTTTTCAAAGGCTTGGTCATTTATTTCCAATTTTATTTAAATTTGTTTCATGTGGAATTCTTAAGTTCAAGAATCTTTGATTTCATTTACATTTGAAACTCCACTTATAGCATCATCTAGATCAATTTCTTTGCTTGTATATGTAAATTCATACATGTATTTAAAGATTATATGAAATTCTTAAGTTCAAGAGTCTTTGATTTCATTTGTTCAACTCCACTTAAATATGCTAGATCATATATGCTTGATACAAAACCTAGTGACTTTAAAAATGTTTGAAAATTTTGTCAAAATTCCTTTAAATCGTCTATTCCAATTGCATTTTTATGTTGGATATGGAATTCTTAAGTTCACTTGAATCTTCAATTTCATTTACATTCAACTCCACTTATATGCTAGATCATATATGTAATACAAAACCTAGTGACTTTTAAAAAGTTCATATTTTGCCTAAATTCCTTTTAATCATCTATATTCCAATTGCATTTTTATATTGGACCTGGACTTATTAAGTTCACTTGAATCTTTGATTTCATTCAAGTTCAGAAGTTCCTATTTATCATCTATTTCCAATTTTTCATAAATTTATGTTCCATGGAATTCTTAACTTCAAAAATCTTTGATTTCATTTTCTCAACTCCACTTATAGTGCATCATATGCAATACAAAACCTCTAGTACAACTTTAAAAATTCATTTTTCCTAGAAATTCCTTAAATCATCTATTTCCAATTGCATAAATGTTCCATGGAATTCTTAAGTTCAAGAATAGATTTCATTTCATTTTCATTCAACTCCACTTATAGCACATCATCTAGATCACTTTCTTTGCATGCACAATAAAATTCATGTGTATTATATCATATGGAATTCTTAAGTTAAAGAATAGATATGATTTCATTTTCATTCAACTCCACTTATAGGTCATCATCTAGATGACTTTCTTTCCATGCACAATAAAATTCATGTGTATTAGATTATATGGAATTCTTAAGTTCAAGAATAGATTTGATTTCATGTACATTCAATCCCACTTATAGGTCATCATCTAGATCACTTTCTTTGCATGCACAATCAAATTCATGCGTATTAGATTATATGAAATTCTTAAGTTCAAGAATAGATTTGATTTCATTTGCATTCAACTCCACTTATAGCTCATCATCTAGATCACTTTCTTTGCATGCACAATCAAATTCATGTGTATTAGATTATATGGAATTCTTAAGTTCAAGAATAGATTTGATTTCATTTACAATCAACTCCACTTATAGGTCATCATATAGATCAATTTCTTTGCATGCACAATCAAATTCATGTGTATTAGATTATATGGAATTCTTAAGTTCAAGAATATATCTCATTTCATTTACATTCAACTCCACTTATAGCTCATCATCTAGATCACTTTCTTTGCATGCACAATCAAATTCATGTGTATTAGATTATATATGGAATTCTTAAGTTCAAGAATTGATTTGATTTGATTTACATTTAAATCCACTTATAGGTCATCATCTAGATCACTTTCTTTACATGCACAATCAAATTCATGTGTATCAGATTATATGGAATTCTAAATTCAAGAATAGATTTGATTTCAATTAAATTCAATTCCACTTATAACTCATCATCTAGATCACTTTCTTTGCATGCACAATCAAATTCATGTGCATATATTAGATTATATGGAATTATTAAGTTCAATAATCTTTGATTTCATTTGTTCAAATCCACTTATAGCATCATATGCAATACATTTAAAACCTAGAGTGACTTTAAAAATGATTTTTTTTCCTAGAAATTCCTTATCATCTATTTCCAATTGCATTTGTTCCATGAAATTCTTAAGTTCAAGAATTTTTGATTTCATTTGTTCAACTCCACTTATTAGCTCATTGAATCTCTCTTTCTTTGTGCAAGCACATGTAAATTCATATGCAATACAAAACCTAGTGACTTAAAAATTCATTTTTCCTAAATTCATTATCATCTATTTCCAATTGTAAATTTGTTCCATGGAATTCTCAAGTTCAAGAACCTTTTGTTTCATTTGTTCAACTCCACTTAAATAAAATTGAATCTCTTAGGAATTGACCTAGAACTTACATCAAATTATTTATATTTCTTGACCTATTTAAAGACAAATTCATTTTTGTAATTAATTGTACATCCATCTTTTTAAATTTATAAAGAGAAACCATTCTAGTCCAACATTTTTATTTTTAAGGTTCAATTCTTACAATTAATCAAAGGATGATGCCAACATTAATCAAGATTGAATTCAAAGAAAAAATTAATGTTTAACTCTAATTTTGATCAAGAACATATTTAAGGAAAAAAAATAAGGTACAAACTTGCTAAATAAACAAAACCATAATAATGCACAATGTAAATCATAACAAGTGTTCAAACCATAATAATGTATGAATGTTATGTAAATCATAATAAGTGTTTAAACCATAATAATGTGATGTAAATCATAACAAGTGTATACCATAATTCATAAATTTATGTAATGTAATGTAAATCATAAAAAGTGTCTCCAGCATAATAAGAATTCAAACCATAATACTGTAAAACATGTAAAACAACTCAAATAGAGGGATATCTAGTATGAATAGAATCATATGATCCATGCCCCAATCTCTCACTCGATCCATGTCTTGATCTCGATCGTCTTGATCCATCTCCTGATCCAAGCTGTCTCGATCCTTGTCCTAATCCAATCTATCATGATCCCTGTCCTGTGCCCCGTCCCAAGCCCTGCACAAGTTCAAGTACACATGTAATTTAATTTAATACATGTATGTGTACATATAAGTAAAATTATCTAAAACTTACAATGTACAAGTTCAATGTGTTCAAATTTAAATCAAGTAATTTAAATTTTTATTATTTAAATGTACCTCATTTGTATAATGCATGGGATCGCCATCATGCTCCAAATTTCCAAACTCTGAAAAAACACCATACTACTTCAAAAAAATTTAAATACACAATTTCAATCAAGAGTTAAAGAACTACTTTAAAATAAATTTTATTTAAAATATATGTACATATGTATGTAAATTTTTAGAATGCAATATATATAAATTATTCAAGCACCTGTTGTGCCTCATCGATGGCTCTACCAATCCCATTGATATCACTAGAATGCAAAGACACTGCAGAGGGATTTGTAGTTGGTATAGTATCAGTGTGAAAAATAATCTAACTATATGTGTCATGAACATGATCAAGTGGCCCAGTAACCTTAGCATGATCTAGAACATGCTAAGGACCTAGACAAGCTATAGAATCAATAAAACCATGCAGAACATGGGAGCCTATAGGATGGTGTGGAATATCTTGTGAAGTTTCCACCCTGTGGCTCGTATGAGTAGTAGGATATCACTATCTAATAAAGGATGGTACATGATCTAGAGGAATCTTATGGTCCTCACTGATGACCTAGTAAGTTGCTAGTAAATCCAAAATGGAGACTCTACACACATTATGCAGATTCATGTCACTCATATGGGCAACATGTGATGGAGTTGGTAGATCGACATGAATAAATAGATCATAAGATGTAGATGTAGCCTCAGTGGTAGGAAGGCTAATACACGACCATAATAAGTATCTACCAAAATGATCATATGAAATCTGATCAATTTGTGTAGTAATAGTACCAATACTATCAAAAATATGGGATCTAGTGGAGCATGTTGTTGATTCCCCTACTGCTGCTAATTCCAAACATTTTGGTAAAGCCAAAAGCTTTTGACCAACTAATGCCCTCTTGTTCACGGGTGGTGGAAAATATTGACGTCTATACTTAGGTTTGTCAGAAAACCTGCCTCTACCTTGTCCAACATGCTCAGGATAATATGTGTAGTCCACATCTATCTATAAATGAAACTTCACATATAACTATTTGAAAAAATATAGTGGAAGCTCATCATTGTGAGGCCATGTATGATAAGCTTCCAACTATCTAAGATATATGAATGGAGCAACAAGCTCTTCTACACACCTCGTCACCATATATCCTCTAATTCTATTTTTTCCTCTATAAAAAGGAAGCATGGTAAACACAATTTCTTGTCAAACTAACTTGCTAAAATCTCTCCATTTCTCTGTATCAATAACACTCCTCGCAAGAGACGAATAAAAATACTCAATGCTCATACCATCATAAGGATTGACTGATTGAATTGTCTCAATCATTCATAAAATCTTGTCTCTAATATTGACTAATCTAGATCTCTATTGGCCAAATTAGGGGAGTTGTGATTGGTTTGATCTAAACATCTCAATGCATTTTCTAATCTACCAATACTCTCCTCATATAAATTTTATCTAGCCTAAGCATGTTGCTCAAACTAAGGAGAATGGTGAGATCCCTAACCATCAACCATATATATATATGTATATAAATAAAGAGATCTGCATATCATTAAAACTAAATATATGATAAACAAATTTATCAAATTTCAAAACAAATTTATCAAATTTCAAAACTAAAACATATATTTAAATTACAAATTTATCAAGTTTCAAAACTAAAACATGTGTATATATATATGCATATATGTGTACATGTACATGTATGTATATATGTGTACATGTATGTACATACATATGTGTATGTGTATGTGTATGTATAGTGTATGTATGTATGTATGCACATATGTGTACATGTATGTACATACATATGTGTATGTGTATGTGTATGTATACATATGTGTATGTATGTATGTATGAATATATGTGTACATGTATGCCATATGTATATGTATATATGTATGTATGTACATATTGATGAGGCCTAGAAAAGACCTCATAATTACTAAGTTTATACCTTTTTAATACTTTATATTTTAGCTTTAGAACTCATAATGTTTTCCTTTATGTATCCATTTATGAACTTAATGAGGTATAAAGAATTAGAATGTGAATGGTCAATATGAATGCTTATTTTTGTTAAATGCATGATTGATGTGGTGATTAACCTATGAATATTTCATATTAAGTGCACCTTTATGATGCAATTGGACTAATATTTATTTCTCGATCGAATGTTAACTATTTTTTGTTTAAAAGTGATGAATGGATGACTTGTGTATGACTCATCCTTAATTGAGTTATCTGTCAGCTGATTTCCTTTTGACTCATCAGTTTGAATGAGAGATCTACGAACCGCATCCATTGTTCCAGCAAAGCACCTCCGGTTCATAAATCTGGAATTCAATGCCAACTCAAGACAGTTATGAGGATCTACACAATTATGTTCTTGTGCGCCAGGATATCTCTTAGACTAGGATTAATTTAATTTCCCGCTTGTCTTTTATTTTAAAATAAGAGCTGGATATTTATATCTAGCCCCAACTCAGTTGGATGTTAGATTGTATCAATTTTTTAAACTTTCTCATGTAATTCATTTTTCTATTTTAAGTTAGAATCATTTTCTTTGTACTTCATCCCTATCTGGGCATATTCTATGGAAATAAAAAGAAGTTGATCTCAACTCTGCACTTAATTTTTCTAGAAGTAGAACAATCCGCTTTCAGAAGGAAGGTGATCCTTTAGTTGTTAAGTTTATTTGTCACTGCTGTGTTCTATTTTCTATTCTATCTTAAGATTAGAATCATTTCATTTGTTGTGTGTTGAAAAGAATCTTAGATCAAAGTTACATTTTATAGTTTATGTTTTCTATGGTTTATTTCTCAGTTAAAAGTTATTGTAGATTTGAAATAGTCTAAATCATCATTTTAATGGATTTTGTACAAAGAGGAACAATTACTTGTCAATTTAATGAATTGAGGAATGGAATAGTTTATTTCTAAAGCAATTAATTAAGTTTTAAATAGATTTCAAGATTCACTAGAGTAGATAAAGTCAAGATTCACTAGAGTAGATAAAGTTAATCTTCCATTCTTTCATAAATTTAAATTGTCCTAAAACGAAACCTCTCTGTTTAAATTCCATTTTGAAGGTTATTTAGAGTAAATCAGGGAATAGAAGGATAGTATAAGAATCACTTACGATTAAATAGGTATAGCACAAAAACACTCCCTATAGAGCAAAAATAACTCCAAAATTCTCTTAATCAAGTCGAAACCAACAAAACCCCTCCCAAAACCGATCCGACTCTTGTCGTAAATAGCTTTAGTTACCCCTGGGTTGACATTAAAGAGACTAAATGAGTAGGAACTATGACAAAAACGACATCCTACCATCATTTTTGGCGTCATTGTTGGGGATCATCTGGATTCAAAAGAAAATATAAGCCTTAAGTGTCGGTAAGAATCTCTCCGTTAGTTAATGAACAGGAAAAGAGATCAGTTTGGAAGATTTGTAACAGGAGATTTAGAGATTCCTTAGGAAGGGTCCCAGTCTAGTACTATGAGTTCACCCTCCGCTAGGACAGTTTCCACCCATTCAGAAAATATGGGAGATAGAGAAGAGTAAGAGGAGGTTCCTAACATAAATTTTTCTTTTCCCATTGCTTTAAATGTCCAGGCGAATGAACCACCAATAAAAAATATCACCCTTTGTTTTGCCTACATTTCGTGGGAAAACTTTGGAAGATCCTAATTAGTTTTTATTTGAGTTCAAAGTGTTGTGTCAAACTTATGATTATACATCTGACAATCAAAAATTGAAGTTATTTCCATCCACTCTTAAGGAATCAACTTTACGATGGTTTATGGGATTGAATGCAAATTCAATAAACACTTGGGATGAAATGGAACAATCTTCCTAGATAAATATCAGGATTATTGTAGATTCAGGGATAGGAAGGAATAACTACTTAAAATGAGGCAATTGGAAGATGAGAGTCTAGAGAACTATGTGGATAGGTATCAATTTGTTCAGCAAAGGTGTGGAAATGGATTAGATCGAGAAATCAGTAAATCTATCTTTTTAAAAGGAATTGATGACGATTGTAGAGATGCCCTGAATTTGATAGGAAAAGGAGATATTAATAAATAGACCTTTGAGGAAATCATTGAGATTTGTAGGAATTACTCCAGAACGAGACTAGGTTATAGGAGAAGGAACAAGGATTCCTCAATTGATGTCTCCAAAGTTATGGAAGAACTTGCAAACTTAAAAATAGATATTCTCCTTCATCTTAGTTCTCAGCCAGATAAAAGAACAGTTAAACCTTTGTCCATTTACTGTCCTAAATGTAGGGATAAACATCCACTAAGAGAATGCCCTCTTAATCAAGTAGATCTATGTGCGATATGTGAAAAGAAGCACTCTACTGGTAAATGTAGTTTCCTCTCAGAAATTAGGAACCAATTGAAGAAACCAGTAGAAGAGGAATTGAATTTTGTAGGACAAAGACAATTCAACCCTACCTTTGGTCAACCTAGAAATAATCCTAATTGGGGCTCAAATTAGTGGAGTAACCAATGGAATTCTCCTAGCCAATGGAACCCCCAATCATAGTGGAATCCTCAGAAAATAGAAATTCCACCTCCACCCATGACAACCCCTTGGGTACCACCATGGGGACAATCTAAATATCCACAATGGAACCAACCTCAATGGAAGCCAAACCAGGCCCAATGGCAGCTTAACCAGTGGTAGCCTAATCAAGGAAATAACCAATGGAAGAATTAGGGGCCAAAGAGACCCTGGAATCATAATCAGATAACTAGACAAAACCAACCTTCAAGCTCTGAGCCAGTCAATCAGCCTCAAATACCTGCTTAGCCAATTCCTAATCCTAAGAATGTTAAATCTTAGCAACCTACCTATAATGCTAACCCTAACACAGTTAATTTGAATAACATTGAAACAGGGGATATTCATTTAAGAAATAGAGTTGTACCATCAAACTTGATGAAACTAAGGAAGATCAAGAACAAAATTTAGTGAAGGAGATAGAACAAGGAATTAAGGATGATCATTTTAAACAAGCACCATTTCCTTCATGATTTCATCAAGAACCATTGGTTGAACAAGTTGATAAAAATAATGATCTGGTTGACTCCCAGATTATTGATGAGCTTAAGAAAATTAAAATTAAAATTCCCCTTTTAAGGGCTATTTGTGATATACCGGAAATCAACTAGATAATCAAAACTCTGTGTGTTAAGACACCAGGGGGGAAAAAAAAATTCCCCCCTACAATTCAAGTTGGAGGGAAGTTGTCTGATGTCTTATGAGGGAAGTTAATTCCACAGAAGTATGGTGATCCAGGAAGTCCTATGGTTACCCTTTGCATTAATGGTGTTGAAATTCAGAATGTTCTTATTGATTTGGGAGCCACCATTAATGTTGTTACTACTGAAATGACTGAAAAGATAGGAACTTTGAATGTTAAGCCAACAACTACAGTTCTACAATTAGCTGACCAATCAATTACAAAACCTGAAGAAATTCTTGAGGATGTCATTATCACTATTGACACCTGAGATTATCTTGTTGACCTCCTTGTTTTACAAACTAAATAGAGAAAGATAGGTTATCCTATTATTTAAGGAAGACCATGGTTAACAATAGCTTCCATACTCATTGATTGTAGATCTGGTAGTATGACTATTTCAAACATGATTAGATAGAAGGAATTGAATCTATATCCACCAGAAAAACCTTCTTTAACATCTAATAATCAAATTTGGATTGATGATCCTAATTCTGAAGATGAGGAAATAAGGGGCCTTGTAATGATGACCTTGGCAGAGTATGTTGAGGAGTATCAAGAATCTGCAGACATAAAAGAGGAAGATCTGGGAAGTTTTTGTGATTCTAAAACTCTACCATGTTGTCCTTTAGCTAATATCACAGGATCTGATGAAAGTCAGTTACTTCACCAACTTCTACCACATCCTTTTCCTTTGAACACTTTAATTTTTGATCCCTCGAGTCTTTAGGAAAAGACAAAATAAATTCTAGTACAAGCAGATAAACCTCTACTTATCAACAGTTTCCTAATTGTGAAACATGAGGAAGGTTTAAAAAGAATTTTGGAGAAAAATACAAAAGCCTTTGCTTGGGACTATAAGGATATGAGAGGAATCTATCCAGACATATGTACACACCACATCTATACTGAGGATGTCAAACCCATAAGACAACCTCAAAGAAGAATCAACCCTACACTAAGAGATTTTGTGAAATTAGAGATAAATAAATTACTCCAAGTAGGATTTATTTATCCTATTTCGGATAGCAAATGGGTTTCTCCATTAGTCATTGTACCTAATAAAAATGGGAAATGGAGGGTGTGTGTGGACTACAAAGAACTAAATAAGGCTACAAAAAGGGATTATTTTCCATTACCCTTCATAGATTAGGTATTGGACAATTTATCTGGAAGTAGTTATTTTTCCTTTCTTGATGGATTTAGTGGCTACAACCAGATTCAGGTAGCTCTAGAGGATCAAGATAAAATGACATTTACATGTCCATGGGGTACCTTCGCTTATAGGGTTTTACCTTTTGGATTATGTAATTCTCCTGCAACCTTTCAACATGTTGTACTTACTATTTTTGTAGATCTAACAACAACATGTGTGGAAGTTTATATGGACAATTTCACGGTCCATGGAAAAACCTATGAGGAGTCTTTGGAAAGTCTGGACAAAGTCTTAAGTAGATGTAAAAAACATAGGATGTCTTTAAACCATGAGAAGAGTTTGCTAATGATGACAGAAGGAATTGTCTTAGGTCATCACGTATCAAAAGAAGGAATTAAAGTAGACCCAAAGAAAGTTGAAATAATTTTACAAATACCCATACCTCAAAGTCAAACAGATGTAAGGAGTTTTTTTAGGAAACTCTAGTTATTACAGAAGGTTTATAGAGGGATTCTATAAAATTCCAGGTCTACTCTTTACTTTGTTGAAGAAAGACTGTGAATTTTTGTGGACTTCATCATGTCAGGAGTCATTTGATAAAATCAAACAGGCCTTAACAACTTCACCCATTATTGTTGGTCGAGTTTGGGGTGAACCATTTCACATTAATATAGATGCCTCTAACTTTGCAATAGGAGCAGTTCTTGGGCAGAAAGATGAATCTGGAGAAATGCATGCTATATATTATGTAAGAAAAAACCTCAATCCAACAAAACTAAATTACACTACTACTGAGAAGAAATTATTAGCGGTTGTGTTTGCTATAAATAAATTCTGACATTATATCACTAGATATAAGACTTTTATGGATACTAACCATGAAACTATTCATTATCTTATGAATAAAGTTGTTGTGGGAGGACACATAATTAGATGGTTGTTATTACTATAGGATTTTAACATAACCATCGTTGATAAGCCAGGTAGAGATAATGTTGTAGCTGATTTTCTATCAAGAATGGTTTTGCAGGGTAATAATGAACCTGTGGAAGATGCGTTTCTGGATGAAAATCTATTTGCAATATCTATTCAGTCACCATGGTTTGTTGATATTGCAAATTACTTAGTAACTGGGAAATTTCCTTATTTTTCAGCAAAACAAAAAAAAGGTTGATTAGAGAAAGCTCTCAGTTTGAATGGATTAATTGATGTTTGTTTAAAATGTGCCTAGATCATGTAATGCAGAGATGTGTGTAGGAAATTGGTGTATATGATATATTGAGAGCATGTCATGATGAACCAGGAGTATTACATTACTCCACCATAAGAACAGATATAAAATCTTGGGAGAAGGCTATTTTTGGCCTACTATGACTAAGGATACATATCATTATATCAAACATTGTGATCAGTGTCAAAGAATGGGGAGACCTACAAGATCAACAGAGATTCCATTATAGACACAAGTGTCACTTGAACCATTTAAAAAATGGGGTATTGATCTTGTTGTCCCAATAGATCCTCCATCAAAGGGAAATCATTACATACTCGTATGTACTGATTATGTTACAAAATGGGTGGAAGGCAAAGCATTGCCAACTGCTAAGGAGGAGAAAGTTGCAGATTTCATATACAAGAAAATTTCACAAAGATATGGAGCACCTAAAGCACTCATGTCAGATCAAGGGCCACAATTCATGTCTTTGATGCTTCAAGAATTCCTAGCTAGATATCAAGTTCAACACAGGAAGTCATAACCCTACCATCCTCAAGCAAATGGACAGGTAGAGGCGACTAATAAAGAACTAGAATATATTCTCACAAAAAATTTCTCATCTTGAAAGAATGACTAGTCTGATAGGTTAACCAAAGTTGTATGGGCATATAATACAACATGGAAGACAACTACTGGATTTTCACCATATGAGTTGGTTTATGGAAAAACTCCTATCTTTCCTATTGTGTTTGAGTTAGAAACACTTAGAACAACTGTAAATGTGGGGATAGATCTTACTAAAGCATAGAAGAATAGAATAATGCAGCTAAATAAGTTGGATGAAATAAGAACTGAAGCTTTGCACCGAACTGAAATCATTCAAGGCTAGAGGAAGCAATGGCATGATACAATTATCCGTAGTAAGCAATTTGTTGCTAGTGATTGGGCATTGTTGTTTGATTCAAGGTTTCAAGAATTTAAAGGGAAACTACACACTAGATGGCTTGGGCCATATGAGATTTCACAAGTATTTTATAATTGAGTTGTTCAGCTAATACCTATAGATTGAGAGAGAAAAACAATGCTGGTAAATGGGCATAGGCTCAAGCTTTATCATAAACCAACATCGAAGGAGGAATTTGTCACAGAGCTTCAAGAAAGAATTGAGAATTTTACTAAGGAATATTTTTCTTCTTTAGGTGAAATGATAAGTCCTTAGATCCATTATAGATGGCCACAAATAAACAGAGTAAATTGAAAACTAGAAATGGCAGTTTACTTTTCAAAAAAAAAAAGGGAGAGAAAAAAAATTCTCCTCTTTTAGGAATAAATATGAATAGTTCTAATAAAGCTTGATTGGGCATGATAGCTCATAATAGCTCCTGGTCATACTTGATCAGAATGAAAACAAAGCATTGGTTATCAATAGCTCATAAATAACTCTTGATCATGATTGATCAGAAAGAAATTGAAATGATGTAAATTTTGATCGTCTTCCCATCATGCTTGATCAGAATAAAAATTAATGAGACTCAAGCTTATAATAGCTCTTGATCATGCCTGATTGGAAGAAAGTCCAAATGATTGAAGTTTTCATAATAACTCTTGATCGCTCCTAATCTCTTCTGATCAGTTGTTCTTGATGAATCAGGGTAGAAAATATTTTCAAATGATGATGGGGATAATTCATGACAATCAGGAGTGCGAAGAAATGATCATGTATTTTCAGAAGCTTTCAGCTTCATTTTTTTTTACTAATTCATTTGTGTAAATGTGCAGGTACATGTCTAGTTAAAAATTTCAAAATTAATGACATAGCATGTGGAAACAAGTGGGCTCCCACAAAGGTTGAGCTCATCGTGTCTTGCATTAATTAATGCTGATTTTATTAAGATCAAGTTCTTGTTGTGGATCGCACGAATTAAGTGGCCACGTACTATCATTATTCGCCATCATTTAATTATTTATCATTCACAGGTAAGCATTTGTATTGTCATGCATTTTTCGAAGTTTGAAGTACATTAATTATAGTTTATAAAGTTTTCATAAGGGATTAAATTGTGACTGTTTGATAAGCCAAATATAATTTATTTAAGACATACAACCAGATGTAACATTACTTAATTAAGTAATAAATGTGACAAGATGGGTTTTAAGGCAAAGTGATATGCAATAAGGATGAGACGTACTTTACACGCTTGTGTTAGTACATTGATGAGACAAAATAGACATGCAAGTATAGGTAGTTAGTATTGCATTCATTATTATATCCTTTCATTCATTTAGAAGAAAATTTAATGTCGCCATTTCAAACACAAAAGAGAATTGCCATTTTTGGAAAATTAGTTACAGACATCATTGACAAAACTCTGAATTTTTTGAAGTTTCATAGTCTTTCAAAAAAAGAATGGGATACAAAAGAATGGAAGAACCAAAGGGAATCACATTAGATGTCGAGTCAAGGAAATATTTGCAGCAGGTAGGATGGTTGGATTTCATCCTTAAATATGAGGGATACAAATGCGATATAGTGTTGGAGTTTATCAGAAATTTCCATATCAATTTCACTGTGGTCAAAGGAGAACCCATTAAAGTATCCACTATTGTAATTAGTGCTTTGTCTGGAATTCTAGCAGAAGGTGATATAATTCAACCTCAGCTATCTAACTTGCAAAAGTTGCTGGAAATATTTCATGTTCCACCAGAACCTTTGCCAATGTTTCATATACACAAAGGAAAGAATGAGGGCATTGAGCAGGGAAGTCTACAAGAACCTTGGGCATCCATTGCACTTTGCATTATGAAGTTTTTCACCTGCAAAGGTCAATTTGCCACAGTTTTAGGGTCATCACTCAAGTTGTTGAATCATGTCTGACATGGTGCGTCCAAACCAGAAGTAAGGGTTAATCTACCTACTTTCCTTTTCTCTCAACTTACTGAAATGATTGTGAAATGAAAAGAAAAATAAAATAGAGTAACTCATCATGGATTAATGCATTTGATAGTTAAATATCATCTTATGCAAAAACCTAACTGGGAAGAGGAATGGAGAAAATTATTAATAAATACTGAGAAGAAAGAGGAAAAACCCAAAATTTCCGAGATCAGAACACTTAAGATAAAAAAAAATAGAGGTTTGACGAAAAACCTAGTTAAACCAGTAGGGAGACCTAAAGAGAAAAAATAAAAAAATTTTGCTTTGGCGAAGAAAAGAAAAACAAAAATTTTGACAAAAAACCTAGTCAAACCAGTAGGGAGAACTAGAAGGCAAAAATCAGAAAGTTCTACTTCAGTAAAGAAAAGAAAAACAAAGGCAAAAGAAGCCTCAGAGGGTTTAAAGACTAAAAAAAAAGTTCCAAAAAGAAGAAAACTGGAAAGATTGAAAAACCTAAAAGGAAAACAAGGTTTCAAACAAGGATTGAGCAAGAAAAGGAAGAATCTCAAAAGACTTCTCCTATCATCAATCTTGATGAATCTGTAGATGAAGAATTTGAAAAAGAGGAACCTAAAAAAGAGGAGCCTGAAAAGGAGGTATTTGAAGAAAAGGAGCCATAATAGGAAGAGTTAGAAAAAGAAGGAGGAGGGTCAAAACCTCCAATACAAAGCCAAAAATGTACTTCTCTGGAAGAGCATTTTTTAGCTCCTAGTTCCCCTTTTTAGGAAGTTAATTTGTCAGCTCATAGTTCTCCTTTTTAGGAAGATGATATTCCAAATATGGAAGTTGAACAGGAAGTTGATATTTCAACTATGGGAATTGAGTAGGAAGAGATAGCTCAACACAGTGAAGAAACATTCATCCATCGTGAAGGGAAGAAGCCCATGGAAGAGGAAGAAACACCATTAGATAATGTAAATTCAAAAGAAAAAGAGGAAGAACAAATTTAGTTTGCACTTAGGATATCTAAGTTAGAAAAATAATTGGAGGAGTTTAGAATGCAAAATTAATGTTAGAGGATAAGTTAAAGCAAAAAGATGAGGAAGCATTGAAATTTCAAACAGAAACAAATGAGTTAAAAGAAAAAATTGAGAAGGAAATTAGTCAATTGTCCTCACAGTTGGAGGAAACAAAATAAAATATGACTAAAACAACTATTTAAAATGAACAAAAGGATAGGGAGATTCAAAGGTTAAAAATAGAACTGGAAAGAAGGATTGAGATAGAAGAAAAATTACAGCCACAGGCACTTAATAACATGTTACTGCTTCTGCCTCCACCTAAGGATGAACATAAAGAACAACCCATAGGGCCTAGATACCTTTCTCTGACAGCTATGAAGTATAAGCAGCTTAACAAAGAACTTCAAGAAAAGTTGGATAAATTCACAAAAGAAAAGGAAGAAGCAGAGGAAAGGATAAACAAGACAATAGATATAACATTTGCATTAGTTTGCATTAGGAAGCCCTCAAGAGTATATGGATTATTTCTGAAATGGAAATTGAATCAAATTGTACTAAAAAGGCCTGCTAATTTCTGGACTGATTATGACTTTATGGATTGTTACTTTAATAGTTATCCAGGCATCCAAAATCAAATGTGTGAATTTTTCCAGCATGGATTTCTCATGGGTAATAATGACAATTCATTGCTTAATGTCTACATTGGTGAACTCCAGATCAAATCATTTGTTTCATTGTTGAAAAACCAGGTTGATTGGTCAGCTAGGATGGAAGAATATAGGAAAATACAACAAACATATGGTTTACCAATGAGGCCAGAATATCCAAAATCAATATATTACATCAAGAGATTCAGATCCATTGAAAGACTCAATGATGTAACCCCTGTCTATGTCACCAATCTGTTGAATATTATTGCAACTTACCAGGATGTTGAAGGAGATCTTCCTCCCTTAGCTCTACAAGCATGTGAAGAAAGGTTCAGAACACTTCTAGAACCACTGAAAAGAAGGGAGCCAATAACACCAAACAATATCAGGTGGAGCCTAGTATGGGTAAGACATGTGATCAATTTAATTCATCAGCAACAAGAATTCTAGATTGGGATGAGATTCAAAATGCCTACGATCATCATTCATGCACCAAAGATAAATGAATTTGCACAAATACCAGCTGAAGTCATAAAAACTCAGTATGATAAGCTAGAAAAGAATAATGGTTTTGCTCTGTCCACAAGAACTGCTATGGAATACAGAGCAGGTGTTTTTGACTATGTCATCTAGATAGAAACACTCAACAAGGGAATTCCTACTCCATCTACTTTGTAACCATGAGGACATGGTTAAAAACAAGAGGGGGAGAATGATGAGGCCCAGAAAAGAACTCATAATTACTAAGTTTATACCTTTTTAATACTTTATATTTTGGCTTTAGAACTCATAATATTTTCCTTTATGTATCCATTTATGAACTTAATGAGGTATAAAGACTTAGAATGTGAATGGTCAATATGAATGCTTATTTTTGTTAAATGCATGATTGATGTGGTGATTAACCTATGAATGTTTCATATTAAGTGCACCTTTATGATGCAACTAGACTAATATTTATTTCTCAACTAAACGTTAACTATTTTTTGGTTTAAAAGTGATGAATGGTTGACTTGTGTATGACTCATCCTCAAGTGAGTTAGCTGTCAGCTGATTTCCTTTTCGACTCATCAGTTCAAATGAGAGATCTACCAACCACAACCACAGTTCCAGCAAAGTACCTCCAGTTCAAAAATCTAGAATTCAATGCCAACTCAAGACAGTTATGAGGATCTACACAGTTATGTTCCTATGTGCCAGGATATCTCTTAGACTAGGATTAAGTTAATTTCCCACTTGTCTTTTATTTTGAAATAAGAGTTGGATATTTATATCCAGCCCCAACTCAGTTGGATGTTAGATTGTATCAATTTTTTGAACTTTCTCATGTAGTTTATTTTTCTGTTTTAAGTTAGAATTATTTTCTTTGTACTTCATCCCTGGGCACATTCTATGGAAATAAAAAGGAGTTGATTTCAACTCTGCACTTAATTTTTCTAGAAGTAGAACAGTCTGATTTCGAAAGGAAGGTGATCCTTTAGTTGTTAAGTTTATTTGTCACTACTATGTTCTATTTTTTGTTCTATCTTAAGATTAGAATCATTTCATTTGTTGTGTGTTGAAAATAATCTTAGATCAGAGTTACATTTTACTATTTATTTTTTCTATGGTTTATTTCTTAGTTAAAAGTTATTGCAGATTTGAAATAGTCTAAATCATCATTTTAATGGATTTTGTGCAAAGAGGAACAATTACTTGTCAATTTGGTGAAGTGAGGAATGGAATAGTTTATTCTTAAAGCAATTAATTAAGTTTTCAATAGATTTCATGATTCAAAAGAGTAGATAAAGTTAATCTTCCATTCTTTCATAAATCTAAATTGTCCTGAAATGAAACCTCTCTATTTAAATTCCATTTTGAAGGTTATTTAGAGTAAATCAGGGAATATAAGGATAGTATAAGAATTACTTACGATTAAATAGGTATAGCACAGAAACACTCCCTATAGAGAAAAAATAACTCCAAAGCGCTCCTAATCGAGCCGAAACCAACAAACCCCCCTACAAAACCGATCTTACTCTAGCCGCAAATAGCTTTAGACACCCTTGGGTTGACATTAAAGAGATTAAATGAGTAGGAATTATGACAACAATTACATCCTACCATCACATATACATGCGTATATTTATACATACACATATGCATGTGCATACATACATACACATATACATACATGTGCATATACATATACATACACACATACACATATGTATATATGTACACATACATATACATAATGTACACATGTATATATAAATACATGCATACACATGTATGCATACATAAATGCAAATATATACATATACATATGCATGCATACATACACGTGTATACATGTACACACACACACACATATGTATACATGCATACATATACATATATAACTACATGCATGTACATATACATATGCATGTATATACATGCATATAAATACATATATACATACGTGCACATACACATATACATACATACATACACATAATACATACATACACACATACACATATGTATACATACATGTACAAGTGCATACATACATACATACATACACATGCATACATGTACATATGTACGCACATACATACATGTAAGATTAATTTATTAGGGTTATTTATTTAGAGTTAGGTTAGGTAAGGGTTACAATTTAATTAGGGTTATAATGACAGTTGATGTTATTGATGAAAATGTTGAGGAGTGACAATCATGATTTAGACAGTTGTGTGTAATGTTAGGAATCCAAGTTATAGGACAACCTGAAGATAAAAGTTGCAGGTTTATAGAAAGAGAGTTTTGTGAATGTTAGTCCTTTATTGTCATTATGACAGTCACAATGAGGTTTGACAGTCATATTAACATTCTTAAGCATTTTGAGATTTATAGAGCACAGTCGTATGGATTATGAACGTTGCAAAGGGGCCTGGTAAAAGTGATATTTCTGGAGAAGTGGCCTCAGAAAGCATCAGTTAAATAGATATGAAGGAATTTTATGATTTTCCTATGAATAACCATCATGATAAGTCAATGATAGTGACCATGCAATAAGAACAAGAATGCAATTTTAGGGACATTCTCTTTGTTAGCTACAAGATATGTCAATAATATTAGCTCTGCAAATATGTTATTCATGAGTACCTTGTGGGTATGGCTTATGTTGACCTGACAAAGAAGACTTTAGGCATCACCCAACTTCTTCATGATGACCAATACTCATAAAGCTTTGACAGTGATTTATTTTCCATATGTTTTGCTTATCATGTATTTCCACTTTTTGGATACTCATTGTTTGTAATTTTTTTTGTTTATCAATTTTCCACAATGGTATTGAGTGAGTATATTTCAACAGTGGTTCATAGACCTCCACAATTCCATTGCATTTTAGGGAAGATATTGTTGTTTTGAGGGATATTTTCAAGATAATGGATACATATGCAAGTGGTTATAGCATAGTAGAATGAAATCTAAGGAAAATATGAAGATACGACCATGAGCAAAGGGATGATGCTATTAAGAAATACATTCTAATTAGTATCACAGTACAAGCCTAATGATTTTTTTATATGATGAAAGGAACAAGTTTGTATGAAGATAACTTTATGACAAGATTATCAAGCAATGGAGGTCAACATGACAGCAACAACAACCATGGGGATTATTTAATGGGATAGTCATGAATGTGTTAGGAACCTTACAAGCAAGAGCTATATGCTAAGTATATAATAGGTTATATAAAGAGCTAAAAAAGTAAAAGAATATCTAACAATGATCAAATATTCATTTCAAAAGTACAGTGGTATTGGTATGAGATACATTAAGGGCAGAATTTTCATAAATAACAATCAAGGACATTAGTGCAATGACTGTATATGTATATTCTTTGAATCTAAACTCAACTCTAAAATTTATCTTTCATTATCTAGTTGAGCACAGATCATATAGACTTGAACATACATAAATTAGTCAATTAATCAAATATACAATTGGCTTTGTTTGTTTTTAGCAGCTAGTAGAAGCAATTCTTATGTTTTATTTTGGGCTTCTTTAAGAATCCCTTAATTCTTACCTGATAATGGTATATTTTGCAGATACATACCTCAAGAATGACCTTAGCAGATGATATTAATCTAGAAGAATTTGTAATGACTAAGGATGAGTTTTCTAGAGCAGATATAAAATAGTTTAAAAAAATTAGTGATTGTCTCATATGACTTAAATTTAATGAGGGGATTGAAGTTTTTTCTAATGGTATATTTTGCAGATACATACCTCAAGCATGACCTTAGAAGATGATGTTAATCTAGAAGAATTTGTAATGACTAAGGGTGAGTTTTCTAGAGCAGATATAAACCAGTTAGTAAATTTAGTTATTGTCTCATATGACTTGAATTTAATGAGGGGTTTGAAGTTTTATGCTTGTACCCTAGCTGAATTAGCATCACATCTGTGAGATATATCATTGCCATTCAAGGGTTTATATCACCTGAAACTAAAAACCTCAAAATTTAGTGACTGTCTCATACAACTTGAATTTAATGAGGGGTTTGAAGTTTTCCGCTTGAACCCTAGCTGGATTAGTATCAAATCTATGACATATATCATTTTCATTCAAGGGTTTATATCACCTAAAACTAAAAACCTCAAATTTTTAGTTTTTCATTCAAGGGTTTAAACAATTTTCCATTCAACTATTCAAGGAAAAGAAAACTTGCACTATCACTTGGTGGCAATGGTTTCACATTGTAAAAAATTTATTAAAAATATCAATTCCATTCATGGGTTTATAGTTTTTCATTCAACTATTCAAGCCAAAAATAGAATACACACTGCCATTCACATATTATTTTCAAAAACAAAACTCTCACACTTCCTTTCAAACTTCAAAACATTTTTTTCACATAAAACACAAGCAATCATATGGCCATTGTTGTGTGCCCACAATAAACCACCAAATGTCTCACAAATTTTTTTTTAGCTCAAACAAAATCATGTAAACCCCAAACTCCCACACATAACCCACCAATACCACAAAAGAAAAATATTGTAGAAGAGGAGGAGAGGAGAAATGGAACCTAGGGTGTTTGATTTGTATTTATCGACTCTCAAACCCTAGCTTAGCCAGTGTTCTCTCATCCACAATGCTTCCACCCTAACAAGAAAAAATGGTCAGGCCCTATTTTTTATTTTTTATAACTCACCATTTCAGTCGATAAGTGTTTGGCTAGATAGGTTTCAGTTGAAACATGACCGGCCGAAAACGTTTCACCACGTCAGTGCCATGTCACTTTCGCGTGGTTTCAGCCAAAAGCCACTCATTCGAATATCTTCCGCCTAGAAATGGTTCGCTTGGAACCATTTAGTTGACCAAAAGTGTGACACACTATTGTGCTTTTACCTGAAAGCATGTAGTCTAGAATGATCAGGTGACTTAGGGAATGAAAAAAGGCCTTCCCTAACATTTAATTTCTCATGTGGTTATTTTGGCACGGTTGGTTTGGCCCCACATGACAAAGAACATAAAATATGGCTTCTAGCAAGGTTGTGCTAAATGTAAACGATGTTTTTGGTAGCATTACATCAATTGTTGCCATAGTGAAATGGTTTAGAGATTAAAAAAATAAGAGAGATTTTTTATGGAGAGACCCTACATGTAGTTGTAGGTTCAAACAAAATATTCATAGGTGTCATGGATTTTGAGAACCAGTCTGTTGTAGTTTGGTACTTTTTTGCACTTAGGTCTCTTAATAGCCTTTGTCGAAAGCCTATAGTTTGGAATGATTGAATTGGTGAACAAATATAGGCCTTCTCTATAATTCACCTACCCACTTGGATGGTTTTGCATAGTCATTTCAACCCCACGATGCATAAAACATAAAATATGCTTCTTGCCACATTTGCAGTGCTTGCAACTAATGCTTTTTACAACAATGCATTCATTGTTGGCATGGTCAAACACTATTGAGCTAACCAATATTAAAATATTTTAATGTGGAGGGACCAAATATCAACCTATAGGTATATATGGAACATTCCTATGTGCAACAAGATTTTAAAACTACTCTTTCATAGTTTGGTATTTTTTTTCTCTAAGGGCTCTTAAGAGATTGAGTAAGAATAGTGTATCCTAGAATGATCAAGTGACGAGGAATGAATGGATGTCTCAACTAGCATTCACCCACCCACCTAGACATGTTGGCATAGTCAATTTATCCCTACAATGCATGAAACACAAGATGTGCATGTTTCCATGTTTGCACTACGCTCAACTGACACTTTTTGCAAGAATACATTATTTGTTGGCTTGATCAAATGGTATGGAGTTGAACAAAATCAAGAGAGATTAATGTGGAGGAACCCCATATCCACCTGTAAGTCTAGATGGAACATTCCTACATTCCACAAATTTCAATAACTACTGCATATTTTGGTAGCATTTTTCTCTTAGGGATCTTAATAGATTGAGTCAGAACTATGTAGCGTGAAAGGATTAGGTGACCTAGGGAACAAACAAACATCTCCACTACTAATCAATTTCCCACTTGAATATTTTTCTTCAATCGATTGTCCCCACAATGCACAAATAATAAAATTTTGGTTTTTCTTATTATTTTATTTCAAGTCTAGGAGGCTTGAAAATTGTATTGTAACCCTCCTTTTTCCTAATTATTCTTATTGTTCATGTTTTTACGATCCTAAATGTTACAAAGCTAGGGTTTGTAATTCCAAATGGAACATTCCTAGGTTCCACAAGTTCTAATAACTACTCCATATTTTGGTAGTGTTTTTGTTTTCGGGGCTCTTAAGAGACTAAGCCAAAATAGTGTAGCTCAAAAGGATCATGTTTCAGTCCACTTTGGCTAAGTAACATATGATTTTCACACTCATGCATCATTTATACAGATACAATGTTCCCTTTCACACACTTCGGATACAAACATCCTCTACATCTAGCATGCCTACAATTGTAAGACATATTTTATCACTCAATTGGATCCCATAATTGTGCATCCTCCTCTGCAATATCATTTATGTGCTTAGTTTAATTCAATGAAAAAGTGACACTTTCTTATCCATGTGCAATATTATCAATTGGTATAGCATCTTGATCATTACATAGCACCTTATCAAATTTATCAAGGAGTATAACTCTTGATATGGTTGTTAATGGGTACACACCTAGTGAATATCATACATCACTATCCCGTGTTGCCTTCCATTTTGTGATTCACCTAGCAAATATCAAAATTTTCTATGGTGTGAGTCAGGAATTCCTTTGGTTCATGGATTTGGCATAATGCTAAGAAAGAGAATGAAGTTGTTTTATATAATCTATGAGAAGTTACAATTCTCTTTGAGCTATCATTTTATCTCTATAAGATTCATGGTAAAAACCTTGGTTAATATTTCAAAATATTTTTATTATTTATACATTCATATTATATATTTTTAGAAACCTTGAAGCTAATATTATATGAATTTTTGTCTACATATAGCTCTCACATTCCATTGTGCATTACTTCAGATACATATATTGTTTCTATGTACATGGTTGCAAATCATGGTGTCTAATTAGACCATACATGTGCACCACCTAATAGCCTATTTATCATATAGTTGTATCATATTCAACTATATCCATATGCATCTAACTCATGGTGGCATCCACACCAAATGTTCCTACAATACAATTAACACCATATGAGTTTGACATCTATCATTATATTTTCCACATGTTAGTGCATCATGATTTTAAAATATCAATATTTTTAGATCATTTTTCTTTCTTGGAAATGACCATCAACCTATGAAAATGACTGTCATTTTAGATCATTTTTTATTTCTTAAATAATATTTTTATGTTGCAATGGGAATAAATGGAGGTAGTAGGACTCAAATATCAGACTGGACTTCTAAAACTCATGTATGATATGTGTATTCTTACTACACTAGAGATTTTTGGGACTTTAAAAACCTTCTATCTTCCCATTGGTGAGATCATTATGACAATGGACCTAATATACATGGAGAATATTGAGGTTACAAATCTATGGGAGTATATAATTAGTTTATTGATAGGGTGTATTATGCACAACATGGAGTGCAACATAATGATACTATGGTGGGGAATGCTCCCAAGGGGTGAAAGTAGATTTTGATGGAACTTGATTCCTTAGTGTAGGAATTGGAGTTGAAAAGGGGTACCTAATTTTCAAGGGAAAATTAGAGTGTGTTGCACAAGTGACAACACACTACATGTTTATTGTTGGAAATTTTATCAAAGTAGAAAAAAGATATATTTTAGTGAGAGACTAATGAAAAAATTGACAAATAGGAAAGGATGAGGTCAAACATGAAAAGGGTCAAACAAACATAGAGGTTTTTTAGATCTTGGGACTTGGCTATCATCTAAGATACAAGTTCAGTTACTGATAAATAAATTTTATGATCAAAATTTTTAATAGAGATAATTACACCACTTAGGATATAATTATTCTACTATTTTGCATTGGAGATTTCTATGCCCCTACCCCTATAGTTTGTACAGTGTTATGAGTAGTCAGCTTGTGACTACCTTAACTCTTAATTAAGCCATATTATCTTTATTATATTATTAGTTAATTGTTTAGGTTGGCCTAAGGCTTATATAGGGTTATCTAGGTTAGTCTAGTTGATATTCTAGACATAAGTATGGTATATATAGAAGGTATAGGTAGGTTATTATCATCATATTGAGTATTGAGTTAATATTGAAGACTATTGAAGGTATCCCCCTCAAAGTGGATTAGGAGGCTGCTCCCTCAAAGTAGCATATTATTATTGTGTGCAGTCAAAATCCCCTAGCCTAGAGTGTAAAGGAAAAATCAAATGCAAGACAAAGGAAACACAACAACGCCTCAAGATTGGCCTAGTTGAACTTGAACAAAATGCAAGAAAAGGAGTGACATTACCTTGTCCAAGTTTATTGGTTGATTGGACTTGTAGATCGTTTGATTTGTGTGCTCCTAGACCGATTTTGATAGCGTAACGGCTTGTAAATGCTTGATTTGGATGCAAGAAGATGGTGGATTGAGTGCAAGATGATGGCTTGAGAGATTGAGATGATGAGAGATTGAGAAGGGTTGAATCTGATGCTTGAATGTGGTTATGGTTGGTTAGGTTGTGAAAATGGCTAAGTGTTAGCCATTTAGCCAAGGAGAGATGAATGAATGGTCAAGATTCATTGTTGGCCAAGGACAAGAGATTAAGGGTGGAGATCAAAAGTTGACCAAAAGGAATTAAAATTTCATTTTTTAATGTGCATGGGGAAGATAAAAGGAATAAAATATTCCTTGGGAAACCTTGCGTGAATAAATGGAATTTAAAATTCCATTGGAAAGTACATGGGGATTGTAAATGAAATTAAAAATTCTATTAAGAGTGTTGGAAGAATAAAATGGAATTAAAAATTCTATTGGGATGTGGGAGAGTTGACTAAAGGGGGTTGATTAGACTATTTGATGAAGGATTAGAAGAGGGTTAGGTGGCTAATGATGATTAGGAGCCAACTTGCAAAAGTTGGAGGATGTGACACATCCTAATCATGGATTAGGGACTTGCACATCCTTAATGATGAGGTTAGGAGATGAATTAGGATTAAGTGTGGATGAGAATTAAATAAGTGGTTTATTTATTTAATTCTTTGGAAGAAAGGGATAAAGGGGTAAGGTATTTAATTATTTAACTAAATACCTTAGGGATTTAGAGGACTTTAAGGATGTTAATTAAATAATAGTAACATTATTTAACTAATGTGGATAAAAGGATATTTAGATAAAAAAGGATAAATTTGACTAAATGTAAGTGGTAAAATTTAGGTGTCTACATTTTTCCCCTCTTTGAGATGGTGTTATGAAGTAGCATCATTTCAAAGAAAATTAAAATATAGAACCTGGAAGAAGATGGTTGGATTGTGAAACATGCCCTAGTCATTCAAAGAAGTGACTAGGAAGAAATATGATGGGATTGAAGATGAAGAATAAGGATTAAGGATGCCCCCTCGAGAGGACATGCGGGTTCAAGAGAACACAGGTGTACTCTCGAAATGGATGAGATGATGAAAAAGTAGATGGGGAAGATGAGACAAAATGATGGATAAGAGAGGATGAAGAATGATAGGAGATTAGGAGGAGAAGATGAGAAGAAAGAAAGCGCAAATGGATTCAAGGAAAAATATGATGTTGCCCCAGTCGAGCTACAAGCCGAAATGGGTGAATGATGGATGAATTGTTATTGATGAGGAAAGGATACATCCAAAAACAACACAAGGATAGGGAAGGATACATCTCGATGATGATGATGAAAGTGTTGTTGACGAGGGAAGGATACATTTCAAAACAACACAAATGGATAGGGAAGGATACATCACTATGATAATGATGAGAGATAGTGTTGTCGATGAGGGAAGGATTAATCCCAAAACAACACAAAAGGAGATGGAAGGATACATATCGATGATGATGATGAGAGTGTTGTTGACGAGGGAATGATACATCCAAAAATAATATAAAAGGATAGGGAAGGATACATCCCGATGATGATGATGATTGGATCAAGGCTTGTAGCAAGGCTGGGAACAAGTCCAAGGATGCAATTAGATGATTTGTGCTAGATTGGATGAATTAGGATTGGATGGAGATGTGATATCGTTAAAATGAATGAAGATGATGGAGGGAAAGATGCTTAGAATAACAAATCTATATTATCCTAAGAAAATGGATGAAAAGATGCTTAGAATAAAAAATCTCTATTATCCTAAGAAAATTGAAAAAATGATGAAAGAAGATACGATGGATAGATGAGGGAGAGTGGTGAAGAATGAATGGATTAGAAAGATTTAGGGTGAATGGATGGGGGGTTTGGATAGATGAATGGATAGTAACCAAATCAAGCAATTTAATTGTGATGTGTTATGTTTCCATGTAATGAGCATTTAATTTGATATAGCATGAGATACTATGCACCAGGGTAAGAGGAACCAAGGTGACTTTGTATCATATGCATAGTACGGACACAACAAACAAAAGGTTAGTCCAACATCCCAAAGTCATAGGGGCTTTGGTTGGGCCTGATATTGAGATAACCACAAACACCAAGGATGCCCCAACGTAACACAAGACCATGAGGATCTTGGTGGGTACTATGTGAGACAACCAAGAAGATAGAAACAGACACAAAGATCAAGATACGCCCCTATCTTTACCCATCAAAGCACACCATGATATGACAGATCATGGCGACCCTGACAAGGTATGATAGGAAGCTCAAATGATAAACAAAATTTCAAAAGAATCAAAAGATCACAAACAATTTCAAACGTCCTTTACCACATGATCAAAAGGATGGATGGGATTGACGTGGTCTGTTAGGAAGGATGCATCCTATTGAGACCAAATATGGAGACTAAACTAAAAGATTAGCATGACGCAAGATATCTAAAACCAATTGAACCTCTAGATATTAATGACCTTTGTTTGTAAGTACCAACTAGGATTGGGTCATACTTGATGACACGACAAGATGACAAGACACAAAACATGAGACAGACACACCCTGAAGACCTAGGGGACACAAGACCGACACACCCTAAAGACCTAGGGGCTCAGGGGTTGATCAAATATCAATGTTGCCTACGTGAAAATGTAGAGCCCTTGTAGTTCGACAAAATACCATGGATAAAAGTGGAAAGAGGATGATGGAGACCTTGAAGGAGGACAAAGAAAGATAGACAAATTCCCAAGGGGGTTGATCAAATGATCGACCTTGGCTACGTGAAAGCATAGGAGCAACGTAGTTCGACACGAGGTCAAAGACAAACAATGGACAAGGGATGATGAGATGACGATGATAAACAGATACAACGATGGCATCAATATGATGAAACAAGACTGACCTTATGGATAGGATGATGGATATGCATAAGATGTGGATTATGTGAAGATCAAGGATGGGATAGTTATCAAAATCATCAAGAGATGAATTGGGATGATGGTATGGTGGATAGATGAGTGATGAAGAGTGATAGGAGATGAGATAGATGTGAGAAATAGATAGAAGTGATGATAGTGAGATGAATGGCATTGGATTGCATGGTGGTAGCCTATAGCTAGATACCAATGACAAGGGATTATCAAACGGAAGGAAACTAGCGACAAATTGATGGATTGATAAAGATGGGGATATAGAAAGATGCTAGGACAAATGGATAGAGGGATAAGGATTTGGAAACATGGGATGGATTACCGGATGGATAAATGGATAGGGAGAGACAGATGAAAAGATGAAAAAGGACTAGTGGATGGGTGGATAGTTTTTATGATCATTACAACTTTATTTTCAATCATAAGGCCTAGAAAATGCTCCTATATGATGTATTGATTGTAACACTCAACTGTCATCAATTGTATGCACAACTGCTTATCACTTATGGGTAATTCTAGATATGATCACTGTTGTTCCTCCATCTTTATATGTATTCTTATGAATATCTATCTTCATGTTCTCATATCACAAAAAATTTGTATCCATTGTTATTTCTTGAGCTCAAACTCGATTCTTGAATAACATTGTGAAGATGTTGAGTTCCTCTCGCTTTTGTGCATTAATTTCATTGAATAATTGGCAAAACACAGATGTATGTTGACTCTATGAAAACTCTACTGCATTTGATGGCATTTAAATTATAAAGTTTTCAAACTCATATCTTACTCATGTAAGAAAATATTCAATATCATGTGGAACATGCTAAACACAAACATCTTCTCATCTGGAGGATTTTCTTACACAAATCCTAGGTCTAATGTGCGGTTCATCATTGTATGACAACTAGCATGCACATGATCTTTTCTTACAAACTCCTTCATTAGGCTAAGTGGTCTTCACTCAAGGTGTTTAAAACATTTTTATTTGCACTTTAAAGTTTATGTCATCATCTTTAATTAAAGGACTGTGATTGTCTTTTGATTGTGGCTACCATTTGATAGAACATTTGAATCAACAGATGGTTGTCCCTTCTAGTTGTTTTACAAAATTGTCATTAAGGCATAGGGGTTGGTCAATGAGAGCTCCTCTGTGATGAAAGGATTGCTTCATGTATTTCTCCTTGGGTGTATTGTATAGACTTTCTACCTTCATAGTTGTTGGGCTCAACCCTTGTGGGAGCCACATTTTCTCCATAACTATTATGTCTTCAAATTAGGAACATAACTTTTCCTATACCTACATAGGAAACAAACAAATTTAGATTAAAACAATAATTGTAGAGGTTCTCATGATGTTTCCTCCTTTATGCTCTCTTAAATTGATCATGTGATGAATTCCTGATAGGATGTAAGTTATATTTCTGTTGGTAATGTGGACATGAGGAAAATAGTTATTCTTCATTGCTCTAACACCATATTTTAACAATTTTGCAGGTGCCTTTTGGAGTTGGAGCTGAAACAACTAGAGGTAGATGTATGGAGACACCACACAATTGTAATGATGATTCATCATTCTAGGCAATGACAAATCATTCATTTTCTCATGTTTATATTATCTTCAGTTGTGTAATGTACATTTATTTTTTGCATTCACCATATGCTTATAGTTATTTCAGTTACTCCCACGACTTCTGTGGGACTTTGTGTTTTTACAATATGAATAGTACAACATTTCTTATGCAAATGTATAATATTCTTTAAAATGTATTTGCATAATAAAACTAAAACTCACTTGTAATCAATATTTTGCACAATAATGGATACTTAGCAGATAGAATGTGTACCTGGTGTACCTTTAACTTGAATTTACAATTTAGCTCTACCTATTTTGAGTTGTAGCAAAAAATAGGTAACAATTTGGTGACCTCTATTGACTGCTTGCCTGCTAAGCACCATTAGACTAGTTTCTTTGATAATCCATTGGGCATGAAGTTCATTTTTGTCTTGTTTTGACTCAGAAAACCTATAACTCAACTGTTGAAACTATACAACAACAAACATAACTGAAAGAAACTATTCATGATGCTATCTATGGCGGAGTCAGAAAACATGTGCAACATCTACACTTATTGAAAGTAAAACAATACTGAAATGAATACTACTGTGCGATGAGCACTTATTGAAAGTAGTATATTCTACTCTACTATGTACATTTACAAACACTTGATTCTCAGTAGCACTTTTTGAGGTGAATCCCGTTGACAAGGATTGGAAAAACCTCACCATCCAGTTTTGACAGCCGAAATGAATTATGTTGTTTTTCATCTATGATAATATGTGAGCCATCCCACATGGCATCAAACTTTGTGTGTTTACCAGGTCTACTCTTGAGCTCATCCCACTTAAATACCAGATCTCCCTCTTTGAAAGTCCTTGGAGTTTCTTTTTTGTCAAATATTTTCTTCATCCGAGTGTGATGAATTTCTAAGCTCCTTAATGCTTCTTTCCTTGTTTCTTCCAGCTCGATTAGTTGTGTGAGCCTAATCTGCATAGGTTCTTCTTCAAGTAAATCCAACTCCCTAATCATGTCCAAGGTAGGCAATTCAACTAAGACAGGTACCTTGGCCTCTTTACCATATGTTAGAACATAATTACCCGTTGCTCTCTTAGGTGTCACCCTATTAGCCCAAAGGGCTAGTTTTAGCTTCTCATGTCAAGTTATCTGATTATCCTACATTTTCTTCTTGATGATTTTAATCAGATTCTTGTTAGTGGATTCCGCTTGACCATTACCCTGAGGGTAATAGTTTGAAGAAGTATTCAAATAAATGTTGTGCTTTACTGACCAGTCTGAAAATTTTAAACCTATGAATGATAAAGCATTATCAAAAATGATTAAATATGGTGTACCAAACTTGGAAACTAGATCTTGATAAAAATTCAAGATAGAAGTTTCATTTGCATCCTTTAATGCAATTGCTTCAGTCCATTTCGTGAAGTAATATGTTGTTGTTAAAATCCACTTATGTCCAGCACTTGAAGGTGGGTTTATGGGACCAATGAATTCAAGTCCCCACTTGTTGAATGGTTGTTCCACCTGAATTGGATGAAGAGGCAAGATTGCAAGATTTTTTTTTCCTGCAAACACTACACATTTGTTACATTTTATAACCCAAGCATGGGCATCTTTAAATAAATCAGACCAGTAATAACTAGCTCTCATTATTTTCAAGGCTCTAGTTTTGGGTGCAAAGTGGCCTCATGTGGGCCCATCATGAAATTATTGTAGAACCTTTTCAATCTATTTTGGTTCTACACATCTGAGAAAAACACCATTAAAGTCTCTTCTATGTAAAATTCCATCAATTTCAGCATAAGGAATGGCTTGAAGCCTAAAATACCTTCGTTTCGACTTGTCCAAGCCTTCAAGATAGTCACCTGTGTGCAGATAATGGATCATTTGTTGAATTCAATTCATTAGTGTATCTGGACCAACAACTTGTTCTTCATTGTTGAATGTTGTATCAACTTGCTATTCAACTAGTATGTTGTTTTCTTCATTACTAGAAAGCTTCTCACATAGGCCTTTGCCTCTGACAAGCTTGGTAACTTTGATTTCAATGTCATATTCCATGACCTTCATGATCCAACCTGCTCTCTTATCATTAATGTCTTTAATGAGCAAAAAATATTTCACTATTGAATGTGCAACCATTAGCTGTATTTTATTATTTGAAACCATATGCCTAAATTTCTTAAGGCTTCTGACTAAAACTAATACATGCTTTTCTACAAATGAATATCTAGCTTCATAATCATGTAGAATCTGACTAAATAAAGCTACAGGCTGCTCTAAACCTTCCTTGTTTTGTTGACAGAACATGGTTGAAATTATATCAACACTCCCAAATGCATACAATATGAAATCCTTATCAAAATTTGGGTTAATTAGTGTTGGGGCTGCAGCAAGTGCCTCTTTTATTTCTTTAAAAATTGTTCTTACCTTCCTTAGTCCAATGAAATGGAATGTTCTTTCTCAACATGGTTGTAAGTGGCTGCAACAAGGCTGCAAGGTTAGGAATGAATCTCCTAACGAAGTTAATCCTACCTAGAAAGATCTAGACCTTTCTTATGGGCAGGTAGTGGTAAAGCTAAAATATTTGTTATTCTTTCTGGGTCAATGGTGATTCTGTGCTTCGAAACAATGTGACCCAGAAGCTTCCCCTCATGAACTGCAAAAATGCTCTTTTGGGAGTTTAATGATACCCCGTACTCTCTGCATCTTTTAAAGATCTACCTAAGATAAGCAAATTGTTCATTAGATTTCTTCGAAAACATAGTTATATCGTCTAAGTACACAAGAAAAAACTTATTAATAAGGCCTTGGAAGGCCATATCCATTACTCTTTAAAAAAATTCCCCTACATTAGACAATCTGAAGGGCATCTTTTCATAATCCATAGTACCCCTCTTGGTGGTAAAGGTTGTTTTGTACTGATCTTCTTCTTTAACCAAGATCTAGTTATATCCTAAATAACCATCCAACAATGAGAACCTTTTTGAATCTGAAATAACCTACCATATCTACTCCATTGAAGGCAGTGGACAGTGATCTTTGAGTGAAGCTCTATTTAGATCATGGAAATCAATGCACAACCTTGTCTCTATGTGCTTTTACCTAACAGGCACCAAATTTGAAACCTAAGAGGTGCGCTTAATTGGAAAGATAATACTACCTTCAATCAACTTGTTCAATTTTGTTTTAATGAGGTCTTCCAACTTCGGATTTAGGGGCCTCTGCTTTTGTCTTACTGGTTTCACGTTGTGTTCCAGCTCAATGGTGTGTTGAGCTAATTCAGGGTTGAAACCCTTCATATCTCCATATTCCCAAGCAAAAATATCATTGAATTCTTGGCAAAGCAAGACAAAGGCTTGCTGCTCCTCTTTTGTACAGATTTTTCCAAGCTTGAGGAGCTTGTCTTTGAATATTTCAATTGGTTTGTAATGCTCCTGCTTCACCATGATGCTGGATTTATCTTTTCTAACCTGATCATCAATGTTAAAAATTGATTCAAGGGTTACCAAACCCTTTGGTAGCTTATTAGACTTCAATTGCAAAATCTGATTTTCATATTGTTGTTCAAAATTTTGCTTGTTTCTAGTCAAAAATTTTGCTTCTTCCATCAAAAAACTGATTATTTGTTCATCGTTGTCAAAAACTTGTCAACTAAAGTTATTATCAAGTACAAATGGTCTCACTACCACTTTCACATATTTTTGTACCTCAATATTATGTATGTTAGTTGGTATATCAAATTTTGATCCAATAGAAGCAAGCTTATCTACTTCTTTATTCAAATTTCGTGGAATAGATTGCAGATTAAATGCATGAAATTCTTTTATTAAATCCCAAGTTTTGTGTTTGTACAAATTTAGCAAATCATTTTTGGTTATGTTCAGATTTCTTACCTAATTTGTGATCAACTCAGAATCACCAAATACTTGCAGACACTTGATTCCTTTCTTTCTGGCCCATTCTAGGCCATGAATTAACACTTCATATTCGGTTGTATTGTTTGAGCATCTGAAAGCAAAGTGAAGTGTTGAATAGTACCTTTTTCCTTCAAGTGAAATCATAATAGCTCCTCCACCAGCACCTACTTTACTTCTCAAACCATCAAAATACAACTTCCATAGTTGATTAATCTGTTGATTTGGTTGTTTTTCACTTTTGACCAAATTTGGAGTAGTTACATCCAGCTCCTGAATCATATAAACACCCAAACCTACCTCATCCATGAGATTGAATGGATCAACCTTGTGGTTCTCGGTTGCCCACTCATCTAAATTTATGTCGGGTATGACCTCAATAGGTACGGTGGGGTCGGGGGTCATGGTTTGATCCTCCTGATCATGGAAAACTAGGTTTGCATTTGTAGGATTTGCAACATAAGGCTTGATATGGTCTCTAGCCTGTGGCTCTAATTTAACAGTTACTCTAGTACCATACCTAGTCCTGAAAATCATGTATGACTAGTCTTATGACAAATAACCTCCTAAATTTTCTATAAAATATCTGGAAAGGAAAATGGTGAAGTAGGGAGGTAAGTCAATGACAAAGATGTCTTGCGGAATTGAAAAGTTCGGACAAGCATGTAGTGTGAGAGCCAGACTCTTAATTACTCCAATGGATTTAATGGTTGTACCATCTAGTTGGACTACACCTTTTGATAATGGTTCATAATTCAGTCCTAACTTATCTACTAGTTGTTTAGGCATAATGGAGTTGCTTGCTTCTGAATCTATCATGCAATTATGTACTATGTTATCACCAATAATCAGGCTTACATAAAAGGGTGGTGGCTTTACCTCTTGAGTTTGTTGTTCTTTTTTCCCTTCTGAACTATTTGCAAGAACTCTTGGTTGATATTTAATGGGTTCATCAGAAATTGATATTTTAGTTAGAGCCTCTTGTAGGCTTTCTTTCTGCCTAGGAAGGTGTAAAGCATCCAACATGGTGATGCTAACAGTGGCCGTTTTCATATGATCAACAATATTAAAGTTAGTAGCACTCACCTTTTGTTGTGCTTTAGGAACAGCAGATTCTTTATGTACTAGTGAAGGTTGTGGTTGAGTTTTCAGTTGTTCTTTAATGGGTTAAGCTTGCTTAAACTTCTCTTTAGTAGGCTCGGTTTGTCCTCCTGGTAAAATCTGAACATTCTACAAAGAAGAGGGCTATGGCTGCTCCTTTTCACCTACAAAAGTCTGATTTTTCTACTGAACAACTTGCTTCTTGCCTTTATCAGCCTATTGTTTATCTTTTTCTACTTGTTGTTCATTGGAAAAAACTAGTTGTCTCAGGTCAATTACTCTCTTTTTTGACCTCGTATTGGCTGCAATGGAGGTATCTGACTGATTCTTCCCTTTTGTATGACTTACTCCATAGAATTCATTCCCTTGCTAGTTCATCATGGCAACATCAAGGTCACTTTGCTTCTTTTGATCATCTTGTTGATCACTACCTTCTTTTGCTATATTTTCTAAAGCAGCATAATTGCTCTGTACCATGAGTGCCTGATTAATTACCCCATTCATACAGGTAGCCTGATTATGAGGCTTATTACAAGGATAGAACCACCCATAATCTTGTGCTAAGTTGTTCTGCACAGGTGCAAGCTCTTTAGAAGAGCTAATAATATTCTGGTTAAAAGGCTGATTGGGCCTAACATTGAAATTCCTCCTCTATCCTTGATAGTCAGCCTAATAAGGAGGTCTATTTGGCTGAAAGGGTGCTTGATAAAATAATTGTTGTTAATCATAAGGGATTTGTTCAGGGAATACAAATATTGGATGCAGAAATTTATACCCATGAGGTGTTGCACTCTACAGACCATAGTAAGAAATAGGGTATGGTTTTGAAATTAGATATCTGTAAAGCATATGATTGGGTTTCTTGGAACTTCCTCTTCGTTTTTCTTGAAAAATTTGGCTTCAATGGTAAATTCCTAAGTTTGATTAGAGCTTGTGTTACTACCCTGAAGTACTCAGTCTTGGTGAATGGGGTTCCTCATGGTTTTTCTCTTCAGGAAGGGATCTAAGAAAGGGGGACCCATTATCACCTTACTTGTTTTTCATTATTGTTGAAGATTTAAGGCACAACATACAAAAAAAGTTGGCTAATAAAACCTTAAAGGGCTTTTGTGTTGCTTCTCCCTTACCCCCTACCTCACATCAATATTTTTTTGATGATACTATTCTTATGGGGGAAGCTTCTATTCTTGAAGAAAAGTAATGGAAAGCTATTCTTGATCAATATGCTAAAATCTCAGTCCAATTCATAAATTATCAAAAAAGAAAAATCTACTTCTTTAATACTAGTCGGGATGTAAAATACAAAGTTAAAAACATCCTTGGATGTCAAGAGGCAGACTTGCCTACTACTTACTTGGGGATACCTCTAATTTCTTGAAAGCCTAATAGCAACTAGATTAGAATTATATTGTGGATAAAATTCAAAAGAAAGTGATTGGCTGGAAGGGCAAACTGTTGAGTTTTGCTGGCAAGATTTAGCTCTTAAAGGCTTCTCTTCAGAATATACCTATTTATTACCTTTCTATATTCAATATCCCTACCTACATAGCAGAAAAAATTGAAGCTATTCAAAGGAGATTCTTATGGTCAGGTGTGGAAGAAAGGAAAATAATGGCTCTCGTTAGGTGGGAAATCGTGTGTACCCCAAAGAGGGAAGAAGGTCTGGGGATTCACAAATTAAAAAAGTTCAATAAAGCATTGGTGGATAAAATGGGGTGGTTTCTATTGGAAGGGGAAAAATATTGGGTATAGATTATTAGGGCCAAATACTTAAACAATAAGGAAGCTAGTTGTTTTCTCAAGAAGAAGGAGCTTCCCTATGGATATGTCTTTTGGAACAATCTACTATAAATCAGAGGAATCCTGCATAGAGGAGAAAAATTTAGGGTTGGAAATGGGTTTAACACTGATTTTTGGGGGGATGTTTGGTCTATCAATGCCCCTTTATCAGCTAGTGAAGACTTGCATCAAATCAAAATCAAACTAAAAAGAAGTATTGGTAAAAAGATCTCTAGCTACTTAGATTGGGAAGGCCTAAGACCCAAATGGATTGAGTTTAAAGAGTATCTAAATAATTTTGTTCCAAGGGGTGGAAGATAGCCAAATTGGGATGATGCATTGGACTTACTAAAGAATCACATTGGTAGCCTAGACCTCTTCTTAAGAAATAGGATGGATGAATGGATTTGGACCAAAACTGCTACAAGAAGATTCTCTGTCAAGTTGGCCTATGAGGTTATGGATGAGCAACCTATCAATCAAGGGGAATTTAACTGGATCAAAGTGCAGAGAAAAAACTTAATCCTGAAAATTAACTATTTTTGGTGGACAGTTATACATGGGAAAATTTTGACTATGGATAATCTTAAGAAAAGGGGTTGGTACTTGGTTAATAGGTGTTATCTTCTCAATAGAGATGAAGAAAGTATTATGCATTTTTTCTTTCAATGCCCTTATTCTCAAGAGGTTTGGACATTTTTTCTTAAGACTCTTAAGATAGATTGTGTCTTCCCTGCCTCAGTTAAAATGTTTGTTGAAGGATGGAGCATTAGCCCCTACTTCCATAATATAATTCTTGATTTATGGGGATAAGTTCCCCCGTTTTTGGTTTGGGGCCTATGGAAAGAGAGAAATAATAGGGTTTGTTAGGGATACAACTAAGAGTAGTAAGGGGGTGATCCCACAATAGTGGTTTACAATTTTTGGCCAAATTGGACACTGATTTTTTTTGTAACTAAATCTTCACATTTAGGCACCTATAGCGGCTAAACCACGAGGAATTTGAAGATGATGCAAACTAGAGTCTCATCACATTTTTTCTGTAGATTCTAAAAATATTTTTCTCAAAATTTTTGGAATCAGATTGTACTTCTTTTTCCATCTCCCATGAAAACTAGTTTTTTTTCAGTTTACAACATTTTAAAAAAGTGACGCACACTGTATAACGTATAACTTTTTTTCCATGAAGGATAAATTTCTAATTCTTTTGAATTTAGATTTGTAACTTTGATATCTAGTGCTTTCGCTTGGTTATATAGTTTTTTATTGAATATTTTTTCTTTAATCAAGTTCTGAAGTCAAACCAATTACAATTCAGACATAGTGCGACTGTATAATGCATAATTTTTTTTGTATATATCAAAATTCAATTTATTTTTTTGTTGGATCAAGGACTACAATAGCTAGAATACTCATATTTTTTTAAAAAAAATTGATAATCTGCTATTTTTCCACATGTACAGAATAGAGACCTTCATTTTCGATGAAAAACCTATGTTTAATAAAACTAAAAAAACAAATACATAATAAAACCAAAACATATTAAAATTATATTCATTGGATAGTTCATTCTAAGGACTACCATAATCATTTGAAATAAATTTTAAATGAATTCATTTGATCCCCCAAAAGGTAAATCAAAAGTGATTTTTTATTGGCATTTTGATAGGTGTAAAGGAGACTCATTTATAGGTATGGTTTAAAACTAGTGAGGTTCTATCCAAGGTGGTTTTATCAAACCCTCTTCAATTGGAATCCTTAAAATGGAACTTTTTAAGGATTAAATCATTATATTTTCTAAAAATATGTGATTTCAGCAAAAATAAATTCCTCTCAGAAATTGTAAACTAGCTTTGTGGGATCACCCAAGGAGCTATGTATGAGTATAAGGAGACAGATTCAGGAAAATGTTGAAAGTTGTAAGTATACTCAAGCTAAGAAAGGGCCTACTTATCAAGAGTTAAGAATAAAGAAATGGTGGGGAATTTCCCGTGACTTGAACAATGTGAACTGGGCAAAACAGATTATATGAAGAACTACTATTTGGATTCCCCATTATCCTAGATGGGTGAAATGTAATTTTGACAGCTGCTCAAAAGGGAATCTAGGAGTAGCTGGAGCTGGAGGAGTGGTTAGGGATGAAAGTGACATCTATGTGGTGGGATACAACAAAGGTCTAGGAACAACAATGAATAAGTTTGTTGAAGCATATGTTGCTTGGATTGGAATTGGTTACCTTAGAGATAATGGGTACAGAAAGGTCATCATTGAAGGGGAATCCAAACTTATCATTGACTATCTTAACAACAATGTTGAAGCTCCCTAGGAAATAAAGGATCTTTTGGATGACTGTAAAAACATGTTGCAGTTATTCCAACAACATAAAATTCATTATACATTTAGGGAGGGTAATAGGGTTGTGGATACTTTAGCTAACTTAGGTGTGAGACAGGAAGCTTTAAAATTATGGGACTTTTCGAATCTATTCAAAAAAATAAAAGAAGTATTGGCCAAGGATAGATTAAGAATGAAGGACAAATCCAACACTTGGATTAATGATGGTTGGAGTAGCTATAATTAAAAAGGATGGCAGCCCTGGGGGTCAAACTAGCATAGGGGATCCTAGGTGGAACTCAGGCTTGCTGACAAGATGGATGGAGTGGCACGAGGAAAAAGGTACACCAAATCCTAAAGTAATAATAGGAATGAAAGGGAAAGGATGGTCTATGTGGCATGGCATGTGCATTGAAAGGAAAGATTTAAATGGGGAAATTATGAACACACTTTGTGTTAGTTTTAGGATCAGAAATGAAAGCAATCAGAAAATGTAGCACATAAGATAATGAACACCACAAGATACCTTGGGAAAAACCCAACAAATATATCTCTTATATATTTAGGAATAAGAGCAGAAATTTTCTTACAACTTAGGCCCAACACAAGGCCAAATTTGATACAATGAATAATAGCACCTCTCCTAGATGCGAAGATACAAAATATGTTTCTCCTTGAGATCGGTCTGCTACTACAGAATGATGATCTACTACTACAAAATGATTTTTTTCTCAAGATCATGATTTGCTGCTCAAGATCATGATCTGTTGTTGAATATCATGACCTATTGCTCAAGTGTGAACTTCTCCAAGGAGTGTGAATATGATGAAATGAACTTGATGATTAAATGAGAGATCATCACCTTGTATTTATACAAAAAAAAGTGTCTCTTCATGTAGGTCGACCTCCTTAAGGAATAATAATAATAATTAAATGAGTCAGCCACATTAAGAAAGTCGGCCATAATAAATATTATTTAGGTCAGCCCCATTTAATTATTCACAATAATTAAATGTTATATTATAATTTCCAAGTGAAGCGCCCCTTCACTTAATTATCACAATGAAATAAATAGCCAAAGGCTATATGCAATTTCATGTCTTCGATTAGGCTAGAAGAATGAACCCAAAACTACAATAACTTCAACAATCCCTCTCAACTAGGGAGGAATACTTCCAGCATTACAAGACACATCACCTCATCGTGATGTCTACCACTATGGAAACTCCCATATGTGGAAAATTATCATATCACCTCATTGTGATATTAAACATCATGGCTCTCCCATGTATGGCAAAGGAACATATCACCTCATCATGATATTAACCATCATTGATCTCCCAAGTATGGAAAATGTACATAAGTTCCCATCACTCAATCGTGATTTCGTCACCTCATCGTGACATTCACCATGGCTACTCCCAGAGGGTGAAAAGCACAAGTACAAGAAAATCATCACGGACTCTCTCACATGATGTTTTCATGGTGTCACACACATGACATACACCATGGCTCTCCCAGAGGGTGGAAACAAGGGCTTTCACCTTCAAATTCTCTCTTAGAGAGAAATGCATTAACAAGGGCTGGCACCTCAAACCTCTCTAATAGAGAGAATTGCATTAAAGAAAATTTGAAGTTCACTGATGTTGAGACTCCTTCTCAGCTAGGGCTTCATTCTCCACAATACCAAGCTTGTCTCAAAAGTACACAAAATTTACTCTGGCAAGAGGCTTGGTGAGAATGTTTGTCATCTTCTCATCAGTGTTGATATACTTTGATTGGATTGCTTTCCTCAATACCATATCTCTGATATAGTGGTATTTGATCTCAACATGTTTGGTTCCATCATGAAACACTAGATTGACAAAAATATTCACACAACTTTGATTATCACAATGAATGACAGTCAACTCCATTGATTATCCAAACAATCCTACAAGGAGCTTCTAAAGCCACACTGCTTCTCTAGTTGCCACACAAGCTGCAATATACTCAGCCTCTATGATGCTCAGTGCCACTGAAGACTGCTTACTACTACACCAAGAGATCATCGCAGACCCCAAACTGAAAAAACATCTAGAGGTGCTCTTTCGATCAGTGACACACCCTACCCAATCAAAAGCAGTATATCCATGCAACTTCAAGTCTACACCAGAAGAATATCTCAAGCCATATTCAACTATGCCATGCAAGTATCTTAGGATATGCTTTGCTGCAACTAGATGTATTTTCCTTGGTTCACACATGAACTAACTAAGTGCACTCACTGCATAGCAAATATCTGGTTTAGTATTGACTAGACACATCAAGGATCCAATCAACTGCCTATACATAGTAGGATCCACTAGATCTGAACTAACTCCAGCCTCCTTAAGCTTTTGAAAATTGGTTTTCATAGGTGTAGACATGGATTTGCAATTCATCATACCAAATCTCTTCAAGGTTTCAATAGTATACCTCCCTTGACTCAGAATAATCCCATCCGACTTTTTCCAAGCTTCTAAACCAAGGAAGTAGTGCATGAGACCAAGATCCTTCATTTCAAATTCAGAAGCTAGCTACTTCTTACATTTGATAATGAGGTGATCTTCTCCTAGTAAGAATTAGATCATCAACAAATAGAACCAAGATCAATGCTTCACCATCAATTACCTTGAAGTACAGGTTTGAATCGACATCATTCTTGGAGAAGCCCAAGCCCATCAAGTATCGATCAATTCTCTCATACCAAGCACGTGGAGCCTGCTTAAGACCATATACAGCCTCTCTTTTTTTAGTCTACGAACATGAGACTCCTTCCCATGAACCTCAAAGCCCTCAGGTTGCTCAATGTATACCTCTTCCTCAATCACATCATTCAAAAATGTTGTCTTCACATCCATCTGGTGTATCTTCCATCCTCTATATGTTGCAATAGCAATGATGGTCCTAATGAATGTATAACGAGCAACTGGAGAAAAGGTTTCCTCATAGTCTACTCCCTCTTTCTGAGAGAATCCTCTTGCCACAAATCTATCCTTATACTTCTCGATGCTCCCATCAGCCACATGCTTGATCTTGAAGAGCCACTTAGAAGATACAACTGATTTGCCTCCAGGTCTAGGTACAATGACCCAAACATCATTCTTAAGGATAGATTGAAATTCTTCAGCCATAACATCTTTCCATACTTGTTGAATTGAAGCCTCCTCAAAATTGGAAGGCTTAGATTCAATTATTTGATTCATCAATGTAACATAACTTGGAACCTACTGATCTCTTTTTCTTTCTAGGATTTGTAAACCTTTCTGCCTCCTGCATTGTTTGCCTAGATCATAGAGGTCTCATTCTACCAATAACAAAGTTGATAGGCCCATTAGAAGGTTCCAAAGGCTCAAATAAATAACCATCCTCTTCTGGTTCAGTAGACTCCCTCTGAAGGTTAATTCTTCCTCTTCAAAGAACTGATCATAGTGACAACGTGAATAGGTTCTTCGAGAGAGAGATCTCTTCAGCCACCAACTCAGTCCCATGGCTGCAAGTTGTTTCTCCATTCTTCAACCTACAGGATGCATCAAGCTCTTCTTCTCTTGAAAGCAATCTCTTACGCTTCTTAGTCGGTCCTGAAATCATTAAGGAGAGATTACTAATAGTTCATGGAACTTAACTATCTCGAAGAGAAAATAAGGAGGCTAGAAGCATACATGTTTTACCATCTCAATGTTATAGCATGAATTAATAACTACAAAAAGAAAATTCATGAAAATTATTCAACATGAAATACTTATCTCATCAAAAACTCCTTAAGTGTTGCACTTAGATGCTCATCGGGTCTGCACTTATCTTTCCTAGGATCTGCTCATTATCTCTCAATAATTTTCCAGATCTTCTTCACATGAATCTTCACATAAGTAAAATTAGAAACAATACTTCAACTCAGGCAAAGAAGACTCTCACAAAACCTCCATATACAACATGACACCAAACTTGGAAAACATAAGGTATCATGACAAACTTGACTTAACACTGCTTCTAAAAATGATTAGACTCAAATTAAAAGAAATGTACTCTGTCAACACTTACGGCTCAGAAATAGAAAAATCACCATGGCATAGAGAGTATATATGGCTCAATCAACTCCCACACTCTAAGGCATGCAAAAACTCATCCCATGACCAATGCCTTCAAAGCCTGATTACAATGCTTATCATAAGATTGAAATTAAATGCATCAATGTTTATGAAGTGCTCTAATGACTGCGCCTAACAATAATGCATAAGACTCAACATTCCATGAGGAAAACTTGGAAAATGAAACCTGGAATTATATGCTGCAGCAGTCATAAGAATATTTGAATTTTCTAGGTATGGTTGTGTCTGATCTCCATATGTTGTGCCTAGCCCTTATACTTTATTTGACAAAACATCGCACCCTTGGGGAGGTGCGTTCAGTCTCATAAGAGCCTCCAACATGTCCTCTAAACACCATCAAGGTTGACTCAGACAATGATGAAGAAAGGCATCCTCCAATGTACAAAATCATCCTTTGCAAGGATTGAGATCATACCACCAAAATTTTCCAAAATCGATTTCTCCTAAAATCTGTGGTCTTAGTCAAATTTGATAACTTCTTCTCTTAGACCCGCTTTGATACCATGTTAGTTTTAGGATCAGAAATGAAAGCAATCAAAAAATGAAACACATAAGACAATGAACACCATAAGATACCCTAGGAAAACCCTCCTACTTGAGGGGGAAAACCTAGCAAATATATCTCTTATATATTTAGGAATAAGAGCATAAATCTTCTTACAACTCAGGCCCAACACAAGGCTGAATTTGATACAATGAATAATAGCACCTCTCCTAGATGCGAAGATACAAAATATGTTTCTCCTTGAGATCGATCTACTACTATAGAATGATGATCTACTGCTACAGAATGATCTGTTGCTCAAGATCATGATCTGCTACTCAATATAATGATCTGCTTCTCAAGTGAAAACTTCTCCAAGGAGTGTGAATATGAAGAAATGAGCTTGACGATCAAATGAGAGATCATCACCTTGTATTTATACAAAACAAAGTATCTCTTCATGTAGGTCAGCCTCCTTAAGGAATAATAATAATAATTAAATGAGTCAGCCACATTAAGGAAGTCGGCCATAATAAATAATAAATATTATTTAGGTTGGCCCCATTTAATTATCCACAATAATTAAATGTTATATTATAATTTCCAAGTGAAGCTCCCCTTCACTTAATTATCACAATGAAATAAATAGCTAAAGGCTATATGCAATTTCATGTCTTCGATTAGGCTGGAAGAATGAACCTGAAGCTGCAATAACTTCAACACTTTGTAATGATAAAATATAAAAGATGATTTTGGAAAAGATAGATCAAAAGGTGTAGGTGACGATGTTAAGGTTGGTAATAAAATAAATTTAATTATCAATAGGAAGGGTAGCAGAGCTGTCAGATTTAATTATGATGGGATTCGTAAAGGTGATAACCGGTATTGTTTCAAGTTTTCAACTAATAGTTTAGAGCCGCCATCTCCTCAAATGAAAAACCACAAGGTCACCACTAATATAGATTTTTTTGAATTGTCGGTTGCCATTGTCGAGAACAAAGAAGGGCACAGTAAATATTTTCTCCTCCTCTCAAAACATAACCTCTATGAAGAAACCATCATGGGTGGCCCAAGGAAACGAATGAAACCTTGCAAATATGATTCACTACGAAAAAATGTGGAGCTCTGGGGTCTATTCGAGAGATTTGGTTTCACTCCTTACTTTGCAGCCATGGAAGGGTGTAATGAGAAGCTAAGCTACAAGTTTTCCAATGCTTGGAAGGATGAAAAATTCAAAATGGGTGGTCTCCATTTCAAAGTGGATGTGAAGTTCATTGCCAAGGCGACGAGACTTTCCTATGAAGGAAAGAAGGTGGAAAAGGTAAGCAACGGAAAATACCAAGACTATATTGTGAATTTTTTTTAGGATAAGGAGAAGGTTGAGCGATTCCAGAATGGCTATTCTAGGGTTTTACTCCCTCTTGTACCATAATGTATGTTTCTTTTTTATGAAGTATTTTACCCTTGAGGGTCATTTCCAGGTTGTGCATGATTACCACTTCCCTATCCTTAACCATATTCATCATCTCGAAAAGATAAATCTTCCTTTTTTCCTGTTCTCTTCCCTGAGTTGGAGCCTTACTAATGGGGAAAATTAATCATTGCACCTAGGCTTAAATAGAGCTACTTTCAAATATGTGTTGGCTACATCTCCTCAATGAAATGTGCCCCTCAATATGATTGAAAATCCTACCCCTAAGAGCTCAGTGAAAATTGAACTCATTGAGAGTCCCCCTCACACCCCTGCTAAAAACCCCATTAAAAAGTCACCTAACCCTAAGTACCCTTTATGGTCTGATCTCTGAAAAGTCACTCCTAAAAAAAGGAGTGTTGCCTTTATCAGCTCTACTAAGAATAAAAAAAGGAAGCTGCTAATCTAGGAATTAGGGGAGGAAGCCAACACTATTACGATTTCGGATGATAATGAGAAACCTGAGTGTTCAACACTGGTTGGTAGAAGGTCTACTAGGCTTGTGATGGTTACTTCTAAAGGGTCTAGCAGTAGAAAAAATTCTAAAGATTCAAAGGATAAATGTGTTTCTGGTTCACAGGAAAGAAAAGGAAAAAAGAGGGAGAAGGATGATAGGGATTCCTCTATGGAGGAAATCCTAGATAATTTGGGGGGAGAGTCTATTGAGGAGGAATATTTTGAGTTGAAGGAGGAGGAAGGTTCTAACAATGAGGAAGTGGAAGGGGAGTTGCAACAAGAGGAGATTCATGAGGATGAAGAGGACAATGATGGGATGGAGAAAAATGTTAATGCAATAAATGATCAAGAGGTGATGGAAACAAAACATCATGAGCAAGAGAAGATTGATGGAGATGATAATGTTAAAATAAAAAGGATGGAAGAGAGATTGCAATGGCTAGAAAAGATAATGCAAGAGGATGATAAGGATAGCAGACTCTAGACTCTTGAAAAAGTTGTGAAGAGTCTTTGCAGGGTGGTGGATGTGGTAATGAAGAAGGCTATTATGGCTATGATCCCAGGTCGGGGGAAAATTAAGAAGTAGCAAAAGAGAAAGTTGATGGATGAGATTGCTGACTTGGTGGGAAAGATGGAGCCTAAAGAGAAAGTGTAAGACATTGTCAACGACCTGCTAAGAGCCTAGAGTCTGATCGAGGATGCCTAATCCTTGGTCATTGTTTTTCTTTTTTGCTCTCTTCTTCTATGGTTTATTTTGGCACTACATATGGCGGTACTATTACTGATGTTGGCATTTGGTGCCTGGACTATCATACTTTTAGTTATATTTATGTTAGTAGTTCTAGTTTATGCATGGACATTACTTTAAGTATTAATAGTTATTATAGTTTTAAGTGGTGGGATCTGAATATGGACAATCTGTATTTTTTTGATATCTCTGATAGGGTTAAATGTTTGATCTTGAGGGAATTGTTTAAGCTTTTTGGTGGGGGGTTGGGGAAGCATTTTTGGTTGGCTTCCTCTTGTTGTTGTTTTGACTGGTTGTTGTTCTCTATAATGTTATATTATTTTTTTTGGGTTGGGGCCCTTTGCCTACTTCATCAATCAACAACATTCAAAATTCAAGTTACAAATATCGTCTATCAAGATTTAATTTATGGTAAATTTGAATAAATGCCTATAAATACCGTATTTTCACCATTTGAAACTAGGAGGAGAATTTATGAGCAAAAACTATCATCAAGCGAAAGTAAGAGTAGCATTTCAGAGCTTTATTATAGTAATTCAAGATCCAAGCATCATGTCAAATCTTATGTGATTTTATTTTTGTTTATGTTATCATTGTTTGTGAAGGCTAACCCTTGTTGTATGTGTCCAAGCAATTCAAGCAATAAAACAAGCAAGATCCAATACCTTGAAGTGATGTGCATTACTTTAATCCTCCAAGGAAGCCATTAAAGGGTGGTGAGTTGTAACACTTTGTTGATTCATCATTCCTTCCTATCAATTATCTATTTTTATCATTGAAATTGCCATTATGGAAGTGGAAACACTAACACGGGGTTTGACTAAGGCAAGCCCCTAAATGGCACAACCCTTTCCTCTCTTTGAAAGTGCAGGTTTCAAATTTGAAGAGGATTGAAGGAAGCTCTAAGATAAATTTTTCATTGTTACAATTGAAGCCCTACACCTTATCAATTCATGGAAACTCACCTATGGAATTATCCAAAAGTGATATGAAAAGTCTACAAGTGGAAATGGGAGTCTTTGATATAACATCAAAGGACTATAAAATCAGAGCAAGACACCCCTACAAGGAATCAAATGCCCTTGGGAACCTATTCCCTCCTACAGTGGTTTAACCCAAATTATTATAATAGGTACATAGTCCCATGCCCTTCCCAGATCTGTCTGCAACTCACTATTTTAGTTTATTAGTTGTCAGATTCTTGCATTTTTCATATTAGGGCACATAATCTAATTAGGTTAATCAAAGAAAATCAATTCCAATCCATTCTAATACTCAAAAAGATGTAGACCTAGGTTTGATTGACTCACCCTCATGGTTGAAATTCAATCTTATAACCTTGTTGATTTGTATCCTAATGTACCTTTGAAATAGGAGAAAAAAGTAATCCTAGGTTTAGACATTAAACTTAGGGTTCCCTTTTTCTATGTTATATTTTGGTGAACCTGACATCTTAACATCATATACCTTCTAAAATTTCAAACCCTAGATCTAGGTTTTGCATTGAATTGCTTTGCATTTCTCATTTAGAGTTTCACTTTTACATCATAAAAGCATAAAATTTCAAAAAAAATGTATCACATATTGCATCATAGGTTGCATTAGGGTTTATTTTAGTCATTTAGGTCAAGTCTACATTCAAAAATTGCATTCACATTTGTCATTTATTGTTACTGTTACACAATTTTCACCTACAGGCTCAAATCAAGAAGAGCACTTTTGCTAAGTGGTGTTCATTACAAATTTTGATCATGCATTTTATGCCATAGTATAAAAATATTTCTTTAATTCCATTCATGAATAAATATTGCATTTTTATGAAGAAAAGAGAAACAAACTGATACACTATCAAGTATTTTTTTCTGAAAAATGTAACCTTTATTCATCAAAGTATTCAGATTGCTTCACACAAGCCGTGAAAATAGCTAAGGAAAATAAATTCAATGCTAGAATTTATAAAATGAATACATGTGTGAACATATAAAAACAAGGCATAAGAGTCATAGGGGCCAGTCATTGCCTGAATGACTGGTAGTGTTGTTGTAGCTTGCGTGTTGCTGCTCCTGCTTTCTGTCCTCCAACTACAGATCCTGAAATCACAAAATGAGGTTAGATCCAGGGGATCTAAGCAATAACTGACCCATCACTCTTACAACCGCACACACATTCACATTCGAAATCCAAACAATGCTTTATTTTTACTAACTAGTTTGTGTCATGTGCAGAAACAGGAAATGCAATGTTGTCGTGTCATTAATTTTCAGCACGTGGGTTAAACGTGGCTCCCACAAGGGTTGAGCTCAGCGTGCTGCCTTGTTGTGCTTTAAAGAGCCATTGGAGGATACCATTAGGGATTCATCTCTTTGTGATTCACTCAAATGAGTACACATCATTTGTGATAGTGGATGTTTGTCACTGTCATAAGTGACATGTACTTGTTCAGGAAAATCATAAGAAGAATGATAATCCTTTGAAAAGAAGTGAAAGTCATTTATGTTTTAGGATGAGAGATAATGTTATTATAGGGGCAGAAATAAGATGGTCATGATCATGACTGAAAATTATCCATAACCTAGGATTGTCACTAGCAGAAAATACGTGGGCAGTCCTTTAGAGGCAACAGTCATCATGCTACCGGTATGGGCCTCAAGAGAGTAGGGCTTTTTTAAGGTATATGAGGTGCAATGCATATGCGAGAAAATGTGCATGAAGAGCAATAAAATAGATAGTACAAGAATTTCCATCTCAGCATAAGAGATAGTCCCAAGAGACTATTCATGAGGGTACCAAAAGAATGAAGCTTATGATAGTCATCATATGAGACAGACAAGTATCACACAATGACAACATAATGAAACCCACAGTGGGTATTGTGCTAGAGGGAAGAGGCATCATAGCAATGTTTAATCTTTTATGTCAGTAATAATTTTCACTAACCTAGAACGTAAACATTTCATTTGTGAGTGTTCATAACTTGCTTATACTGGTGTTTCAATGAGAAATCTGAAAGTTTCCAAAAAATCCTCATGGGTTTTGGCCTAAATTGCTTGGTGGCCATGGAAACCACAGTAGGGTTTTGTAGGGACCAACAGGGAAAACCCTTGTGGGTTTTCATGGAAAATCTAATGAAATTTTCATACTTTCATACCCTATAGCTGCGGCCATGAATGGCCACGCCATAATAAAAAAACTTATGAAGAGTTACGGCCTGTGGTGAGATCAAGCCCTCGAATTCCTGCAAGAGGCATCGAGCATTTTACATATACATAAATTTTAAAAGAAAACTTCATTACTTCTTACATAGCTGAAGCTTGAGATGAACAGAAATATGGAGAGTCACTTGGAAAATAGAAATATTTCCATTGCTTTGACAAATTTTGACTCATGACTATCAAAGAAATGTTCATGCCAAAGGCACAAGGCAAAGTATAAGGGTTACGCTACAGGGAGGTTCGGCCATTAACATAAATGAGAAAGTGGTAATGGCGGCCTGAATCAAATTAAAATCTAGAAGACTAGGAATGGTCGTGGCCTTTCTAAATAGAAAGCATCAAATACCTGATAGAATACAATAATGATAGTCTTCTCATTTCTTTTGAAGGAAAATGCGGAAAATCGAAGAGAATCATGAAGAACCCAGAGCATATTAACCTGAGAAACAATGGCGGTGCGGAATCCTCCATGATCGCATGTTTCAACTCCAGAAAACCCTTGCTATCGGCGGTGGCTTCTTCAAAAGCTTTTGGAGCAAATGATGTTCATACAATGCGTTGCTTTGTTTTGTTTTAGGGTTTTTTTTTTTACCCTAAGTCTTAATCGACATATGCATAAGGCTTTTGTTTTTGAAGTCACTAATCAACCCATGGGCAAAGGCTTGGTGTCTTATGTCTTATGTTTTTGTAGGTTCCTAAGCCTTGGAATATTCTTCATAAAATGTAGTTCTTCATGCTTTCTTTTTTGCATTTAAATATTGGAGAAGTCAACATAGCAACGTGTCCTTTTCTTTTGCATACCTTTTAAATGTAAAACATTATATTAAGTGATAAATTATAAGTCACTTATTATAATTGTTATTTTGAATGCAAAAATGGGTATATGCCTTTGTAAATGCTTTTAGAGGGATATGGTTGAGTCTTCATTTCAGGAGAGGGTATATAGGGATGTTATTTTCAATTTACGAACATATGGAGTAGAAATAGGCCTCTTTATTTTCTTTTTGGACCATTTTGAGAGCATATAGGCATTAATTTATTATGTTTTTTATCTTGGACTTGGTCAAATGTGACCTTTTCAACCTTTTGGAGCCTCTTTGAAGAGGAATCAATTGCTAAAAATTAGGCCGTATTGTTTCATCCGACCCATGGAGCTTCTAGGTCCTATTTTGATGGGTTTTTGGTGGGAGATTGAGCTTACTTATTCTCTTCCTCATTTCCTTTTTCAAGGAGAGATATTATTTTTGGAATGGAGGAGACTTTGGACTTTCTAGAGAACATTGTGCTATTTTGTTCCAAGTATTGTATCAAATTTTGGAGTAGGCATTTTCAGAGCCTTTGAGAGCTTTTATACAACATTTTTGATCTATTTCTGGTGTCACATTTGTATGCAAATTGGTGATTGATTTTATTTTTTTTGTTTCTTATCCGAAACCTTTTAAGTTTGTCTCATTTTGGCATCTTTGTGGCTAAGATTTCTCTTCACAGGTCAGGGGTTGAATTAGTTTCTAAATGTATTTACTGTGATTAATGTCCTTTAAATATTATTCCGATTTCAGATCTTCCTTTTGAAATATTTATGTGTTGAGGGTTTTATCAGATATTGTATCATTATATGAATAGTTGTGGGTTCAATCTATGTTAAGGGAAGTGTTGCCTCCTTTTAGCTTTTTGTTGTATCACCTTTTAATGATTATTGAGTTCTTTTTAAGTTATGTTAAAATCTTTCCCTTTTCCCTCCATTTAGTTACAGTATAAAGATCTTTAGGTATTATATCACATAGGAACCAGCCTAGAATCCAGAGGTTCAATCAGGTCATAGGGTACCCACAACCTCTGATTGATCCCAAGTGTTTAGGTACTTAGGAGAGGGTGTGTTTTTTGGAGATCACAGTTACATAGTTGTATTTGAATCACATTATCTTGAATTGAGGAATTCTAGAAACATATTCACTTGTAGACTTGTTTGCACATAGAAACAAAGGCTTTAGATAGTCTACTAAACATTCAAATTTTCATTTTTCAAAAGCCCTATCAGGGACTTAGATGCCCTTGGGCACCTTTGTTCTCCTACACTTGCATCAGCAAAAAAATTCACACATTTTTGTAGCTATGTCTTCAATATTTTTGTGCTTGCAGATCTTTGAATTGGAATTCTTAATTGCATGTATTTAAGCATCTTCCACATAATTCAAACAGTGAAAAATGTGCATTTTCTAGTTTCAAAATTGCATAAAATTCTTTATTTTCAGATTTTTGCATCATAGAATCAGTCAATTATTGCATTTTAGATCTAGAAATTGTATTCAAATATCCTCAACATTGTTGTACACTTGCATTTTGCATCACATCAACATAAATTTAACAAATTCTGGAAAATACTCGTTGTTAAACCTATTTGTAAGTACACTCAAAATCCTTAAACATCATAGATATTCAAATTTTCATTTTTCAGAAACCCTATCCAAGACATAGATGCCCTTGGGCACCTTTGTCCTTCTATTAGTGGCTCAAAAAAATTGCACAGATCTCTCTCTTTGTGTTATCAATTTGTTTCTACTTGTTGATGTGTGATTTGAAATTCTGAAAAGGTGTTATTCATGTGAAAGAAAGGTGTCATTTTGCTTAATTTGTTATAAATTTATGAAAAATTATTGCATTTTAGTAGGAAAATTATTTACAACATGTTCTCATTACAAAAATATTTTACTGTCATAATTCATGTTCTATCGTCAGATCTTGTTAAGCATTTCAAATATTTTTTGTTACAAGCATGTAACAATGAGTTTCTTTCCCCTCTTTTGTTGTTTTTCATTGATCCCTCTCCTACTATCTCTCCTATGTGTGAGATTATCTTGGTGAAAGAGAATACAATCTTTGGAAATCATTTTTGTTCTTCTCTTGATATCTCTCCTATTTTTGAAGAAGGTATCTTGATGTTAGAAGATCCAATCATTGAGCATCATGAGAATCTTGTTTATTTCTCTCCCCCTACCTCTCCTACTTTGGAATATATTATTGGAAAAGAGGATGAAATCATTAATATATTTATAGATTTCATAGATGAATATGCTAAGGTGACATTAGATTCCCCCTTGATAAAATATCATCAACAAGAAGTTAAATATGTTGAGGTTATGAACACACAAGTGGCTTTTAGATCTCCTCTCATTATTGGACCTCCCAAAACTCCTTTTGGACCTCCTAAAAATCCTTTAATTATTGGACCTCTTAAATCACCTCTCATTATAGGACCTCCTAAATTTCATTGCCATATCCTAAGCTTTGCAAAACAACTTATTAGTAATCATGTGTCGCAACAACCAAGTTATCATATTGTAGCTCACACATATAACACTAGAAACAATAAGTAACCAAAACAAACTCCAACATCCATTCCATTGCCTCAATCATAACTCCCACCCACACCTAACATTTTGTAGCATAGTGGTAAATAATTTTATCTTGTTGAGAAACTTCCTAACACTCCTGATAAGATCTCCTAGTGGAATTTGATTCAAACATCAATTGTTTATCATGGCATGCTTCAAAATTCTTTGGAGAAATTTATTGTTCCTCCTAGTACGCAACCAAATGTGTAGTAGCCTTAATCGAGGGTATGAATTTGAGTAATTTGGATATTTTCTTTCATGAAAGTGATTTACCTCCTTTGGAAACACAAAAACAAAATGATTCATTGATGATAATGGCTAGTATTAACAAGGTTGGAATTAGGTGTACCCTTATTGAAAATAGTTCAGAGATTAATGTTTGTAGTTTAAATATTTTGGTTATAATTCGAGTGGACAAAAATTTAATTCAACCCATTGATTTGTCAATCAAAGGTTTTGATAACATGGAAACTAAACTGCTTGGTGTGATAATGTTACCTATTAAAGTTGATAAGGTTGTGTTGCAAACTCCCATCCATGTCATCCCCCATGATCTTTCAAATAATCTTCTCTTAAGTAGACCATGGATTCATGAAATGAAAGGAGTTCTTTGAACGGTTCATCATCTAATGAAATACACTTACAAAAATAAGGTTTACACAATAAAATTTGATCCAAAATCTAAAACTATTTTACAAACTGAAACACGAATGAAAAATCCTCTTAGAACATTGATACCAACTACAAAATTTTAACCTTTGCAAAGTGAAGATAAAGATGAGCGTCTTTCATCGGTGAAAAATTTGTTGGATGATGTTTGGGGATCATTAGAATTCACACCTACATTCATGGGGGAATACAATATTACACCATCAAAATCAAAAAAATAAAAACAAGTTGCAATGATATCAACACAAATTATCATTGAATCATCAAAAACATCCACAACTTTTAGAAAGGAGGAAAACAAAAATTATACATCCAATTACGAAGATATTGATTATGAAAAAATACCTTCTTCAAAAGAAATGGGAGCAATTTATGGATGAGGTTATGAACTTTTAAAACAACTTGGCTATAATGGAAAAGGATGTGGTGTAAAATAATAAGGAATATGTGTCCCTATAGAGCCTAACACACAAGAAACAACAAGATTTCTTGGCTATTGTCCTTCAAAAATAACAAAAACATCAAAAATACCTTCACTGAATCAATAGAATTAGTTGTTGCTCCTTGTCATGTGGTAGTTGTAGTATTACACAATACTCACTACCATGTATGGGGGTATAAACTAGGCTTTATGCAATCATATTTCATTTTTCAAGGACTAGCATGTCATCATTCATCTAGTCTCATCTTTGTCTCTACACTTGGGGGGAAAGGGGTTAGATAGCCTTATGTTAGGTGTATTCCTTCTAGAAATGGATCCCTTTGTATCTCCTTAAAAAATTAGTGTAGTGAGTACACTAAAATTTTAAGAGGGGGAATATAGTATCCCACTCATTTTTTGCAAGTGAAATGGCCCCTTTTAGTGATGATAGCATACAGCTCCTAAGAAGTGTGACCTTGTCAATAAAAGTTTGGCCTTCTTGATCTATGTTGTGTCTCCTTTGTCGTGATATTAGGCTTGATGTCCCATAAGAGTGTGACCTTTCTTGGCATATGGCATTCCCCTTGGTCGTAATGCTATGGCTAGTATTTCCTAAGGTGTGAGTCTTCTATTCCATGACTAGTTCTCTCTTGGTAGTGATTTCATGTGTGATATTCCCTAAGGCATGACCTTTCATATATTGAGAAAAGTCCCTTTGTTGTTTTTTAAATCACCTTGTGTGGTGGTGTTGTTATAACACCCCTTGAGGTTTTAGCATTATCTTGTCATCATTTATGCACCTCCTTAGGCGATTTTATGCTCCTCCTTAGGTGATTTTGTACACATCCTTAGGTGAGTTTGGCATTTTTGTTCACTTTTTTCATGTGCATTGAACTTAGTGTAGTGTTGGTATAGCATCTTGATCATCACATAGCACCTTATCAGAGTTATCAGGGAGTATAACTCTTGATATGGTTGTTAATGGGTACACACCTAGTGAATATAGAACTTCACTAGCCCATGTTGCCTTCCATTTTGTGATTCATCTAGAAAATATCAAACTTTGCTATGGTGTGAGTCAAGAATTCCTTTGGTTCATGGATTTAGCATAATGCAACTTGTTGATTCATGGACACCCTTTTTAACATGGCCACCTAGCATAACACACCTTTCTTGCTAGTGGAGCTATGTATTTCATGAGTGTCTAGCATAACAGAGCTTCCTAGCCTTGTGAAACTCATCATATTGCATGGACATCTAGCATAACACAACTTTCTAGCTAGTAGATCCATGTGGCATTTATTCAATGGATCGTGTTTGGTATTTGAGACAATTTAAGACTAAGGTATCTTTGCCTTACCAAATCAAATCTTTTCTAGTACTAACCTTGTGTTTTATTGTGTCTTCTTTGTGTTTGCATGATGTTTACATTGTGTTTGTGTTTATTTTTTTGTCATTTACATGTTATGTTATGTCATGTGTTTTTGTTGTGTATGCTTCATGTATTCAACATGTATGTTTGTGTATGTTGTCTTGCTGCATATCATATATGTGTGTGTTCCTTTGAGCTTATGTTGTCTTGCCATGGGATCTTAGATCCTAGGAGCTTTTACACTCCCCCTAGATCCTTAGTCACCTATCTCTTCAACATTTGAACAATCAAACCCCTTGACATATATTTTTCTATTTTAGTGTGAGTCTGGGCATAAGTTCATACTCTCACTAAAGTGGGGGCTAAATTTATCATCATAAATTTTCACCCTTGACAATTTCACTCTATGTTTTGTCCCCCTAAGTTATTGGCCATTAGGCACCTAAGCTCCTAAATTATGCATTTCAGGGCCCATTTGTAGCATTTTCCAAGAAATTGCAAGCATTGAACAAATGCATCCAATTGATTTTTCCCCCTAAAACTTAATGTCCTAGAAAATAGGGCCATGACCCATACACCCTAAGGTGTATGGGTCCCCCTATTTTTTGGGGGACCAGTTTTGAATATGTCAGTGTTGGAATTTTAACATTCAAAATTCAAGTTGCAAATGTTGGCTATCAAGATTTATTTTTTGGGAAATTAGAAAAAATGCCTATAAATACCTAGTATTTTCACCATTTCAAACTAGAAGGAGAATTTATGAGTAAAAACTATCATCAAGAGAAATTCAAGAGCATCACTTCGGAGCTTTATTGGAGCAATTCAAGATCCACGCATCATGTCAAATATTATGTGAGTTTATATGTTTTTATTTTATCGTTGTTTGTGAAGGTTAACCCATTTTTGTAGGTCTCCAAGCAATTCAAGCAATCAAACAAGAAAGATCCAAGACCTTGAAGTGATGTGCATGACTTCAGTCCTCAAAGGAAGTCATTCAAGGGTGGTGAGTTGTAGCAATTTGTTGATTCATCATTCTGTCCCATCAATTATCCATTTTTATCATTGACATTACCATTGTGGAAATGGAAACACTAACACGGGGTTTGACTAAGGAAAGTCCCTAAATGCCACAACCCTTTCCCTCTCTTTGAATGTACAGGTTTCAGGTTTGAAGATGATTGAAGGAATATTGAAGAAAAATAATAATTTTTGCAATTGAAGCCCTACACCTTATCAATTCATGAAAACTCACCTACATAATTATCTGACATTGATCCGACAAGTCTACAAGCAGAAACGGGAGTCTTAGATCTGACATCAGAGGATTGCAAAAGTAGAGCAGGACATTCCTACAAGAACTCAAACACCCTTGGGCACCTATGTCATCCTACAATGGTTGAACCCAAATTTTTATGATAGGTACACAGTCTGCTACCCTTCCTAGATCTTCCTACAATTCACTATTTTAGTTTATCAATTGTCAGATTCTTACATTTTTCATATTAGGGCACATAGTCTAATTAGGTTAATAAAAAAAATCAATTCCAATCCATTCTAAGACTCTAAAAGATGTAAATCCAAGTCTATTTGACTCACCCTCATGGTTGAAAATCAATCTTATAACCTTGTTGATTTGTATCCTAATGTACCTTTGAAAAATGAGCAAAAAGTAATCCTAGGTTTAGAAATTAAACTTGGGGTTCCCTTTTTCTATGTTACAATTTTATAATTAGGGTTTCCAAAAAAAAAAAATTTAAAAGGGTAAAAAATTTATTAATCAGAAACAATTAGTACAATACAAAAAAACTCAACAAGCCCACCAAGGGACCACAATCCAGAAAAGAAAATATCTAACTAGTTAAAGCCTTCTAGAAACCTCCAAATACCCTCTCATGTCTTCTATAACTAAATCTAACAATCAGGAAAATTTAATAGATAAGTTTTCTCAATCCTCAACACTCCACATCCCCATATGCTCAAAGGCCCATTTTACCAAGCAATCTACCACCTTATTCCATTCCCAAGGAATACGAAAAAAGGTGACAAATTCCAATGATCCACTAAGACTAGAGATTTGCTTGACCACTAAGGTCGATTGTCAATTCGCTCCATCCCATTACTTCTTATTCAGCATATCAATCACTACCTTAATTCACAAACGATCCTTCTCCATCCAATGGCACAACCCCTTTTTAAAGAAAAAATAATAGACAAAGCTTCCATAAAGTTAGTTTTTTGGCCTCTATAAAAAGAAAAGAACATTAACCACCCTCAAACTATCCCTTCCAATACCACCAATCCCAACATGTCCAATATTTCCTCTAGAAGACCCATCAGTGTTGATTTTCAACACTCCATGAGGAGGGGGTGACTAGCAGGCATCTCTTTGAATCTTCCTTTTGGAAAACTAACCCAACCTAGGCCAAGAGAAACTCCTATCACAACCAACCATACCCAAATTCTAAACAACACTTGTATCTCCCATATCCATAGGAACACATAAATCACACTTTGTCACTAAAGTCTCTTGAAGAACACAAATAATTCTCAGCCATAGTTGCTGAGCCTGCATTTTATTATGCTAAAAAATCACACAATTTCTTTCTATCCAATTTTTCTAAATAATCAAGATGGGCCCAATACTCTATGTGATTTAAAGAAAGGAAGTCTTAGTTGGAGGATTCCCCAACCCACTCCAGAATTCAGTCAAGGAAGAGGCATGACTACAAGCCTAATTCCAAGACCCCCACCATAAATGCCAAATCTCCCTAGAAAAGGGACATTGGAAGAATAAATGCAAGGAGCACTCCTCACTATTGTTACACATAACACATATAGAAGGACCCTGAAATCTTCTCTTTTATAAATTCTCCCAAGTGAGGAACTTATTCTTGACTACCAGCCAAGATTAAAAAAATCATTTAGGCCAAGAGAAGTTATTCCAAACCTATTTCCACCAAGGAACACCATCTCTTCCATAAGTCTGCTTGTCCAAATCTTTATAACTTGAGGCAACCAAGAATTTTCCCTTTAGATCTGGGCCTCAGGAAAGAACATCTCTCTCTAATAAAGAATTAAAAAATCTACTAGCCAAAAATTTAACCAACTCATGACGATCCTCCATCAAACCATCAGGTAGTCTATCATGTGGATCTTTCCATCTGAACACTTTCACTTGGCCTAAAACTTGGGATGATTTGAAATCCTCCACTCTACACCAACCATCTTCAAGAAAAAACTTATATAAAGACTACAAATGTGGGTACATTGACATGATAGGGGGTGCTCATCCCAAGAATCAAACCATAATATATCCTTAGAGCCTTTGTTACAAATTCATAATAATCCTTGCTTAATTAGCTTGGCTCCCCTTTTAAGAGTGCCCTAGATCATAGAACCCTTACCTAAGAGGCTGAATCTAGGAACATCAAAAAATTTCACCCCTCTCAAATACTTTGAAGTGAGGATCCTAGCCCAATTCTGATCTTGATTAGTACATCACCTCTAGTAAAGCTTAGCCACCAAATCTGTCTGCTAAGACTTACTTTTCAAAGATTGAGCCTAACTTCGTACTTTGTCCTACAAATAGAATCTCACTTAACCAAACTTCACTTCTTCAAAAGTAGATTACCATCCCATAAGAGTTATCAAGAGAGAATCTCAAATTATTTAATAATCTAGAAGGAGTTTATAGCACAAAACATTTGTATATAGAGAGGGCCTAAACATTGACTTCAAGAGAGTCACTCTCCTCATAGTAGAAAGCTACCTACAAGTCCAATGAAAAACTTTCTTGTGAAACTTATCAATAACATCCTACTAGAACCTCTTGGGAAGAGAGCCCATGGTAAGGGGAATACCAGGATAGATAAAGGGAAGTGATTCAATATGGAATCTGAGAATCTGAGCTATCTTGTTCTGAATAAGCTTCAGAGCATTAAATAAAAAAATGGACTTAGCCTCATTTATTCCTTGCCTCGAGGCTACAAAATAAATATCCAAATTCTTTCTTAAGTTAACTACCTCTTCAACTCTGACTAGGCCCATCAATGTAGTTTCATAAACAAAATGTAAATGAGAGTGAGGAGACAAACTGTTGCCCCAACTCCAACCTTGAATCAAACCTTTCCTCACACATGATTTAATAAATCTCTTTAAACCTTTATCCATTAACATAAATAAGTAGGGGTAAAGGGGGTTGCCTTGTTGAAGGTCCCTAGACATTCCAAAAAGCTCAGAAGGTTCGCTATTGATAAGAAAAAATAAGGAAGAAGAAGTGACACAACTCATGGCCCACTCAATCTAGACATTGCCAAACCCAAAAGCACTCAATATATTAAAAAGGAAGGCCCATTTAATGTGGTCATAGGCTTTGGCCATGTCTAAATTTATGAACATTGTCTTCTATTTGGAGGTCGCCATAGAATGAACAACTTCAGTTGCAACTACAATCCCATATAGAATTTTCCTACAAGCAACAAAGCCACCTTGCTCCTCTGAAATTAAGCTACTCAACCACAATTTGAGACATTCAACTATCATCTTTGTAATAATTTTGTACACCACTTTGTACAAGGTGATTGGTCTAAAAATGTCCAAATAATTAGCTCCTCTTTTTGGGATGAGAGCAAGAAAAGTAGCACTCATGGCTCTTAACATTTTCTTGTTCCTTTGAGATTCTTGCACTACCTCAAGAAGATCAAGCCTTCTTGAATCCAATCAATACGAGGCTTTTGCTTCCAAAATATTTATTCACATAACTCTCATTCTTCCAATTCATTCATCACAAAAGCTTCTATTTTATAGTTTTCCTCTGTTAAATCATGATCATGAATCTAATGAGATATGAAGTCCAAGTGGGCCTAAGCTGAATTTTTAGCTTGAAAGACATTACCAAAGCGCTTCCTATTCCATATTTTTAGCATATATTTGGCATATTGGATTCTTTTAGAAAAGTAATGCATTGTAGTGGCATAAGAAAGCTTCCCTTTATGCCACCAAGTAGACAAAAGTTCATGAAGTGAAGAATCTCAAAGCCACATAAGTTGAAATTTTAAAGAAGGATTTTTTGAGTATCTAAAAGAATTTGCAAAGAATTTTATTGGCTAGTGATCAAAACCTCACCAATTCAAGATCTCAGAGCTAGTGGTCCAACTATCACTAACCCAAAAACTAGAAACAAGGAACCAATTTGACCTTTCAAAGATAGCATCTTCCCCACATATCCTATTATTCCAAGTAAACATTTCATTAGTATGCTTGACGTCAACCAATTTCAAGTAATCTACATTATCCCTCAAAAGCTCAAAAGAGGGCTCCAACCGGGCTATACCTCCCCTCTTCTCCTCCAATGAATAGATAGCATTAAAATCCCCAGCTAGAATCCAAGGAAGATAAGGATCAAGGGAATGCACATTTATGACATGAGAACAGAGCAAGGATTTCCTTGGAAGATTAGTTGGAGCATAGATATTAGAAAAGAGAATAACTTCACTTGATTCCAAACATGAATATGCCAAAGAAATAAAAGATCTACTAGAAATCGACCAAATAGGAACAACTTTATGCGAATCCCACAAACAAGAAACACCACCAGAACTTCCTTGAGCCCCCACACACTGGAATTAACCTCCAACCCAAATCTTAGAGGCTATGTTTAACATAATTTCCACAACCAACTTAGTCTCCTGGATGAAGATAATATCAGGAGAATGAGTTTGAATCAACTCTCGAATATCCTTTTGTCTAGGGATTTTATTCATACCCCTTACATTCCATGATAGAACAATCATCTTTGAGGATGAGAGAAGTGAGAGAAACAATGGTTTTCATTGATCCAAACTCCACTAACTTCCCCCCAATTAATTTTACCTTTTCCTGATCTTTCTTGCATCCTACCTTAGGAGGTTTCTCTAGAGCACCATTTTTAAGGAAATTTTGTTGCAAGCCTAAGACTAAAGGAGTTCTTTTACTTTTTCCGGTGTCTACAACATCCTTCTCTACAATAGATCCAGAATTGAGCAAAATTGGCCCATCTTTCATCTCTATACACTTTCTTGTCACCAAATCCCCAAGATCAAAGAGAGGTAAATGTGTATCCATCTGAGCCTCCTAGCCCCAACTTGAGATAAAATGAGATTATTAGTCTCCTAAATATTTGGATGGGCATCCCATATAGAGCCATCAACTAATTGCATTCTTATAGGAATCCCTTCCTCTTGAGCCAAATCATCTAAGGCGTCAATATTTTAAAGGTCTCATCACCTTGTCTATCTCTGAGCTTTTTCTTCTGAACTCTACCCTTATTGCAAGCCTTTATAGGTACAAATCCATCCTTATCTACAATCCCCTCTGACATAGGTGCCTTTCCTTTATCCCCCTTAGGTGCAGGATGAGAAGGGGCATTACCCACTCCTATTGTATGGTTGACCCTAGGGAACTTCCACTGCAGGTGACCATACTCATGGTATATCTGACACTAATGGGAGAGCTTCATAGTTCAATTATTGATTCCAAGAACAGGACCTAAGGAAAATTTCCAAAGAATCTTCTATCGGATTATTTAAATCAATTTCAACATAAAATCAGGCATAAGAAATTACCTTTTTGTCCAACATTTGATGTGATTCTCCTACTGAATTCCTAAGTAAAAGAGCTATCATTTGTAGAATATCATTTCTCCAAAACTCCAACAAGAGATGTGGGAGTCGCACCTAGATAGAGACCATAGGAGGAAGCACCTCCACATAGTTGAATCTTGCATGTCATGGTTTAATAAAACTGCTAACCTAGTTGTAGAAGTAAGTCCCTCCTTCAAAAGCCTTATTTCTATCTAATGGACAAGAAAAGACAACCATGAAGTAATTGTTATCTACCATAATAATTTCCATGTCACCCTTAGGATTCCAAGTCTTGTGAGTCCAAGGCTCCAAAAATGGGAGAGAAACCCACATCCCCATAAACTTGCAAATTAACACATGATTTTTCAAATAACTCACATCTTATACTACCAAGTATGGTTGAATCACCATGACCGATCAATATTGACTCCTTTCAAAGCATCCATTCCCTTTTTGAACTCTAAAACCCTTGTTCTTCAAAGAGCCCTCTCCATTTTTAGCCTTATTCAGGCGGTCCATATCCTTAGCATGAAAGGAAAGCGAAATATTTGTCCTTCCCAAAGCCTCACTATATGACATGCTTGGAGAAACCCCAATCCCCTACACATGGACAACAAAAATCCTTGAAAAAACCCTAGCTCAAGACACTACCAAAATAAAAACACCCCACCACTAAAATAACTACAAAAACTTACCAAAAAACTCCCCACTCATAAAAAGCCCACCAAACTCCGCACAAGAAACCCCACACTAGACAAACCTCCATACCAAAGAGACAAAAAAGTGAAATAAAAAACACCACGGGATCCACCCCAAGCCCCACACCTAGCACAGTGAAAAAATAGCCCCTGCAAGCTACCCAATGCAACAGCAAAGGTCACATAGAACAAGTGGCTAGGGCTTTGATTCCCTAGCCTGTGTTTTATCTCCTACACAACATAAAACCATCATGCCTCGATAGATAAAGATTTGTTTCCAAAAAAAATGTTCTCAAGGGTACAAAGCACCTGATTTTAGGCATATTTTTTTGGGAAAGTGCAACCTAGGCCTCGATAAGTTACAAAAAAAACAATCAAAGTATTTTGACTGTATTTGTGTGATTTAATGAAAATTTATCTTTTTAGAACTTCTTCACAATAAAAAGTGGCCACAAAAATAAGAAAAATAAAAAGAACAAAAAGTAGAATAAGAAAAAGAGTAAAATAAAGAGAAAGAACAAGAGCAAGAAAAATAATAAGAAGAACAAGAAGCAACAATAGAAGAAGAATTAGAAGTAAAAAAAGAGATGAAGAAAAAAATTATCATTGAGGGCAATGCTTTTTGTAAAGAGGAGGGAAATGTTATGCCCCTACCCTTCTAGCATGTATAATGTTATGAGTAGTCATCTTGTGGCTACCTTAACTCTTAATTAAATCATATTATCATTATTATATTGTTATTTAATTATTTAGGTTGGTCTAAGGCTTATATAGGGTTATCTAGGTCAGCTTAAGTGAATCTTAAGCATAAGTATGGTATATATAGAAGGTATAGGTAGGTTATTATCATCATGTTGAGTATTGAGTTAATATTCAAGACTATTAGAGGTATCCCCCTCAAAGTGGATTAGGAGGTTTCCCCCTCAAAGTGACATTTTATTGTCAAGTAATTGCAATATATTTCATATTATCTTCTTCTCTTGTGCAAGTTATTTCATTACAAAGATAATACACCACTTAGTGATAAGTAAAATATGAGAATTTTTTTTTAAATAATCATATTGTTATAGCTCAAGTTATTTTATTTATCCCTACCCTTACAAATAATTTCAATTGTACACATACAAATCATCTTGACATTACAAATTTTTTCATTGATAGTCAATCCAACGAACCATGCAGATATGATCTACTATTTATTATGTCAATTATTGTCTTGTGTTCAAACTAGTGAACCTTCCATGAGTTCTTACTAAATAGTCAACCCCCATATCAGATCAATTGAACATATGAAGCCACAAAAAATTTATAATAACGAAGAATCTTCCTATGTGTATCAAATTCCTCAAACAACCACACATCAATCTATGTTCCATGTTCTAATAATAACCATTGATCTTATAGGATACTTAATATCTTCTCCATCTATGATAGGGGCCTCCAATTTTTCTCCTCAACACAATGACACAAATAATAATTTGTTCCTTTTTCATTGTCCTAATTTGTAATAACTACATACACATCCCCTATATTGATACATGTGCATTTAATTAGATGAATTTAGTCAACAATACAAAAAAACTACAAAATAAGATAAAATATTGAATTTTATTAAATAATGCATCCATAATATCTAGTTGAACGAGATCTAATATATGGAAAAATTCAATTGATGATTCCATATGATTTGTAGTGCTTTTGGGAGTCGATACATGTCAAGTAAGCTTAGAGTTCTTGTACACCATTCATCAACCCACTCTTTTGACTCACATTCATTCCAAGTCTAATCTATACATGGATAACAAAATCACACCATTTACTTCATATAAATAGTCCATGAACCTACATTTGAGCTTCTAAACGAGTAGAGCTCACTCAATTTTTTCAATGTAAAAAATCCTCATATTTTGCAATGTTAGCTTCATCTACCACCAAAAAAATCTATGAACTATAGGCATACCTTCATTATTTGGACACATTATAGAGTTATAAAATTTGATGATAGATGTTACATATGTCAACTTTGTGTTTTCTCATGTTAAGTCTTTTTTAATACATGTTTTGTGCATCATCATGCTCCCCCTTTTCATGCTTGGTCTTAAATAAATTCCATCTATATTGAACATCAATCATCGTATACACCATACTCAATCAATATAACATCCATAAGTTCTTGAATTGTGATTCACAAATATTTGACCATATGATATGATGACCAAATTTTTGAAAATGAAGGTAATATTGTAGCTTAATACTTGTTAAAGTATGAGACTATAGATCTAATTAAGTGTTCTTTGTCACAATTCTTTGTGTATGATTAATCTGTTTAGATCAATTTTATCAATTATAGAAAGAGACAGAAGATTGTAGAAGAATGAGACAAGAAGATAGAAGTGACACAACATATACGTGGAGAAACCCTTTTGGAAAAAAACTCCACCAGAATCAATAGTGCTAGTATTATTTAACCTTAGAACAAGATTACAATAATATTGTATCAACCCTTGATTGATATGCTTCCTTTCCTTCAAAAATCCTTCTTCACAACCTGTAAATAAACTCTCATACACTTGCTGCAATTAATAGACAAAATATGAGCATGTAAACTCATAAAATTTGTACAATATAAGAGCATAAATATCCTCACAAAAATCTACGCCTAGATTGGGCAAGTAGAGTTTCATAATGTTATATGAAGTCAAACCAAAGTCTTCCTCAATTTAGGCACCCCAAACTGAACACTTAACTAAAATTTGGTCAAAAAGATATCATGCAAACTTCACCTCAAAGTTGACACCCAAGAATGGGCCCACTTGACTGAGCCTTGTAAATATCTTCTCATGCAAAAGGTATTAACTGAAAGATGCCAACTTGGGCACCCAAGGTGGACCCAATTCAATCTTAATTAACTGAAACATATCTCTCCACCAATTCATGCAAACATTATGCATGATTGATCATCCCCACGATACTGAAATTATCCACTTGTTATTTTTCATGCAACTAAATTCATTAGTCATGCAACTCAAGTCAACTATAATTCAACTCAAAATAACTACATGCAATTGAAGATAACTGAACCATAACTAAACTAAACTAAATTGATATTGAACTGATAGTGTCACTCCACTCATGTAAATATCAATCCCTAATTTGTAGGATCTAAACATACATTATTGAAGTGTTATCAATCCTCCAAATAGTTAACTGAAGCAAGGTGGGATCCACCTTCCATGTGGGCACCCCATGTGCTCCTATCTTGTAGGATCTCTTCTTGGATGTCCCCACATGTTCCTATTATTTAGGAATAATTACAAATTTCAATTTACATGTTCATTTCATTAGAATTTAATCTCTTTCTAATCCTAGTGTTGTGGAACACTTTCCAAGGACTTAGGAGATACATGAAATATGTTTAGTATTGCAATTAAATGGCATCCTATTCCTAACATTCTCCCACTTGACATTATACATTGAAATTATTCTAAAAAAGGAATCATTATTATAAATCAAGTACAGGACTCAAGGCCAATGGCCTTCCTGCACCAAGAGAACTTATTTGTAGGAACTGGTTTTGTAAGATAATTTGTAGCATTGATCAAAGTGTCAACTTTCTCAATCAATACCTTCCCACTCTCAACCATTTCTCACACAAAAGTGATACTGAATAGAAACATGCTTAGTACGAGCATGATACATAGGATTTTTTCCTAAATAAATAGCACTCTGACTATCACATTCAAGTCTAATTTTCTTGCAATTAAAACCAATACCTTTCCCAAGTCTCTATAACCAAATTGCCTCTTTAGAGGCATGTGTAGCAGCCATGTACTCCACTTCTGTGGTGGAAAAATCAACCATGGACTGCCTCTTACTCATCCAACTAACCACAACTCGAAACAAAGTAAACACATAGCCACTTGTCGACCTCTAACTATCTAGGTCTCCTGCCCAATCTGAATCAACAAAACCTTGTATCTCCAATGATTTGTACATAATACCAATATCATTAGAACCATGATAAACCAAACAATAATCAAAATTACCTTGTAAATATCTAAACACCCTCTTAACATAAGTCCAATGTTCTTTACCAAGGCTAGACATAAACCTATTTAGGACTCCCACTGCTTGGGCTATATCTGGTCTTGTACAAATCATTGCATACATCAAACTACCAACTGCACTAGCCTATGGAATTTCAAACATTTCCTCATGATCAAAATCAGATTTAGGACTCATGTCTAAACTTAAATTCATGCCAACTGGTAAAGGAATATTAATTGGTTTACTATCATGCATGTTAAATTGTTTCAAAATAGTATCAACATAGTTGCTTTGACTTAATCAAAGCTTTCTATTACCTCTATCTCTACTGATCTCCATACCAAGGATATATTTTGCAGCCCTTATATCTTTCAACTCAAATGTGCTTTCAATTCTTTGATGATTACCTTGATGTTACCAATAAACAACATTTCATCAACATACAAGATAATAATTAAAAGTCGATCATCAATAAATTTTATGTAAACACAATTGTCTTCCTCACTCCTAACATAACCAATTTTTAATGCAAAAGCATCAAACTTCTAGTACCACATTCTAGGTGACTCTTTCAATCCATATAAAGATCTCTTTAACCTACAAACCAATAATTATTTTCCTTTAAAAAAAAACCATCAGGTTGCCTCATATAAATCTCCTCATCAAGATCCCCATGTAAGAAAGTAGTTTTCACATTCATTTACTCTATCTCAAAATCATGAGCAGCAACAATAGATAAAAAGAATCTAATAGAAGTTAATTTAGCAACAAGAGAGAAGATTTCATTAAATTCAACTCCCTCTCTTTGGGAGTAGCCCTTGGCTACTAATCTAGCCTTGTACCTTTCAATATTCCCATCTACTTCAATTTTCTTTTTAAAGATCCATTTATAACCAATGGCCTTTCTTCCTTTGGGCAAACTCTCAAGATCTCGTGTGTCACAAGTATCCAAGGAAACCATTTCCTCATGCATAGCTTATGACCAAAGCTTGTTTTCATCTGAATACAAAGCTTCCCTATAAGATCTAGGTTCATCATTAGTACTCATCAAATCAAATATACAACGAAAATCAGGTGGGCTATACCTATCAACGGGATTATGTTGTCTTGTGGATCTTCTCAAAGAAGGTTCTTTTTATTCCTCAATATTCTCATCATGAGAATCTATCTTAGAACTCTGTGAACTCTCCTCATCCAATCCATCCAATTGTTCTTCAACATGTACATCTTCATGCTTCTCAGTTTTTGTCTCAAAATGCACTATTCAAGAAGTATCCTTCTCCTTTGGTTGTTCTTCCCCTGTATAAGATTTAAATTCCCTAAAAATCACATGTCTAGATAAAGTAATATTTTGGGTTAGAGGATTCAAAATCTTGTAACCTTTTACATTTTCACCATAACCTATGAATATGCATTTTTTTTTTTTTGGATCCAACTTAGACCACTTTTCTTTAGGAACATGAACAAAAGCCTCACAACCAAAGATCCTTAAATGTGCAACACTAGGCTTCCTACCTAACCACATTTCAAAAGGGGTTTTATCTTCAATAGATGAACTAGGAGATCTATTGATTAAATAACAAGAAGCACATACAACCTTGGCCCAAAGGCACTGATCTAGCATAACACTACTTAACATACTCCGAGCTCTTTCCATTAAGGTTCGGTTCATCCTTTCTGCTACTTCATTTTGTTGAGGTGTATATGGAGTAGTTTTCTATCTCACAATTCTTGCATACTTACAATAATCATCAAATTCCTTAGAACAATATTCACCACCATTATTGATCTCAACACTTTTATCTTATGATCTGATTGTTTCTCAACTAAAGCCTTAAATTCTTTAAACTTATTGAGCACATCAGATTTTTTATGCATAAAATAGATCCAAGTGTATCTTGAGACATCATCAATAAATGTGACATAATATCTAGATTTTCCAATAGATTCAATATTTACAAGACCCATAACATCTGAATGAATAATCTCTAATAATCCTTTCACTTTATTTGCTCTATTAGGAAATGAAGATATAGATTGCTTTCCAAACACACAATGCTCACAAAAATCATTTTTTCCAATATTATAATCAAGAATATCGTCAACCAATTTCTTATTAAGAATGGTCCTAAGATATTTTTCACTAATGCAGCCCAATCTATGGTGCCACAACATACATGTATTTTTAGCTTCAGCTACATTGGTTGATTTATTCAAATTGCAGGTATTAAGCTTAAACAAAGTCCCAATCTGAGATCCTTTAGCAACCACCATATTCCCTTTCACCAATCTGCAACCACCTTTATAAAATGTCAGATGCATTCCAAAATCATTGAGCTTAGATATAGAAAGTAGATTTCTAGCAAGTCCTGTAATATGTAAAACATCATTAAGATTCTTAACCCTACCATCATTGAAACACAACTTTACTTCTCCTTTTCCCACAATCTTTGTTGTGCTATTATCTTCAAAGAAGAAATTCCCTCCATCATATGCAATATACTTAGTGAACCACTCCTTTTTAGGAGTCATATGATAGGATCAACCTGAATCAATAAGCCAAGAGTCATCACTAACAGTTTTACATGAAATGATCAATGCATCATTACCGCCATCCGAGGATTTCTCAATAGAAGCATCAAAACTCTTTTTCTTGTTCTTACAATCCTTCTTTACATGTTTTGGTTTCCCACAGTTCCAACACTTTACCTTACTCTTACCAACTCTTACCAGGGGTTTTAGACCATCCTTTGGACTTACCCTTTCCTTTCTTGTCTCCCTTAGGTTCCTTTTCCTTAGGCCTACCTCTTACAAACAAGGCATCTTGGTATCCCAAATTAGACTTCCTCCTCATCTCCTCTGATAGGAGAGTAGGAATTATATTGTCCATCTTAAGATCTGCACCACTACCATTGATAGAAACAATTAGATTTTCCCAAGACTCTGGTAAAGAACAAAGTAACAAAATGCATTTTTCTTAATCTTCTAGATTTACATCTACAGATGCTAACTGACTTAGAATCAAATTGAAAGCATTTAAATGATGTGCAACAGAATCACCATCTTTCATCTTTAAAGAATACAATTGTCTTTTCAGATATAACTTATTAGTAAGACTTTTGGTTTGATAGATATCACCTATCCTCTTCCACAATTTATATGTGGTAGCTTCATCTGAAACATTCAAGAGAATAGCATCAACAAGACATAACCTTATGATCCCTCTTTCCTTCTTATCAAGCTTAGCCCAATCCTCATCTAACATCGTTGTAGATGGATTTGTCTCATTACAAATAGCTAACCATTAATCTCTCTCTTCAAGGAGATCCTCCATTTTTAGTTTCCACATCTCATAACTAGATCCATTGAATCTTTCAATATCTAGATTAGAAGTAGAACTCATTGTAACATGGTTCTTTTACAAATATTCAATAACACAATAGTAAAAGATCCCACTATAGCCAAAAAACTTCAAAATTTTAAGAGAAAGGTATCCCAAACCCTAACCAGCCATTAGCTTTGATACCAAATGTTGAAAATGAAGGTAATATTGTAGCTTAAAACTTGTAAAACTATGAGACTGTAGATCTAATTAACTGTTCTTTGTCACAATTCTTTGTGTATGATTAATCTATTTAGATCAATTTTACCAGTTGTAGAAAGAGACAAAAGATTGTAGAAGAATGAGACAAGAAGATAGAAGTGACATAGCATATAAGTGGAGAAACCCTTTCGGAAAAAAACTCCACCAGAATCAATAGTGCTTGTATTATTTAACCTTAGAATAAGATTACAATAATATTGTATCAATCCTTGATTGATATGCTTCCTTTCCTTCAACAATCCTTCTTCACAACCTAAAAATAAACTCTCATAGAACTCTCCTACACTTGTTGTAATTAATAGACAAAATATGAGCATGTAAACTCATAATAGTTGTACAATATAAGAGCATAAATCTCCTCACAAAAATCTACGCCTAGATTGGGCAAGTATAGTTCCACAATGTAATTTGAAGTCAAACCAAAGTCTTCCTTAATTTAGGCACCCCAAACTAAACACTTAACTGAACTTTGGTCAAGAAGATATCATGCAAACTTCACATCAAAGTTGGTGCCCAATAATGGGCCCACTTGACTGGGCCTTGTAAATATCTTATCATACAAAAGGTGTTAATTGAAAGATGCCAACTCGAATGCCCAAGGTGGACCCAAGTCAATCTTAGTTAACTAAAACATATCTCTCCACCAATTCATTCAAACATTACGCATGATTGATCATTCCCACTTAACTGAAAGTATCCACCTGTTATCTGTCATGCAACTAAAGTCATTAGTCATGCAACTCAAGTCAACTAGCATTCAATTCAAAATAACTACATGCAACTGAAGATAATTGAACGATAACTGAACTAAATTGATATTAAACTGATAGTGCCACTCCATTGATGTAAATATCAATCCCTAATTTGTAGGATCTAAACATGCATTACTGAAGTGTTATCAATCCTCCAAATAGTTAACTAAAGCAAGGTGGGTTCCACCTTCCATGTGGGCGCCCAATGTGATCCTATCTTGTAGGATTTCTTCTTGGACGTCCCCACATTTACTATTATTTAGGAATAATTACAAATGTCAATTTACATGTTCATTTCATTAGAATTTAATCTCTTTCTAATCCTAGTGATGGGGAACATTTTCCAAGGACTTAGGAGATACATGAAATATGTTTAGGATTACAATTAAATGGCATTGTATTCCCAACACAAATGTGATGTTCCTACTAGCCAAATCACGGTATAATGTCTAAAAAACCTTGCACAAACTTTGTATAATGTGTTTGATCATCATTGGTATAAAAATGATACTCCCTCAAGATCTTCATATCTTCGTCTATATTGTCAAGTGCATGAATGAACATTATATGGAAAAATATAAAAAACTTTAGTGGAGTTGTAATATTGTGATTGAACCTCATTTTGTGGTTGTAGTGTATAGTTCTCTATAAATTCTACAACTGAAATAATGGTACCAAGAGAAATGTGTCCTTGCATAACTTAAATTGCAATTCCAACCATCAAGCTCTATGGGTATGTCTTGCATACTCGTGCACTATATTCTCTCAAAATATAGACATAAATTGATACATTGTTATATTTTCACTCACCAATTCACATCTTTTTGTTTCTCTATCATCTTTTAGACTATATGCCACTGACTTATATTTTCCAAAACTTACTTGTTTGTTTCCAATTGCATGTGTATTCTTCATATGTACACAATTTTTCAAATGTTGCAAGCCACCACAACTATCACATGTTCCATCCAAGCATGATTTCTTGTAGAATAATTAAGCATCCACTCTTTCACATTAAATACTTGAAACAAAATCTCTTAAAGATCCAAGTGGATCCTTTATCATATACTCCTACAAAACCGCATTACTATGTAAACCTACACATATATCCTGATCAAAATTATAATGATTAAAAAATTAAATATGAACTCTACAACAAAAAATTGTGCATATGTGATTTATTTTGACATAAAAAAGATTTTCTATTTCAAAATGCCTTTGACTAATTTTTGCTTGAGGATACATCTCTAAAAATTTGGAGAAAAGTTGTGTTTGATTCAATACCCAAAAAATGTTTTGGATGTGGCTTACATTTTGGACAACCAATTCTCATTTTTAAATATTTTTTATAAGGTGATACTCTTATATTATTTTCCCAAAATTCTTCAATTAGAGATTTTAAGGCTTGAACTATAATTATATCTTTCAATGAGATTTTACTAGAGAATGCCCATTATTCATTGTTATTTGGTCCTCAACTCTTTCACATCTCTCAATCGCTCTCATTATTATTTTTCTACTTATTTTTAGTGTTTGACTTATTTTTCTTATTAGGCAGTCTTTCTTTGTTTTATTACTTATATAATTCGTGTAATTACACATTAATTGACATTACTATATTTGGTGTGTGAGGTAGAAGCCACGCTTTCATATGTATTCATTATAGTTTTTTATTAAAAAAAATCACTTGAAGTATATGATGTTCTTAGGCTAAGAGTCTTCATTATGCATCTAAATTTAAGATTTCTCAACATTTCAATAAATAATTGATATCTTCTCATTTTATTTGACTTTTTGAAAAATAATTTTCATATTTAATTCACATATTTTCAACAAGTACGCATGGGAATCTTATCAACCATTGATTAAAAAACACTATCATCAATATCAATTAAAACTTAGGCTTTTATGCAAAATTTTAGAAGGTGCTCTCAATGGTAAACGTGCCTCAATATTTGTAATTTTTATAATATTGAATTGAGATGGGAAAGATGGCATACCTTCAAATTGAGATGGGAAATATGGTGTACCTTCAACTTGAGATGGAAAATATGGCATACCTCCAATTTTTGATGTGAAAGATGATGTGCTTTCAACTTGAGATGGAAAAGATGGTGCACCTGCAACTTGAGATGGGAAAAAAAGGCATACTTCAACTTCGGGATTCAATTTCCTCATTGCAAGAAGATTTTACATTTGTTGCCTTTATTTCTCCAAATTCTTCCCTTTCATGCCTTGAGTGGATGTTGCATGTTCATCTTCATTTCGAAATAATGATATGTCTTCTTCTATGGTGTTTAATTTCTTACTTTCATGAAGTAACCTCATTCGCTCCCTTTTCTTTTTATTCGCATTTTCATGTTCCTCTTATGTCAAATTATTTAGTCTTTTCCTTGGCATGATGATGAATTATATATCTATAATGAATAAGATGGATAGGGAAAGTGGGAGAGGTGAGATAGAGAAGTAAAGAGGGGAGGGAGAGAGGGAGAGGTAGAGAGATAGGTCTAGAGAGGTCTAAAGAGGGACAAAGAGAGAGGGAATAAGGAAGGGAGAGATAGAGAGATAGATATATAGAGAGAGAGGTCCAAAGATGAATAAAGAGAGAGAAAGAGAGAGGGAGGGAGAAGTAAAGAGATGGGTCTAGAGAGGGAGGTATAAAGAAGGACAATGAGGGATGGATGGATAGGTATAGAGATAGGTCTAGAGATCGAGAGGGAGAGAGAGATAGAGAGGTATATATAGGTCTAGAGAGAGGGTAGGGAGAGATAAAGAGATAGGTCTAGATAGAGAGAGTTCTAATAGGGACAAAGAGAGAGGGAATGAGGGAGGGAGGGAGAGGTAGGGAGATAGTTCTACAACCTGGGGGGAGAGAGTGAGATAGAGAGAGGTAGAGAGAGGGGAGGGGGGAAGAGAGAGGTAGAGAGATAGGTCTATATATTGAGAGAGTGAGACAAAGAGGGGTAAATAAATAGAGAGAGGGAGGGGAGAGTTATAGAGATATATCTAGAGTGATAGGAAGAGAGAGGTCTAAAGAGGTAAAAAGAGAGAGGGAAGGAGGGAGGGAGGGACAAGTAGAGAGATAGGTCTAGAGCTCTAGGGGAGAGAGTGAGATAGAGAGAGAGGTAGATAAAGGGAGAGAGAGAGAGGGGGGGGGGAGGGAAGGAGGGAAGGGAGAGAGGAAAAGAGAGGGAGGGAGAGAGGGAGAGAGGGAGAGGTAGGTGGAGAGAGGAGAGAGGAGAGGGAGAGATGTCTAGAGAGAGGTTAGATAGAGAGAAATAGAGAGGAAAGGAGAGAGGGACGAAGAGGTAGAGAGATAGGTCTAGAGAGGGAGAGAGATCATTTTTGTTCACACAAATGTGAGCACATTACAATGCACTTGCAATATTGTTTGCTTTGGATATTTCCAACCCTTAGGGTTGGATTTTTCTTGGGCGTCCAACCGAAAGGGTGACTTACATGTCAATGCCCATAGACTTGTTTTTGTGTAAATTCAAAAAAATGACACGATCTCGAGTGTGCTCTCCATCATTTTTTCACATATTTCAATGTCAAGTTAAAAAAATAACATAATAACATTAAACTCTCTCTTAGCTTTCTAACATGTAATTTTTTATATGTTTCAATTATGTTAAGGTTTTGATCTTTAATTTCTTTTGCTAGTGTCTTCATTTTTTGTCAAAAACCTACATATGGTGTTTTTGGTTTCATTTTTTACCCGTTCAAACAAATTACATTTTTACAAACTAGACTTTATTTTATACACAGTTAAAAATTTTGATTTTTGATTAGTTTCCAAAAAATTAGTGGGGCACACGTTCAATTTTTTGTTTTTCAAGATGTTTCCACTTTCAAAATTAGTGGAAAATCATATATTCATTAAAAACTAGCAAAAAAACAAGCATAAACTACATATATTGTTAGCTAATTTTTCACTGAAGTGGTTTTTTAAATACTAAAAAAATTACATTTTAGGGGGAGCACACCAAACACTAAGTTTTTTTTTTGAAAAAATAAGATCGCTTTGTATGCTCCCCCTATTTGAACCCCTTAATCTCCACCATTTTCAAAATAAATTATTAGTTTAGAAAGTAGATTCATAGCACTACAACTCTTATTCCTGTCGTGTCTTCAAATTTTGAGCATAAATATCTTCAATTTCTCATCTAAGATCATTTTTTCCTTATTTCAAAAAAAATGGCCAATTAAGACCCCCTTTTGGTCCCCCATTTCCATGAACTTACCCTACTAAACCTTCTATAAGATAGGTAAAATGGAAAGGGATGAGTTTTCTATTCCCAAGATTTCTAAACCACATGAGGGAAGAGCATGCATAACCAACCTTTGGGTCATGCAAGTGAAATAAACCACTTTTGATCTCTAAATTCACCATAAGACATGAGAAGAGAATGCTACATGATTTAAGTCATGAAAACACAACACAAAAAGATAAAACAAGTAAAATTGCTTCTAATCCTCAAGATCACCTTGTGGCACAAGAGGAGGTCATGCACAAATCTACTTTTATGGACAGGACAAACATGATTCACATAAAGATTAGTTCCCTTAGAAAATGAAGTGTGGGGTTAATTTTCTTAGAAACTAATATTAGACAAGACAATATTACAAGAATGTGTTATTAGTTTGAAATCTATGGGATTGAATGATCATTCCTATAGGAAAATAGTTATATAAACAAAGAAATGACTAAAATAAAACATAAACAAGGATCACAATAATATGGTTAGTTAAAAATAAAAAATAAACTATGAAATAAGATAAAATTTGAAACACATGACACATAAGCTCAAATTTAAACATAGCCACTATAAGCTAGGACAAAGATGATATAAGTTACAAAATAGAGAGATAAAAACACAGACACCAAAGTATATGATATAGACAGTGACATTAATAATAGACACTCTTAACTAGGGAAAAATACCAAAGTTCATAGGGTTAACACTAATAATAAATATGTTGAAGGATCAACATAGACGTTGAATAGAACACAAATACTAAAAATCAAAGTTTGAATGTTGAAATACATGCAACAATAAAATTATTAAGAAAAATTCAAAAAAAGATAAACAACCCTAGAAAGCATGAAAGAGACGTAAGCAAGAAAACCTACATCTAGATTAACCAATTAGCTAGCATAAAGTGAGGGCTAGATGAACCAAAGGAGCTCTAAACCTACCCTAAAAAATAACTGCAATGAGATTAAAACACACTAGAACCCTACAAAATAGATATTTGGTATGTATAACTATTAATAGTGATGCCTACAAGAGATGGAACATGTAAGGAATGAGGTGAGAAGACTAAAAAAAATCAAAAAGCATAAATGTCAAAATGTGTTACTTAAATGCCAAAGTGAAAATGCAAAGGCCACAAACTAATAAACATATTAAAAGCTACAAATAACAAGGTTAGGCTCAAGAGGTAAAATTAAAAAATTACAAACAAATTTAGTTGAGGTCCTACAACATAAATGATCATCAAGATACCATGAAAACCCTAATTAGTACCTAGGTTGAGTAAACCAAGATTTTGAAAGTAAACTTGGATACCCTAGTTAGAAAAGAAGGAAAGCATGCACTAAATAATAAGAAAATCCCTACAAAAGGACCAGCCAATGGGTAAATAGCTATGAGAAGCACCCAAAATCCTAAAAATATGCACAAAAACTAACTAGCAAACAAAGAAAAGTGCAAACACCAAAATAAGAAGCAAAGACACTAAAACTAAAGAGAAACACTATGAACCGGATTGTAGATGTCAAACCTACAAAATAAATTCTAGAAAGTGTAGACATTGAAAGAGATCACAAAGATGTCAATTTTTAAGTGGAAACAGTGAGACACATAGTGTAAATGTAGAAATGTGAAACATACCTAGAAAATGAAAAAGTGTACTTCAACCCACTCTAAAAATAGTACCAAGAATCATGTCACATTGGGCATGCTACAAAAGTGGATGTTAAATTCAAACAAAATGAGCTAGCAAGTGCATTAAAAGAAAAGACTCTGTCTAAATTGAACACACACCTTAATTTAGATCAAGGTGAAAGCATTAAAAAAAATGTGAATGACATAAAACATCATATAAGCCTTAATGATTCTTGGGACCTCTCCATGATGTATAGTTACATTGACATGAAATGATGTATATTGCTCTTTGCTAGAAATTGTCAAATTCAAGCAACCTATGCTTGCATGAGAATGTGGTGTTTATCCTTTAGAGGAGGTATCTTAAATAGACCTCCAACCATGAGTATGGAATGTTAGATTTTTTTTTGTAGATCAAGGGTGAGGATTATCATGTATGATGTGTAAGCTCTCCAAGTGACAAGTGGAAAGAAATGATGAAGTGGAAGCAATTGAGGGTGGAGGTAAATTTAAAATGTTTGGAGCTTGGAGATTCAAGTATGTGGACATGTAAAAGATAAGAAAGTGGAGGGAAGATTGAATCTTTAATTGGAGGGTGAAAATTTAGATATGTGGAAGACTCACATGGGGGAGAGTGGGATCGTGTGAAAATAGAGGTTGGAGATGCTTGTAGGATTTTAAATTGATAATGAAGATTAAAAGGTGGTTCTTTTTTATTTAAATGGAAATGGAAACTATTTATTTGTTTTCAAGAAAATTAGAGAAAAATGGATTAGCCTAATTAATTAAATAATAATGTATTATTTAATTAATTAGTCAAAATAAAGGTTAGACTAGGTCAATTAAATTTTTTTAATTAATTATCATCACTAATTAATTAACAAATTTTATTTAATTAGTTAACCATGGGGAAATGGCCTAATTAAATAAATAAATAAATTATATTTAACTAAATAGTGATGAAGATTAGTTAACCAAATTAATTAAATAAATCAGATTTATTTAATTAATTTTTGACAAGGTAATACAGAAAAATCTAGAGCAAATTTGGAGTGTCTACGAAAGCAATACAAAAACAAGAAGATTTTTTTAGATTTCTCTATAAATAATATATAATAATTTAGTGATAATGATACTTTATTTATTCCAACTAACATTATTAATAACAATACTTGGCTCATTTATTCAAGTTTCTTCTACCATATGACTCCTCTCAAGGAGAGGTTTTTGACTTAGACGACTTATGATGGAGGAGAGGCTTTCCTTGGAGATAATAGTACAATGAGGATTGTTGGTAAGGAAAAGGTATATTTGTGTTTTAATAATGAAATTATTAAAACCCTTGACAACTTTTTTCATATTTCAAGACTTACAAGAAACTTACTTTTTTGTCCATGTTGAATCGTTGTGGTGTGTATATGACATTTCACAAGTTTGGTTACAATTTGGTTTGAAAGAACTTGGTGGTAGCTAAAGGATCTCAAAATGGGACTTTGTTTAGGCTAAATACCTCCAAATTTTGTAACTCTACCAATGTGACAAGAAAATCTAAAAGTGCATGTATGTTGTGGCACCAACGTTAAAGTTAACTAAGTGAAAAAGGTCTTAGAACCATTATTAATATAAAGAGAATAAAAAATTAGTATTATATTATTGATATGTATTGTGGACATCTAATGTCTTTTATTACTCGATTAGTAAAAATAATTTATGTGAGCATTGTGTGTTTAGTAAATAAAATAGATATACATTTCCTATTAGAATCTATTGGGCAAAGAGATTATTAGAAATCATTCATTTAGATGTGTTTGGTCTAGTGGATGTGAGTACTGTAAAAAAAAATGTTATTATCTCTCTTTCAGGAATGATGCTTCTAGATATACCTAGATATATTTTATGTGTGTCAAATCTAAATTTTTCACTAAGTTTAAGGAATTTAAGTTAGTTGAAAATAAAATAGATTTTAAAATAAAGGTGTTGAGATATAACAAAGGTGGTGAATATTACTCTAGCGAATTTGATGAGTTTTGTAAGCATGCAAGTATTGTTTAAAAAAATACACCTTACACACCCCAATAAAATGTGGTTGTAGAAAGAATGAACCAAACCAAAATTGTGTTGTTTGCTACACTATTGGATCGGTGCTTTTGGGTAGAGGCTATAACTAGTACTTACTATTTCATTAATAGATCTCCTTGCTTGGATTTTGTTGATTAAAATCCTTAAGAAGTGTGGATAGGTAAGAAACCTTTTGTTTCACATTTAATGGTCTTTGGTTGTGAGGATTTTGTTCATGTACCTTAGAAAGAATTCTTTATTGGATCTAAAAACTCAAAAATGCATCTTTGTAGGTTACGGTGAGAATATAAAAGGTCGTAAACTTTAAATCCTTTAACCCAAAAAATGAGTTATTTCAGAGAATTTTTAGGGAGTTTAGAGTTTTTTAAGGTCCAAAATAACTAAAGAAAAAGGGTGGGGCAAAAATAATACACTTTGAGACTAAATTTGAGAAGCAAGAAGATGCATATGTGGAAAATAAATAGATGGATTAGAAAATGAAGAGGGATAAAATGAGGATACAAAAGAGAAAGAAAAGCCCCTTACTTCTACATTGAGGAGGTCCACAAGATAATAGACTCTGGTTAATAGATATAGCCCATTAGATTTTCATTTCATATTTGTCTAATTAAGTGCTAACGATGAAACTAGTTTAGAGTATCTCTCTACAAAGGATACTGAGTCTTGGATGCAAGCCATGTTGGAGGATATGGTGGCCTTAGATAATTATGAGACCTGAGATCTTGTTAGTTTTTCCAAAAGAAGAAATCCCATTGGTTGCAAACGATTATATAAAATTAAAATTAGTGCAATTAATTAATTAGAGTGATAGAAGGCTAGATTGGTAGCCAAGAGCTACTCCTAGAGGGAATCAATTTCAGTAAAATTATCTCTTATCGCTAACTTAACTTATGTTAGATTCCTATTATCTATTGTTGCAATTTGTGATTTTGAGATTAATAAAATAGATGTTAAAATGGAGTTCTTACATGGGAATCTTGTGAAGAAGATTTAAGTGATAACCTTATGGTTTTGTTGCAAAGGGGAGGAAACACTTGATTTGTAGGTTAAAATAATTATTGTATGGTAAAATATAGCCACCTAAGATATAGTATGAGAAGTTTGATGTTTCCACATTGAGTTTAGGTTTTGTTAGGAGTGAAGAGTATCATTGTGTTTGTGCTTTTTATCAAGGTAATCATAAGATTTGAAAGGGCCTATAACCTTTTACAAGAAGAAAGATATAGCAATAAGAACATCAAGACAATAAACGATGGCCAAGGAACAACAAAAAATAAGACATTACAAAATCTTTACAAAAAACCAACCCAAAGTCAAGGTGGTTTAAAAAATTGCTCCAACAATTTTGTTTAACCATAGTAAGAGGATTATTCTCCTCCAAACTTCTTTTCTTGGAACAAAAAAAATCATAAGACCATGGGAAAAATCCTCTTCCAATCCCAAAGCTTTAAAAGAGGAATCAAACATTGTATTGTTCACAAAAGGTTTCCCCTTATTGTCTTCCTTTTGTACCTCATCAAAGGATGTAATAGACTCCTCTATAGTAGTAGGAGTATGTTCTTTTTTCCTCCAAACGAAATGGTGTTACATGTTGTTTGAACAACTCAATAGTATGGCCGACTTTACAATAACAATGATAGATAACAGGAGAGTCTTTGAATTCAATATGTTGCACCCAATTACCATATTTGGAAGATAAGGTGATTTGAGTAGGGAGCACCTTGTTTTTCTCCACAAACACATAGAATCTAGCAAACAAAAAATGCTTTTTGAATTTTGTTATCGGATCAGTAACACAATATTGCCCAAAAGTATTGGAAATAAGCATTAAAAAAATCATTCTAGAACTCCAAAGGAAGCCCCAACAATCTAATCCAAACAAGAAACTTGAAGCTAATATCATTTACTAGATTGAATCCCAAAGACCATTTTTTAAGAAAAAAAGCCATTCTTCCCTAAAAACTAAGGACCTTCAAGAAGAGTCCTTGGGAAATTTTCCAAATTGGAAAAGGAAGAGACAAAAAACTTATTCAACATAAGAGCTGCCTAAACCTAACCTCTTAGTTTCAAACTCTGAAGCACCCATCTTATGATAGTATCAATGCTGGACAATTGTTGCAAAATCTCCCAACAAGTGAATTCTTAAGCCAAATAGATGACTCAACTATAAGAGAATGGGGGATATCAATTTGAATATTCCCCTCCACCTAAGCCTCATTTGAAACCCTATAGGGATCACCCTCTCCAAAACACCTAGAAAACACATCATAGGAAAAATTATTGATGATTAGATTATCATCATTCTCTTGTGTATAAATGATATGTTGTTTGTTGGTAACAACAATGCACCAATGATTGGGGAGCTAGAAACTCAGCTTTTGGCACATTTTATATGAAATATTTGGGGATCAATAAATACAGTTGTGGTAAAACGACCAATAAGGATTGAGTACACAAAAGCCTTGGTTAATTTAGAGTATGTATGTTGCTACCATTTTGCAATAATTTAGTATGCATGACTTTAAACCAATGAGTATTCCATTTCTTGTTAACACTAAACATTATTTAGATATGTGTCCTAAATTGGATGATTTTGAAGATATGTCTAATGTTATTTATTCTAGTGTTGTTAGCCTAAAGTATGTGATAGTTCACACTAGACATGATATTACCCTAGCAATGACAATTTTGAGTAGGTTTCTATCTACCTCTAGTAAGGAGCATTGGACTTATGTTAAGAGGGTTTTCAGATATTTTTGTGGGACTTTTGATTACCATTTGTGTCATCATGATATTGAAAATGTAAAAAATTCATTAGACATACCAGGATTTATAGATGTAGATTGGGTAAGTGATTTGGATAGTCGAAGGTCCACTAGTGGTTATGTGTATTTTTTGTTTGGTAATCCAGTGATTTGGATGAGTAAAAGGCAACCCACAATTGTTTTGTCCATAAAAATTAAAGTAGATGGCTACTAAACATGTGTCTAAGGAGTTAATTTAGTTATAAAGATTGTGTACATGTATTAGTTTTAATTGTACGGTTATTAAAATCAATTGTTGTGAGTTAGAGTGTTATTTGTTTGGCCAAGAATCACATGTATCATGCTCATCCTTAACATGTTGATATTTAGTATCACTTTGTGTGAGAGATACTAAAGAATAGTAAAGTCATGTTACAAAAATTTGACATAGAAAAAATGCAAATTCCCTCATGAAGTCAATGCCTACATAAGCTCTCTTGGTGAAAGAATCCCATGGGCCTTGCTTGTACTTAATTTTATTTATATTTCCTCTTAATGTATTTGCAATGTATAGATTCAAGTGGGAGAATTTTAGGATGAAGGTTTCATTTTACCTTGCAATCCTATGTATATTTTATGTGTCTCCACCAATCTTGGAAGGTATACTTGTATCCATTGAGTGTAATTGGAGAAATAATTTGTAATATTTATTCCCCTAGATTCTTGACATTTGTTGTCATGTGCATTTATGAAGAAGGTGGAGCACAATTATGATGGTTATGATTGACTTTGAGATCATTTAAGGCACTTTCCCATTCCTAAGCACTATAGGAATAAGTGAAGAATCTTGTAATGATGGATGGGACCCACACAAGTTAGTGGACTCCTAAATGGAGCACTTAAAAATTTATTTGTCAAAGATGCCTTTGTGGTTTCCGATTTTTGTGACACCTATGTGAAGTTGTTCTTGAAAGATGCTCTCCAAGGTGGGCATGTTTTTTTTTCATGATACTATGATAATTTTAGATTTCCAATTTTTAAGATCCAAACACTTTGATTTTGATGTGCTTCTACCCTTTTTGGTAAAAATAATTATTTGATGTTTTGAGGTTACTTTACTCTTACATGTTTGTGATTTTTTTGAATTTTGTAAGATTTTAATTACCAAAAGAGGCTCATAAATATAGGCATAAGAACATTAGTATTACATTGTATATAGAGCTGATTTAAATTTGTATATGTATCATAATGATGATGATTAGGATAATGATATTTAATGTCCCTTTGACCAAACTCGTTTAACATCTACCATAGTGTATCTATTTCAATAAAAGGTTGTTTCCACAATTTTTAAGCTTTATAATATATTCTTTAAATTTTGTTTGATGGCCTTGTTTAAAGTTTTACTAACTTATCATTACTTTGTTGAGTAAACATCTATGTGAAATACCATCCAATCTAGATATAATCACTTGTCTCTTTATGCTTTGTATGGATATAAAAAAATATTTTACTTATTCATCCCCTTAGATTTTACTAGCTTTAAAAACATGTGAGTTATACAATAAGTTAGACCAAATATCAACCACCCTCAACAACCCAAAGGATCAAGGTTACACAAAAGACTTATGAGTGTAACATGATATAATCAAAATAAAATCTTCCTATATTAGGTTAGAAAGATCATTAGGCTTGTAGTTTTTGCCTTAGTTCATATGATCCTTGAGAATTAACTTTGTATCTTATCATAACCTATTTTTTTCCTTACCATATAACTTCAATTGTGTGGTGCATTTAAAAAAAAAATCTTGAGTGCTAGCAACATATCCATTATGCAGTGTGTGTGTTTTTCTTTAGGAGCTAGCAATAAAAAAATTGCATTAGCAATCCTAAGACTATGCAAGTGACAATATTGTCAATAGATTCAATTATAACCTAGTCTCATAAGACAATATAAAGCTAAATTGTTTTCCTTGTTAGATCCCAAGCCTTGTGAAATCTATTGTTGTCTTTGCTTCTAGTTAGTTGCTTGTAATTTGGATAACTTTCTATCTTTCCTTTTTCAATTGGACATCTCGTGTCTTGAGGAAAAAAAATTGGTACAAATATTAACCTTTAGCTATGTTTACTCTACCCATCCCACAACAGACGAGCTAATACAAAAATGATGCATGGATGCAAATGTTCAAGATATAACTAAATATTGTCTATCAAAAGGTCCTATTATGAATTTTTATATCAATATCCCATCCCGGTGTAATAATTTAAATGTTGTGAGTAATCAAATGTAATAGAAAATGTTTGTGTTATTAGAATTTTGGCCTCTTGACATACAAAATGCTTCTTAAGAAATTCCCAATTCACTTTCTAGACAAGTACTAGCATGGAGTTACCTAAACTTAAGACAAATAGCTTATGATGGGGAAATACAAAATAAAAATATATGCAAGGAAACCATCAAACAAGTTTGAAAACCATGCTACTAAAGGGGAAATAAACCATTTTTGTGCAAACAAGTAATTCAATTTTTGTAAGGTATGAGAAAGGACTATAAAGACTAGCTTAAACATTTGTGTCCCTAAAATAGACTGTGTAGCACAATTGTTGGAAGAAAACTAATGCCTTCCTCATTGAATAACAATTTGAAGTTGTTTTTCGACACAAAGATCACTCCAAATATTTAAAATGCTCTAAAGATAAGGTGTTCTAGTTAAGGTCATTGTCAACACCATTGATTCCAACTTATAAGCTTGTTTCATACTTGTTTATACAATTCAATTCTTTTGTAAGAGGTAATAATTCATTAAGGATTCGTCCAATATTGTTGATTGTATGATGACAACAAAGTTGAGGAAGAGGTGCTTGAGTTTTGACATGATGTTGCTCTTTGCCAATGCATTGATTGGTGAAACAATCAATTTGTCAGATCTTGCACAAATGAATTAACAACATTGGTGAATCTTTCAATGAAGTCTCCTATATTCTCCATAGGAGGATTGAGCTTATGAGCAAATAAATGGTATGGAAGTGGGTTCTCCACTCTCACTAGTGGTTGTCAAATGTTTAATGGAATGTTTTTAAAATCAATCTCAACTCTTTCCCACTAAAACCTAAGTGGTGAAAGGGTGATAATGATGACACAAAATTAAGTTAGCAACATGGTAGAGAGAAGCTATAAGAGTTAAATGCTTATATTAACAATTTTGTTAATGACATATTATTCATTAAGAAAATGGAAATTACAATTTACATTTCTTGGATGTCATATTGATAGAAAAGTAGATGGCATACTTTCTCATCAAGTATATAAGAAAAGGACTCATACAATATTCACCTCCATGCATTTTCTTACTATCATTTTAAGGCATAAAATGAGTGCTCTCATGAGCATTTTTCCAAGAGAGATTTCAAAAATATTGATGATAAACATTTGGAGTAAAAAATTGAGCAGTTAACTAAGTTTTTTTAAGGAACGTGTATAGGTGTTAAATAGATTGCTTGGTCAACCTTTCAAGGAAAAAAGAAATTATGAGTTGTTACAAGATTTGGAGGATTGCGATCTAGTTCTAGTTGCATTCCTTTATTATATTCTAGAAATCTCCAACAAGATTTCAAATATTCTTAGGCAAAAGCACATCAAGAAATTTATTCTAGCTTAGAAAAGTTTCAAGCTCTTCAGAAATAATTTGAAACATTAGCAAAGAAATTGGTCATGTTATTACCTATATTGATGAAAGAGAAAGGTACATAATTATCAAGGTGACTTTACATAGCATTTACATTTGATGGGAAGGGTAGAAATGTAAGTATAAAATAAGCAATCTTGTTCAACTAAGCACTGCATTCACATTCAAAACTCCAAAGTAATTATTGTAGAGAATCATTTTTTCAAGCATCACCTAAAGAAGGTTGTGAAAATTTGTAAGCACTCACAAATTTTGAATAAGGATGAAGGTTGTGTACGTTAGAATGTGTAAATCAAAATGAATCTAATCTAATACACCAATGAAACATTAGATTAAAGAAACTAAATTAAAGAAAGCAAAACGCAAACTCTAAACACAGGCAGCTTCTTCAAATTTGTCCCATTGTCCTCTATCTCCAAAGATTCGTTTCATGATGTTGGCTCTCAGTTGTTTTAAATAGCAGCTTGTAGAATGGCAGCTTGGGAGAATGAGATTAATGAAAATGCATGTGCAAATTGCTAATATGCTTGAAGTTATGAAATTGAAATACTAAAATGTTGATTATGCTAATATGCTGGTTCGAATGTGACTATAGTGACTGCGTATGAAAGCTAGGATTCGAGAGATCCTTTTCAACTCACAAGAGGGTTGTATTTATAGATTTTTGAAGGCAAGAATTCAATTGGCCAAGATCAACGGTTGAGTTCAAACCTGTTAAAATGAACGGTGAGAGATCGAGAATTTGAAAAGAAGATGGAATTTTAAGAGATAGATGGAAAATGAAGAGACAAATGGAAGATGTGTCCATAATTAAAATAGATAATATTTAATTATGTGTGGGAAATGAAAAGCTTTTTAATTAAATATTTGAAAATATTTAATTATTGAGAAGAGAAAAAGCTTTTTAATTAAATATTTGCAAATATTTAATTATTGAGAAGAGTGAAGAATGTCAAAAAGTGTTTTAATTAAATATTGAAAATATTTAATTAAATGTGAAATGAAGAATATCATTTAAATTTAGAATTAGAACTTGTGATAATTAATGTAAATAAATTGTGAAATCTATTTAATTAATTAAGAGGAAGATAGCATTAACTAAATAAACTTATTTATTTAATTAAACTAGGAACATTGGAAAAATGAACAATATAAATAAATAATTAAATTTATTTATATGTAGATGACTTAAGAATATTAATTAAATAATTCATATTTAATTAATTAATAGGTTTGGTTAACCGTGACCATTTTTAGATGTGTACAAAGGTTTCTAGATAGAACTTTTTAGTATACCTTTATCAAACATATTGAGACCATCCCTTAAGAGATAGGCATTTAATTTTCTTGAGTTAGGGGATTATGGTCTATAAATGAATGTAATGACTAATTTTTTATTTATTGTTTTCTCCTTTCATGGGCCTATTGGGAATCATGTACTTGAATAGAGTTATTAGATAAGGATCTTGAGTCCACAATGATTACATATGCTTCTTACTAATAACAAGATCATATGGTGTAATCCTAAATGCCAATTCAAAAGACATATCATGACATTTTTCCAAACAAATTTCCTCTGGATAGCACCTAAAATGATGCCATCCCCCACTTTATTTCCCTCTCCCAACAAAGGTCATTTACAGTGCACTTCATTGATCCTACTTAAGATTCCGAGCCAAGGCACTCTCCCCCATCCTTTCAATAGATGTGACCTCAATCATCTGAACCCTTGTTAGACCTCCAATTCTATTGGGAGATCAAGGAAAGCACTATATGATAAGTGCATTGAAGGACTCGATGGCCCCTCCCCTCTATCAATACTTACCTTGGGGCTTGAAGAGAGAGAAGTACTAGTTAAAAATGGATGCATGCCAGGAGGAAATAGGATGTAACAATCATCTCTTTCTTACAAGAAATTACCAAGATTTATTTACCAAGTAGTTAATAACTATCATAGGTAAAATGAGATATAAAAAATTTCCTTTCAAACCAGAATATGTAACTACATAACTAAATACACTTAGATATAACAAATCATCTAGTCATGCTTTTCAATTGAAAAGAGTAATCATCTTTAAACTTTTGCATTTCAATATCATTGATTTCATTTAAATAAAACAATAACATAAGATATAAGGCCAAAGATCCCATATCTAGACACTTTCAATCTTCCAAGACTTGGCATGTCATCTACAAGAGGGAGAGCATCACCCAGGTGCTTTACCTCCAACCACAGATTAGCTCGGTCTCTTGCACACCTTCCTATCTAGAAGTGGCCCTACCCTTTGAACAATAAAAGGTTTAGTTAATAACCCTCTTTTATTCAGCCATCTAAGCATTGGTGTTGTACCCTACTTAACTAATATCATCCTACAACTATGGATACCTTCCAACTATGTAAGACAACTCTAATTAGTTAAGCAACCTGGGTCATAGTGAACCAACAAGTGCATACAGAGACAATTGCACTCACTTTGGCCAAAGTATTTCTAATATATACAATCACTACTTGAGAGAAAATTTATTTGTTCACCCACCCTACTCGACTTGGATTACCATATCTGACTTGGGGTTAACTCAAACTAAGTGTTTGACCCATTAAATAAACACAAAGAAAAATTGTTATTCAACACAACTTGACTTTCTAGTCATAACTCAACTAAATTGATATAGTTTAACATCTTCTTTGAACTATCGAGTTATTGTAACTTCTTGGTCTTGGCATATGCCACTAGTTCAAAGTATATCGCACATAGGAAAGTATCTACTCTCAAAATTAATTCCTTGGAATTCTTTTGTCGACACAAACCAAATAAATTGACTCAACTGGTCACAAAGTAATATAAAGACTACATACACTATATACCCCCATCTATGTGGTTTCATCTAATTGCAAACCCTTGATAGGTTTAATCATTCAAGACAAAAAGGTAAGGTCTTCATTCCAAGAAACCATTACAATCTCAAAATCTTTCCAAAGAGGAAAACAAGGAAATATATTCCTTAACAAATAAGAATTCTTAGTAAAAACTAGCTTCAAGTTGAGCTTAAGGCTCTTTTTCCATTTCTTTACTCTTAGCCTTACAAACTCAGTTAAAAACCCTCAAGAAATAGTGATTTAGCATATGTCATTCTTGTGTCATTCTTGTGTCCCGAACTCTATTTCCAACCATTTACATACAACTAAGGCTCTTAGCTGACTAGAAAACCAAGTCTTTTCCTCTATGATTAAAGAGAGTTTCGCATTCAATAAGTGGTTGCATTCATAATTCAGTCATAATCAAATCCTTTGCATGAAAGGATTACTAAGTATGAAAATTCCTACCTAGCTTAAAATAGTCAATCTTTTCCAAGAACCCACAAGAGTGAAATACTTCAGCATGGTGGATTTTAAGAAAATAATAAAGAATCTTGCATAAGAAAGTATGCAGCTATATCTGCCCATAACTGGTTTTATTTAACCTTTCACAATCTTTCTTGCACAAGGAAAGAACATAGGAAGAAAAATGAAAGTAACATGTCTGCTTACTGGCTTGGCAAGGTGTATGCAACCAATCTTCTACTCAACGAGCTATTCTTGCTCTGAAAAACTAAGTTACAGCAGTCTAATTCTTCCTTCTATATGCACAAGAATAGTAAAATGAACCTCCTTTGAAGATTACACTCTATTCTTAATTAGTTGTTGTTCTTGTTCTCCCTCAACAAAGCATCTAACTTCTATTTCTTATCCCTATCACTACAAAATGTAATGTAGATAATGATATCTGCTCCCACGGGTTTTTGCTGCTCTTTTATATCAACCAAAACTCTCTTAAAATGCAACACTACTCAGGTTTTTACCGATAGCAATAGATAACCGCCTTTTACCTTCAGTTTTTAGCATCTAAAAATATCTCAAGATGCAATTACACAATCGGTTGCTGAAGATATTCAAAAATATCCCCCTCCAAGATTATCACGATAAGATTAAGCAAGAAACGATTAATAAAATCAGTTATCCCATTGTCATAGTGTGGAGAAAGCCACGGTTTTGAACGTAGTAACTAGAATTATAAAAGGATGATGTCAGCGCCACCTTCGTGGCATGAAGCCTGCGGCCATACATGGCTTATTACAAACTTTGCTTTAATGTCATCGAGTTCCTCTTGAAAAAGAGTCAAGCCAATACAAAAGTTAAAAACATTTGCATAATAAAGATAATTGCATTGCCATGCAAGGTCGACGATGATGGATATCATGTCATTATACTGGTGTAACTGTAATATAGAACTCAACGATAACCAAGATAATCAACGTTCAACTTGCAAATTTTAATATCACGTCATCAAATAATAGCGTATATAATACAACGCGTTATATGCATATGAATTTACATATGTATGTGCTATTTTCTTTAGAAATATATCTAAGCATATATTTATTTATTTATACGTATGTAAACCTATATGTACATACATCGTTGTGTGCCTTCACTTACGTATGTACATATGCATCCATCTACGCATATATTCATATATGTATGCATACATTTTTTTGATTCACACACATATATATTTAAATAAGAAAGTTATTAAACCCCAAATTGCCACATTCAAATATAACGGAAAGAATGTAACACCCCGCTAAAGGACCTGATGGATTAATACAAAAGACCTCAAACATCAAGCCAATAAATTTTTTTTAAAACTAAAGTGACACTAACTAATGCAACTCAACAAACTAACATGGATAACAACATTACATTATCATCATATATCATAATCACATTATGACGTAAAAGTAACATTAATCATAGCCCACTTACACACCTATCCACCATGGTCCCCTAATGTCGCTACTATGACACATCTACACTAACTAAACTTATAGAAAGACATATGATACACTAAGAACACATTCAGTCAATTCTTTGAATGTAAATTAAATCTTATACAACAAATTACATACGATAACATTATTATAATTAAACCTCATCTAACACTATATGAATACGAACTTAATCTTAGTCAATGTCATGAAATAGATACATAAATATATATCTCAACTACTACTAAGTTAAGCTCATATGCATCATAAATACAACATTCCTATGTTAACCTTTTCATTACATAATAAACAACAATATATATATATATTCAAGATTACATCAATTCATTTATTTTTCTTTTACAAGAATGCAACAATATACAAGATTCATTCATTTGAGAGGTACATATATATAAGATACATATTGGACACCATTTGCTTAGAAATGTCGTATGCACCATAAAACTAGCTCGGGAATGAAGTGGAAGGAAAGACTCCATGTTGCACATGAACTGCACCACCTAAACCCCAATGGATGGTTGAAAAATACCACCCTACCACGTGGAACCCTGAGGCCCACTCCCTCCGTACTAAGAGACAACACTAGGCCCAACACACAAGCAAGCAGTAGAAACAAGTGGCTGACACTAAACATCCAAAGGAGACTACCTAAAACAAGAATCAACCAAAAATCACAAGCACTTTCAGATACTTCCAGAGGCCCAACACATAACACAAACAGATAGGAAACCAAAAAGCTGATCATTATGCCACAACAAATACAATGAAGCACATTACATCATTTGCACAATCTTATAACATGATAACCAACTTTTAATTTCTTTTTCTCAGCAGATCATAATCAAGACCAACAATGCATATCTTTGGTACAATTAATCCTTACACAGAACAGAAGACCCAACACAAGATTTGACAAATAAGAAACGATTATCAACATACATATAGTAACACATTCAAGCATAAATAATACAACACAATACACATCAAAGGATAGAGCTATATCCTCCTATACAACCCCCAAAACTAAACTAATTCCCTCTTGACAACAGTCAAGTCTGTCAGCCATAAAACAACTATAAAATAGTCAAATCAACTCGAAATCCAAATCTATAAAAAAATCATTCAAATTTGACCCTCGAGTACTCAGTAGCGTGGGCAGAATTGACCAAAAACAACTCAAAATTTTACAAAATTTGAAACAACAAATGACTTCCTTAAAAAACCCTCTTTTTGACATACCTTATTACAATCAAACATCAAAATGAGAAAAACCAGCATATAAAAACATTTCATAACTTGAAAGAAACACTTCAAAACATCCATAAAGATCTTTATGAATTTAAAACACAAATTATAAAATAAGTACAGAACCTACCTCAAAACATGAAAGTTTTGAATACAAGATGCTGAAAATTGAAGAAGCTTTCCAAATCCGAATTCTTTAATCTAAAGTATGATCAGAAATCAGATTCCACAAAAACTAGCAGCAAATCCATTCCCCTCAAATCATAATTGAATTCCAAATCACTCTCCAAATTTGGATTCAAAACCACTCCAAATTTTCCAAAATACCTTTAAAAATTAAATCAAAACCATGTAGAATCTCTCTATTTTCTCTCCATTCTCAAACCTCCCAAAAAATCTCTTCCAAATCCTCTAAATTTCATGCACAAAAGAAAGTGAAAACCCAATTTCCCTTTTTTTCCCAAAAGACTTATTTTCCAAAGTAAAACAAGGAAATAAAATCTCTCATAAAATAAGATATTAAAATATTAAATTAAAGCACCTATCCTCATCCCACTAATGAAATAATTAAAATAAAATAAATAATCAAATTAACTCACATAATTAACTCATTTGTTTAGGGTTTCCCACCAAATAAATTCAAAACATTATAAAAGATAAAAGAACCCCCTTAAAATAGTCACTCCACCAAAATAGTAAATCAAAACACAAATATAACATATGCTTACATATTAATATTTAATAAATAACATTAGAATATGTTAATATTATAACCTTATTTTCATAAAACATAATTCACATATAATCATAATGATATTAATAACCAATATTCACTCACACCAAATAATAACCATAGCAATATATATACATATATATAATAATATTAAATCACACTTTAACACCAACATGACAACTATAGTTACCAACAACATAACCAACCTAGAAGTTAACTTCACTTAAATAGGTCATAATCAGAGACTAAGCATAAACCATAAAATAACTTCTTACATGAAAGAGACATTCACATCAAAGCATAAATAATAAGAATGATCACAATAGTGACTAACCTGACTTACCAAAAGACTTAGCACCATTTGAACTGAATCCATACTCAAAGCTAGACATTGGAGTTACACAATCACATAACCCAACATAAACAGTCACACAAGTGCAACACTCCAACCATAGGGTATAGGAGATCGAGCATTGTCCCATGACAACTCAGAAAGGTGGTCACACACTGAATCAATTGTCCCTAATTGGGGACAATGGCTAGGGTTAGGGTATAACTTGAGCCTAGATGTTATCTCCTCAACCACCATTGGGATTAGAGGCACGCTCAGACCTACTAATTCAGGTGGAGACATAGTCTGGTACCTGTTCAGTCAAACATACAAGTTAGAGCACATGTGCATAATAGCCTAAGTACTAAGAAATGAACTCTAGCAATCATGTCTCATTCTCGTATGTCCCTCATACATCCAATGGTACGATGCCACCCTTTCCACCTATCCTAACAACATACTACTGCATCACCTAACTATCCAAATACATCTCTGCATAATAATAATAACATAACAATATGCATCATACTCACAAAAATACTAATAGAAGTTCATGTTTCATCTTTAAATATCCCTATTATTTTACCTTCATCTCCAAGTTCCAAAGCCAAACTACCTACACATCCACGGTGAGAATGGAGGGCTATTACAATAAACACGGCTCAACTACCTTAGGTTGACTTACCTCCAAGCACACTATTGACATCCCTAGACACTTTTAGGTTTACGAGATCAAATACTTGATTTGTTACATCCCGAATTATGAGGTTACTATTTTCTAGTGATATAAAAGGTAGAAATGAATGTAATGTGAAATCTGGAGATGCTTGCATCTTGTTATCAATATGTATGTTAGCTCATTTGACGTTGTTTCATTTGATGTTATTTCAATTGATGTAATTCATGGTAAATACTGCATATATGTGAATATCAGGATAATGAATCTTGTTTTATAATTGATTTATATATATACTGCTAATGTTATGAGCAAGTAACTGTCGTGGTTGTATGGCAATGGATGCAGGAATAGGAACTATTCCTCCAGGCGGAGGGGAGACATCACTCGGGAGAGGGGCTTGGTCGAATAATCGGTAAAGTTGATCAAATTGAGCATACACACACTTCACTGAGGGTTTTGGAAACTGAGTCAAATTGAGTTGTCTTAGTAAGTCACCCTTAGGCTTAGGAGTTTTTGGATTACTTCTTTATGCTTTATGAGTGGGTTACTTATTGACTGACTTACTGTTCTGTGAACCTGGAATGTGAAAAGTGAACTGATGAAGTATGGTATAGATATATTTAAGTGTAAATATGGATATGTTTATAAATATATTTAATAGTATATTTAATATAAACATTATTATAGTTTTACCAATAATAAAATATATTGATATATCTATAGTAATATTTAAATATTATATAGATATATACATATATTTAAATAAGGTAAAATAAAACTATAATAAGTTATATTGAATATAATGCCAAATATATACTTAACATTTTAATTTATATTTTAAAATGACTTTGCCTTGGAAATAATTAAAATTGACTTATTTAGTCATTTGGTAATGAAATGCATTTACCATGAGTAATAAAAGTATTTCGAATTTCCATAGACTATTGGAGAAATATGTTGGAAACATTTTGAGAGATTTAAATAATAAAGACTATAGTCTTATTAAAAGATTTAAATCTTATAGCATTTTTAAAAACTTTGGTATAAACTGAAAATTGCGGATTCCTTCACACGGGAAAATACATGAACTGTATACTGGCTGAAACCATGAAAATAGTGAAGGGAAGAACCTGCGCCAAACTCTCACGCCTTGGACCTGGTCGCCACCATTGTGGAATGCGTGGGCAAAAAGGAGGCCAGATGGCTACGGATATGGCATTGACATTTTCGTCTGTAATTATCCGCCATTATTCAGGAGTTGCGCCACTTTTGGAGATGCCTGTAGGTGTCAACTTTCTTTGGAAGTTTGAACTTTTCTTTGAACTGCTGGAAGTCAAATCACCTTCTCAAAGGCTGAGTAAGTATTGAAAATTTGCCACATTTCAGTTTGAAATATTCAAATTGTAGTTCTGTCAATTTACATGCCTGCAAGAGTGGAAAATTGTTGGCTGAGGGCTCTATAAATAGCCGCCTAGTTCATTCAGCAAATGACACTTTTGGAATTCCGAATTCTCTCTTGTGAGAGCTGCATTTTGTCATTTACACGAATTGCTATCTGCACTTGCAAATTACGAATTTCTTTTTAGAGAGCTGCAATCTATCATTGTTGTTGCTGAGAGCCATATTCCATCATTGTTGTTTTTCATTTGCTAAGAGCCATATTCTATCTTTGTTGTGTTGCATTGTTGAAAGCCATATTCTATCCTTGTTGTATTGCATTTACCTAAGAGTCATACTCTACTCATGCTGTGAAAAGTATCTGGAAAAGACTGAGAAGGACTGTGAAGGAAGAGCAGAAGCTACTGACTGAACTCATTCGCAGCAAGGGAAACAGGCATGGGAATTTCTTATTGTTTTTCTTTCTCTTAATACTTGTGCTAAATCCAAGAATTAATCTAGATAAAGGATTGTTTGGCTTTTATTTGAAATTGAATGGCAAAAGGCAAGTGCTTGAATAGAATCATGTAGATGATATGTTAATGAACGTATTTACTTCTAAAGAAAGAGTAAAAGGGCATATTTTCGTAAACCACATTGTAAATGTGTTAATGATTGCATTGACTTCTAGTGAAAGAATAAAAGGACATATTTATGTATCAACATGGCGTGTATTATCTCCATATGTGGAGAATATGTAGAAGTAAATACTAGATACTATGATTGAAATGAAGGGGGTGGTCTAGAAAGGTCTTTTTCAGCTTAAGTTATAGGGGTAACTGAGATAAGCTAAAAGTACTCTTAGGATAAAGATTTCCTGATTAGGAGGAATGGTATGAAGACCTTGTTGACTGCATTACATTTCCTGATTAAGTAGATTGTTTGAAGGTAGGTTGTCTAAAACAGGATATACCTATCTTGTGTAAATCTCTTAGAAAAATGTTGTAGGTTAGTCTGGGATAAAAGATTATCCAAAAGTAAAGGACGATACCTATGCGTAGTGTAAGATAGCCTTAAGTCAAATCGGCCCTGAGTAGTGTATATGATAGATGACCTTCATTCGAAGTACTGAATGAGAATACTTTGGCCAAAGTAGTGGAAGATACGACATCCGCTTAGATGTGAGATAGTTGAGACTACACTGTCAATTCATTGTGATTCATCATGCTAGTTCGGGATTGTGAAATAGCAAGTTTTAGATGTATAGGACATAGCACTATGCTTAGTTGGATTGTCGCAGCCGGTTACTTTACCAATCTCTTCGTTCGAAGGGAGGGCCATCTATTGAATGATAGATGTGCGGGGGACCACATTAACAGTCCGTGGTTGGCGGAAAAACGCCTGAGTGATGTTTCTCCTCCACAGCAGGCAACAAATACACCAAGATTTGTAAGGAAGGGAACCTGGACTATCTTACCACTATTTGTGCAAAAGCTTACGAGCTATGTATGTAATTGTTTTACTTTTATACTCTGAATTATATTTGCAATGGAAATGGAATCCATGTGGAAAAATATATTGTAACTGGCATGTAATTATCAATAAAAAAAGGAAGAATTTTATTGTAATGTCTTTGTTACTTGTTACATTTATATGTTTGAAGTGAAATGTGGAAAAATTTTAATTACCCAAGGATGGGGTCGTTACATGATTGACGCTATGCTCAAATGGCATTGCCAAAGAATTTGTAACCTTACCCTTCTCCCAAGTGATACTCCTCCTCTCTCTCTGGAGGGTGTTCGGATCATTCCTGCATTTTCACTTAAGAAACAAACAAGTAGTTAGCCAGATCCATTGCATCATGATCATGTCATTGCATTTTCATTAACAATTGTTTTAAAAGAAATAGAATCATCTCATAGTATTTCATCATTTTCTTATCATCAAATAGCCATCCACATTTTATTCAAATACAATAACATAACATTGCACAATTCCATAATAATATGTAACTTTCAAGATTTCATAGTCTCATGATTCATCACAATAATTACCGTAAAGTGAAAAGTAGTTTTAGAAATCTAGGGTGGGATGTAACACAAGACTGGGATCTCCACTCAGACACTAATCCACCGATCTGAGACCTTTGTTAAGATGAGAGCTTTGGTAGTACCAACGAACCAAGTAAGGTGAGTAGTCATAAGGACTTCCCTCGATCAACGTTAGGGCTAGGGTTCAAACTGTACTTCTTTGCACAAAACCTATTGTAAAAGAGGCATATTCTAATGCATATCATCAATTTGATAGTTGAATAACATATCTGATTTTTCCTTCCAATAGCCCTTTTTATTCAAGCGCTAGCTAGAGTTAGATTAACTTATAATTCATAACTTGTGATGGGGCAAATACACAATAAAACATATACAGAGAAGCCATAGGATCAATCTGAATTTCATACTACCAAAGGAAAGACAAACTAAAATCTTTGTGCATACAAGTATAACAATTTGCATATGCTCAAAAAATGACTGCAAAGACTTATTAACATATTTTAGCCCCTCAAATGAGCTCAGTCTGGTATAAAATTTGGAACAACACTAGTTTCCTCTAGACAATACCTCAAGCAATGCCATTCCGGTATATGACTTGAGCACCAAACCTGTTGTAAATGAGTGATATTCTAATGCAATTCATCAAGTTGTGACCTTAATTTGACCCGAATTCTTGGTCTAATTTGCCTTCCACTAGCCTATAAATCTTTGTTTTTAAATAAATATGCATACCTTACATCGTATGATATTCCTTGAGTTCAAGGCCTCAAAAGTTTCATCCACACAACAAGATCCCCATTAAAGTTGTGTCGGAAATGAATTTTCAGTCGGATCTTAAATATTTCTAATAAGCTTTCAACCCCTTTGAGTCTCGAGTTGAAGGCATAAAACTTTGCACTCCACCAATTTAGTGCTTTTATGACATTGGAATTCCCCATGGCACAAACATTTTTCTTTTATTGGGATTTTTTTTTTATCTCTATTATGCTAGAATGGGCACCTTCTATTTTAACATTTTATTGTTGTCATTTTCTCTTTCTTGTGCCCCCTTTTCACATTTAACATTAATGTAAATTTACTCCTCATTTCCTTTGCCTAGAGTAAGTTGTACAACCAAACATGTTTCTATTTTGAACTTAACAACTTCAAACAACCTTTACACTTTAATTTAAATTCGATAAAATTCATAGTAAAGATTTACAATCACCTGAGCAAAATATTAACGGAAATGCTAAAAACTAACATAAAACATATTCACAAGCTGAACACAACATAAAAAAACATTAAAAAAAATCTACTGAACCCCAAAATAAGTAAATTGTGTGTATCATTGGTAAAGCAATTTTGGGCTACATTGCCAAATTATTTCATTTAATTGTGCACAATAACTATGTTCAGCTTGGGCTGAACTCTAACCCAAAAATTCTCACCTTTCACCATTTATTGGTCAACAAAGCCTTGACCAGAATCACGGGAACAAAAGTCATCTAACCTACCGAAAGAAGAGAACTGTGTGTACCAATGGTAAATCAATTTCAGGTTTCAAAGACAAATTATTTGATTGCATTGTGCACAATAACTATGTTCAGCTTGGGCTGAACTCTAACCAAACAATTCTCACCATTCACCATTTCTTGGTCAATAAAGCCTTGACCAGAGTCACAGGTTCACAGTTATCCAACCTACCAAAGAATGCACACAAGTAATGTGCCATGTATCTCAATTTGCAGAATGTTACATAGAATGAGAATCTATAAATTCTTTGCATGTCGCCTACAAAAGGATTCTATCCGGTCAAATCCCTCTTCCAACAAACTAGGAGAAACAGCAAAAGTCACGCGTATCCAGCTTTTCATTCCTAGGGTGGTTCCTGCAATGGACAAAGAGAATTATGGAATAAAAAAATCTTAATTGAATACTACAAAGAAACATGTTATGGATCAAAAACATATTTACTGCATACTTATCTGGAGACTCATATCCTAACCCTTGGTACTCAGATCTCATATCATAAACATGTCACTGTCTTAAGAGACACATACGGGGGCATCACTAGACATCAGAAGACTTCAGATTTCCTGAGATCTGTACATCTCCATAAAAATTCCATTGATAATCGGAAAACTTCCTATAGTAACTTCTTAGTTATATCACATAAATCATATTGTTTTTTTCTTCGGGGGCTAATAACTGGTTGACAAGAGTCAAAAGAACTAAAGAAAAACACTTAACAATCATGTAATTGTCTAATTTTTGCATAAAATTTTATTGTTTTTTTCTGTAGTATAGAATTTTCTTATCAAAGCACAAAATGGTATGGTAAGAAGAGAAAAGAACAAGGCTTTAGAAGTCCATGTGGATAAAAGTTTTATCTATTTATCTAGGGTACTTTGTGGTAGTAGTTTGTGCTAATAAAAAGTATGTTGTAACACAATACTAAATCTCTCTCTCTCTCTCTCTCTCTCTCTCTCTCTCATATATAGAGAGTGTGTGTATTTTACTAAAAATGGCATTCATGTTCCCGTCCTCATCTCCCATACCCAAGACATCTCCCATCTCCAAGTGACTATAATCTCCTGCCCCTCACCCTCACCCTCCACTCCCGTTCCATCCCTGCTCCCCCAACAGTCAACGACCCTTTTACAAATAAGGTCATAGTAACTATATGGTATTTTACCTGGTAGAAGTATGACCGATTCTTCTTTAGCAAGCAGTGCACAAAATTCAATGTCATCTCTTATGTCTTCAAAGCCAGATGTATTTATCTTCACCTGGCAAACCACAGCATCAGAATAAATATCCCAAAAATCAATATATGTCACATGTAATTGGAAATTATAGTGGGGATGGGGAAATCCTAATCTTGAGAATTCGTATATTTCATCAAAAATCTTTTCTTGCAAAAGATGTGCTTTCAATGTAGCAGTACTGCAAAATAAATAGAACATTGATAACTGGGAAAGCTTTTCTTACCATCACAAACATAGAACCTTCAGGTTTAGCTGGACAAAATAGAAGATCAAGTTTTTGAATACGATCATAGCATATTTCAGCCACATGACTTAGCAACTTCAGCATCTCCCCATAATAGTCTTCTGTTGTTTTCTCTAAAATTTGCGGAATTGCAGCCTGCATTAAAACAATGCTTCATTGACTCACATTAAGTAGAAATTCAGTGGATTGAAAAGTACAAAGTTCAAACTCACCAGCAAGTGGTAAAAAAATAATAATAACAAATTTGATTATGTTATATAAGTATTTGCACAAATGTATTAATAAGTAGATAATGTTTTATAAATATTACCTACTGAAGCAATTCAAGTTGAGGTTGCTCATTAATTTGAAAACAGAAAATTTAGTTTTCTGGTCCAGTTCAAAATCGAATCAAATAAGAAAACTCACCTCAAAAGGTTGATAGAATTCATAGCCATTCAATATAATCAAAATCTCATTGAGCTTTCTAATCTAGTATTAGCATAAAACTCAATTCAGTGCATTAAACCTTGTTCCAGCATAGTCATTAATCTTGTCTAGTCATACCATGTAGGACTAACAGTTAAAATATCATAGCTTAATTTGATTCTTGAAGCTTGAGGTCCTGAAACTGAATCCACTTAGATGTTAAAACTATCTGGTATGTATCTTTAAAGATAATTCAAAATAGAACCATAACTTCTAAAGGATTTAGGTGAAAGCAACTAGATGAGTCACAAGATCTAGTGATGGCCACATTAAAAATATTCAACACTGCCAATGGTAATGAGTCGGGCAATAACCACATGAACTCAAAAATTCTTATTGATGGAAGGCATGTTCAGTGAGAACAAACAAAAAAGTGCTAAACAATCTATGCAAGTCTCCAGTTAGCAAATTCATGTCAGACCTACATATGATAAATACCAACATATGTTTTCACTATGGCCCTAAATCATTAATGGAATTCAAAGTTCACCATAAAACAAACTTCTTAAAGAAAATACCAGTATCCTTCACCATCTTATGGCTGCAACTATCATTAAATCACCACTTTTGCATACTAACCCTTCACAGATAAGATATTAATTGCATCCAGAAGGTTCTGAAGGGTAGTCTGCAACCGAGTATAAAATAAAATATACACAAACAGGAAGATGGAGGAATTTAGCCCCCTATGACATCATCACTATCATCTATGAACTTCTTACATCATTTGTCACGTGGGATTACCAGGTGAGAATTTTTCAAATCCCAAGATTTGGAGTACTATTTTCCAACACATATTTGTGGAAGGACTGCTTTTATGTTTGCTTCGAAGGTAAAAATGTCCAAGATTCCCAATAAATATAAAAAATTTGCGTGAATATGTTTGACATGTTGGCTATTTTTATATATATTTTTTATTTATAAGCAATTTCTTTTTTAATTGTGGTAAGTTATAACCCTAAAGTGGCATTCTCTTGATCAAATAAATCATGGATTTACATGAAACACACTGAATAAGACTGACATCTTTATTGAGACTATTTGTGGTTTTTTATCTATTGCTTCTCTCTCTGTTTCATATGGTGGTCCTCCAGATTCCCAATAAATATAAAAAATTCATGTGAATAGTTTTGAGATGTTGACTCTTCCATTTTTCTTAAAAAACTTAATTTATAAGCAAAATTCTTTTCAAATGTGGTATGTTTATAATGTTGAGATGGCATTCTCTTGATCAAATAAATAATGGATTTCCATGAACCACTCAGAATAAGACCGTCATCTTTATTGAGATTATTTGTCATTTTATCCATCGCTTCTCTTACTCTTTTTCATATGGTGGTCCTCCTCTCAATGATCCTAGTCTCTTCAACATGGATACAGTGATTCGCTTTATGCAAGAGTTCACCAAGGAATTACTCAGTCATATTGAATGTACTTTGCATGTTCCTTTAGTGACTTAGTCTTGTTCAACAAGGGCTGAATTCTCTTCTCAGTTGTATTGAATGTCCTTTGCATGTTCCTTGAGTCTAATTTGGAGTAACCTCCCTGTGTGACAAAAGTATATTAACCGACATGAACAATAAACACAATATATGCCCTTCTGCTGTTTAGGATCTACATGATTTTTTAGTATCAAGCATGTTGTTATGGTGTTTGGAGGTATGAAAGTAATTCCTGTCCTAATCTTTCTTATAATTTTAGTCAACTTCTCAGGCATGCCCTTAATATAACTTATATAAGGTATAATAGTTTCTGCCAGCTCTATTATTGAGAATTGTGTGCTAAGATGGACCCAGCATTGTTATTGAGAATTTCTTGTCCATAATGAACATCCTTTTCCTACTATAGGCATGGGGCTGGTTTGAAATATCTTTGTCCAAGATAGACTTGTCCTGACATGGGCGCAGACGTGTTAAATACCCTTATCCAAGATAGACCCAGCTTTGGTACTGAGAATTCCATGTACGGGCCCAGCCTTGTTATTGAAAAATTCTTGTCCATGATCAACGTCCTTGTACTTGATGGGTGCAGGGATAACTTGAAATTATTTTTTTTGAGATGGACCCAACTTTGATATTTAAACTCCTTGTGAAAGATGGACCAAGCACTGATTTAAATCTTTTTTATCTCATACTGAGTTATTTGATGCTTGTAAGTTGAGGCTACTCAAGGAGATATGTTGAACGGAATCCCCAAATCACAATGCCTCCGTAGTAAAGAGCATTAATGAATGCTGGTCTTTGGATGTGGTTTCTTTATGGTTTTCCTCCATACTAGACAATCAGTTTTTCTTTCTCAATATCTTGCTAATCATAGTTGGAAAACTCGGACTCAGCGCGGACTCGGCAGCCCAAAATAGGACTCCAACTCGGGACTCGGCACAGACTCGACAAAAAACTCAACTAGAACTCGACAAAGAAGAAAACCGTAGTTTTACAAAAAAACAAAAATAAATTAATGCAGTTAGAGAACATCAGAGCCTAATTTGATTATCAATTTCTCATAATTCAAATATTACACATGTTATATGATCTTCAAACACTCAATATTTGAAATTTCATCATTCATACTCATAGTTTCAAATTTTCAAATGAAAAAAACAAGCAAAAAACAAGTTTTAAACATTCATACTCATTATTTCCAAGCGATGCCAAGAGTCCTAAGTTGGGACTCGGGAGTCCGATTCTAGGACTCGCACGAGTCACTCGCTAGGACTCGGGAGTCCTAGCCTAGACTCTCCAAGACTCAGCTTGGGAGTCCCTAGCGAGTCGACTTGGCGAGCCCTAGGACTCGGGAGTCCCAAGAGTCTTTTCCAAGACTCAGAGAGTCCTCAAACTATGTTGCTAATGTTTTAATCGTGTTTTTATATTTTGTCATTGTATGTAGGTATTCAAGAAGGAGATGATCTACAAAAATAGTGACTACCTATGAATCATGTCGATAATTTTAAAAAGCAATCACGTCTAAAAAAAAAATTAGCACATCTTTAGTGGTATTGTACATCAATGTCTACTACCAAATTTGAAATCATAACAACCATTAGAGGATTCTGGTCTTTGGGAGCAATTTAGTGATTGTTCCCATTAGACTAGAAATATAGTTTTTCTTCTTTAATACCTTACTAACGTTTTAAGAGGATTTTTATATTTTCTTGCTATGAGTAGGTAATCAAGAAAGAGATGATTCAAGCAATATTGAACAACTTTACCTACAAATCATGTCCATAATTTTTTTTGAAAGAAAACTCACATTAAAAACAATATTTGAATGCACCTTCAATGAAACTCAACATTAATGTCAACAAAAGAATATATATATATATTCAAATTCGACTTGAGCCATGCAATAAAAAGTTTCTAGTGTGGTGTAATACATACCCCCTTGCATCCATTTTGAGTTAGAACAGTGGTTTTTCCCTTATAGCCCCGCCATCAAACTTTTCTTGTTACGACCTGCAGTAGAGGCACTTGTATGAAGACCAAGCATTGCAATTAGGGAGTGGAGGCGGAGGTTTGAACTATGCCAAGAAAGATGATGGCGATTCCGACAATGATCTAGATGGCCATTGGTTTTTGGGGGTTCTTTGTTCTTTGGCACTAGGAGCAAGTGGTCGAGCTCTTTTAGCTATGTGTGGGGAGTTTGTTGAGTCTAGCACTGGTTCATGGTGGTTTTCAGGAGCTGCTCGAGTGGTCCCTAGTGCCTCCATGTTGGGCACGGCTTATGTGCCCATGTTGCTGTTTGTTGATGATGTTGTGCATGGCACTACTGGTGGAAGTCGTTCTCTCCACTTTCTAGTTTTTGGCCTCGTGTCCTCTCTCTCATGGGGGTTACACGTTGGTTATATGGAGCTGTTTGGGGTCCCTCTAGTCTTGTTTGTTGGGGGAGGCGGTTTTCTTTGTGGCCTTGGTCTTCTTCCCTCGGGTGTGTTGTTTCTTGGGTTTGGCTTTTTTGGCTTGGTTTGTGGCTCTCTTTTTTTAGTTTCTACTTTGCTTTTGGGTTGTTGGTTTGACAAACTTGTGTGGTGTGTTGGGTTTGGCCTCATCGGCCTGTTTTTTGCTTTCTTGGGACTCCCCTGTGGTGCTAGGTGGAGTTTTGAGGTCCCATGTTCTTTCTGGATTGATTTTTGTTGGTTTGGGATCTCATGTTTGGTGCTCGTCCCCTTTTGGGCTTTGATACTTTTGTTGTTATCGGGCCTAGAGATTTTGCTTCTTCTGGTTAAGGGAGTGTTTGTTGCTTTCTTGCTGCAGTCCAGGTTTTGGGTGCCTGTGATCGCTTGGTCTTTGTGGCTTTTGGCAGAGTGCATCTTCTTTCTGCCTCTAGGGAGGTGGTTTTTTTATGATGGTTTTAAGCTATTTGTTTCTCTGGGGTTTGGGCTGCCCTTGATTTCTTTTCTTGAAATCCAAATTTGTTTGTTTAGTGCTGCTTTCAACCTATGTTGCGCTATGAAGATCTTTTTGTAGTTGGTTGAGCTGCTCCAAATTGATATTCCTGATGACTTAGGGGTGTTTGTTCTTCTCACTGTTGGCTGGTGGGCTCTCTTTCTTCAAGGGCCAGGTGCTTGTGCTGCCAAAGGTTGTTGAGTTTCCCTTTCCACTAGAGTTGCTTCTTTTTGTTGGATTTTACAGCTAGTGTCTTCTATAGAGGTGGAGACTGCTCCGTTTGAGGTGGAGCCCTCTTCTATTGAGGTGAAGTTGGATGTTGTTCATTTGGTGGGAAGTTTTCCTCTCCTTTGCTGGTTCCTATCGAGGTGGATGTAATGTCCCCTTTTTGGAGTAACCATAATTCTTGCCCTGATTTTCTGAAGATATCCTTTTATGATGGTTTATTGTTCAGACTATATTCTTTTTCTCTTTTTCTTGATCGATCATAGGATAAAGACATTCATAAATCTATTCATTTTTCTATCAAATAATCACAATTACTTATAAGGCTCAATAATTGTTGCAAGCATCTTTATTGTATAATCATATATATATGTAATTACATACAATAATGTCAATGGAGCAAAACATATCAGCAATGTTATAAGATAGCTAGTAGCATGCATGATTTACTATTCCCAATGTCATCAATAAAAAATAGATAACATTAAATAAATAGCATCATGTATGAATTATTATTAATTACACTATTATTTAAATCCATGATGTATTTATCAACATCATTATTTAAATGTACAAACATTTATCTAACTTATTATTTAAACTCATAAAATGCTTATCTCCTTATTGCTGGTCAATTCTGCCGATATCCTTATTTCTCCAAGCTACCGTTTTGTAGAACCTTTTTATTTCCAGCCAGCCATGCCTTTTCTTTCTTATTTTATTCCCTTCATATTTCTGCTATGATGATCATGGCTCCCAAGAGCACTTGGATCTGCTGTTCTGGACTATAAATCTATAAATATATATATGCCTTTAACAAACCACAATTCATAATATCAGAAAATTCACCCGAAGGTGTGCAGCTTGTATTTAATTTCTTATATTCCTCTCCTCTATCGATGCCTTTGAAGGTCCAAGTATTTCCATTTAAATACACCACGATCTGGTGGATGATCGCACCCTTTCCCAAACCATGGGCTCTTTTGAATGGTCGTGTCTCTTTCCTTAAGTGCTGACTTTGGCCTTGCTTTATACGTTAGTTATCTTCAATGCCTTTAATACTATTCTAGCAGGTCTAAATGATAATTCTTTGCTTTTTAACTATTGATTGGTTTATTAAAGTATAGTCACCGCATAATATCATTTATTTGCTGCCTTTAAATAGATCGCTGCATATAGTTTGCTGCCTTAATGGTATTTCTAATGCTTTGTTATTTATTTACCATATAGTCATAATAAGATAATAATTACAGATTTTATTCTATTTTGATCATTGCATTTATTTATATATATATTTATTTCTATTAGTTTTAATATTTGTAATATTATATTATAATGATTATGAGTATAATATTTTAAATTGACAATAATAATAATATTAAATTATTAATATGTATATTTACCAGTGTTACAAGACTCGGACTCGCCTCGGACTCGGCAAGCCGATTTTGGACTCGGACTCGGACTCGGAGCCCAGACTCGCCCAAGACTCAGAAAAGACTCGGCAAATAGAAAAACCCAAGAAATTTAGAGATTTTTAAGGATTTAAAGCTTGTTTCATGCACCCTTTAGTAAATAAACCTCAACTACACAATAACATCATGAAATAGAAACTACTATGATCCTATACACAAACATCTATCGATCACATAAGTATAAACGCAAATTTTAGCTGAAGGAAATAACACATTCAGATATATAAATATTGTCAAATGTATACAAAACACATGGAATATGAAATCTGTGGCATCAAAACAAATATCAAAACTAAAAATATAAGTCTATGGCTCAGAAGAGCTTGGATTACTCATCCCAACATCACGACAAGTCATGCGCTAGTGTCTAAGATAGGTCCTAGATGATGATGTAGCCATGATATTTGCTTGCGTCTCAATGATTGGTATGTATATTCAAGTGAGGAATTTATTATTAAAATTTTATTGTAGCCTTCAAGATTGCATGTTTTGTTGTCTAATGTATGGAACAAGATAATCCTTGATTATGGCTTTGACTGTGAAAGATGCAAAGATTTGCAACAGGGGATATGTATTTTGTAGGTTTTATGATCATGATTCATCATTGGCCTATAACATGCTTAGACCTATAGTTTGATGAGGGTTTGGGGGAAACACCCCAACAGGGTTGAGGGGCAGTGCGACCGAGCCAATCCCTAGGTCTGGAGGAGGGCGGAGCCCCCCCACCAAGCCCAAATGCCCGAGTTTGAGGCACGAGACTCGGCGAGTCCGGCGAGTCTCGACGAGTACTCGGCATCCGAGTCATTTTGACTCGCCCAGCCTCACCTGCCTCAGGACTCGCGAGTACTCGTCGAGTTTAAGCGAGTCTTGTAACACTGGTATTTACATTTTTAATATGCATTTTTTTGTCATTTATTTTATTTATTTATTTATTGGTATTTCAATGTTTAGTTATTTTTATATTTTGGTGTTCCGGGGAGCTTGTGTGTACAGGAGTGCGGAGGCTTTGGTGGTAGGGGCTCTCACTTCCTCTCCTATAGAGGGGAGCTCTCTCCTATAGAGGTGGAGTTTGGGTTGGCTATTCAGGCAGGTTGGTGTTGTATGAAGACTATTGCTTCCCAGTGTTCAGTTGTGCTCTTTAAATTTGAGGTGGACAGTTTGGTCATTGGCTCAACTTTGGTTGTGCTGAGCGGTTGGTTTGCTGATGCCTGGTTGTTTCAGGCTATGTTCAAGCTCAGTTATGGGTTAAGGTCTATGCTAAAACCTTTTTGTTAAAGAGTTTAAGGTCCCTTCGGAGAGGTAGTTGGTTGACAAGGTTTATCTGCTCCATCAACATTTTTGTTGTTCTTGGCTTTGAAATTGGTTCTCGAAGAGATAGGATTACTATGAGATGGTTGTCTCGTGATTTGTTGGTTTTAGGATCTATTGAAATCTGCAAGTATTGGTTTGAAGTTCGGGCTGTCTTGTCCACCATTGGGATGGTTACTGGAAGGCTATTGTGTTGCTGCTTTGTGGGTGGCCTATTGGCTTGTTCTGTTGGCCATGAGGCCTGTCTTGCTTATGGTTTGGGTTTCAAGTCCCATTAAAACCTACTTGTAATGGTTTGAAGGTCGGTTAGTATTCCACCCTTGGGGTGGTTGTTGTTGTTGGCTATTGTGTTGCAGCTTTGTGAGTGGCATGTTGGCCTATTCTGCTGGCAATAATGCATGTTCTACTTTTGCTGCTCTATTTGGTTTTGATCTACTGGTCGAGAGGCCTGTTTCTTGTTGTTGTCTCATCTTGATGTTGTTCCTTGTCTCGCTATACTTATTGCTGAATCTTTCTTGATGTAAAAGGGATCAAGGCCCTTTCAAAATCCCTGCTTAATCAAAAATAAATATTACTATATCCTTATCTACCATAGTCTTGATATTTACTGAAAATTGCAAAAGAAATGGAAAATCTACTTATCCAAAAATTAATTACTTTCCATACAAGAAATAAATCATTGCTAATATCTCATTAGTGGGACCTTACAAGCTAATCCATTGGCATCAAATAGATTCCTCCTCCATTGGATGAATTGAAGCTCAATTTCAACGAAGTTGCAAAAGGGAACCCTGGGATTTTGGACATAGGTTGTATTGTCAAAGATTCCAATGGCAAATTGGTGCTAGCTTCTTTTAAGAGATTGGCTTCCAATACAAACAACAAAGTTGAGGCTCATGCTCTGCTCCTTGGATTAGAATTATGTAAGGCCTACAACATTTCTAAGATCCACATGATGGGGCCTCGATGATAGTTGTTAGTGCAGTTAGGAAATGTAGCTACAAAATTGGAAGATTTCTAATATCCTCAATAATGTGCGGCCTATTTTAAATACCTTCTTAGATTTTTTCCATAAATCGTGTCTATCATTAAGCCAATAAGGTAGCAGACTTTCTCACCAATTTTGGCATGTCCCAACTAGAAATTTCCATTGCTCATCATTCCTCCATGCTCTAGCCTTCTTTTGACCATATCATCATTATGGATGCTAGCGCCAATTTATCCCCCTCCCCACATATCAAATGATTTGGGATTGAAGATTTAACTCTTGATATTGGCATCGCTACATCCAATAGCTTCACAGTTGTAATGCGAGTTTGTGGTGGCAACGGATCTTCATGATTAAGATGTTTGCTCGAATTTGGGTTGTAAGTTCCATTAGTAATGATCTCTTTTGGCTCTTCCTTCAAATGCACCTACATCCCTTCATTTGATTGATACACTTTCATGCAATGCATACAAATGTGTGCCTTGTTTTTGGCAAGAGGCAAATAGCTTTTCATGACCCTCTCATAGAGATGCACCTTTAGAGAACGATCAAACTTACAGTTGATTCAGTGAATTCTTGGGGATGAATTATTAGACGAAGTAATTGGTAAAAACTTGATTGATTTACATTGAGCAAAGATCTCAATAAATAGGTTACATAATTTACAAAGTACGCAAGTTTCTAAAATAGAAACTGCCGAAAGATTGTGCAAACAATATTTCCAAAATATTTATAAACAGTTACAATGACCATTAATAGAAACAAATAATTAAATAATTAATCTAATACCCTCCCTTAATGGTCAATCTATCGACTACACCAAGATGCCCCCTAAATTTTACAAACTTATCTGGACTAAGCGACTTGGTGAGAATATCTGTTGTTTGCTCCTCTGTTGGAACATACAACAACTGAATTGATCCGTCTTCAACAAGCTTCCAAATGAAGTGACAATGAGTTTCCACATGCTTGGTTCTTTCATGGAAGACTGGATTCTTGGCAAGTTTGAGAACTCCCTGATTGTCACAAAACAAGGGAGTCGGACTTGCTTGAGGTATTTGCATATCCGCAAGCATCCAGCAAAGCCAAACTGCCTCACAAGCTGCCTTAATAGCTCCACAATACTCTGCTTCTGTCGAGGAGAGAGCCACTGCTTGCTGCTTCTTACTAGTCCACGTGACTACACCAAATCCCTAACTGAACACATACCCAGATGTTGATTTCTTGTCATCAACTAAACCTGCCCAATCTGAGTCTGTGAAACCACCAAGTCTAGAATCTTGACTCTGAGTGTACAAGAGTCCATAATCAGAAGTTTCCTTCACATAACGCAGCACACGCTTCGCTGCTACCCAATGATCAGCCTTGGGGGCTGTCATGAAGCGTGAAATGTAGCTCACTCCAAAACTGAGATCAGGTCTAGTGACAGTGAGATAGATGAGACTGCCTACTAGTTGCCTAAACAATGATTCATCAACTACCGATGAGTCTGACTTAGCTGACATCTTAAGCCCTTTTTCCATCGGTGTGGAGGCAGGTTTGCAATCTTGCATACGGAACTTATCCAGAAGACTTCGAGCATACTTGGACTGGGAGATGAAGATACTGCTCTGTCTGCCAAACCTCAACGCCTAAACATTAATGCAAAAGTCCCAAATCTGTCATGTCAAATGTGTTGCACAAATCCTGTTTGATCTCAGTGATCAAATGTGTTGAGCTGCCAGTAATGATCAGGTCATCCACATAGACAACAAGAAGAAGTATTTCACTACCAATCTGTTTGACATACAAATTAGAGTCAAAGGGACTCCTTTGAAAGCCATGTTTTGTCAAGTACTTGTCAATCTTGATGTACCAAGCCCGAGGAGCCTATTTGAGGCCATAGAGTGCTTTGACCAATTTGCACACCTTGTGTTCTTTACCGACAACCTTGAACCCTGGAGGCTAAGTCATGTAGACTTCTTCCTTCAACTCACCGTTGAGGAAAGCACTCTTCACATCCATCTGATGGACTTTCCAACCAAATTGGGCTGCTAAGGCAAGGATGAGCCGTATGGTACTCATTTTGGCTGTAGGAGCAAAAGTCTCCTCATAGTCAATGCCTTCTTCCTGTGAGAACCCCTGTGCAACTAGACGAGCTTTGTACTTGTGAAGGGTTCCGTCAGCTTTGTATTTCACCTTATACACCCATTTGCAGCTAATGGGCTTCTTCCCTAGAGGAAGATCAGAATGGACCCAAGTGTGATTTTTCTGAAGACTCTGGTATTCAGACTCCGTAGCCTTTTCCCACTCAAGAATTCCTTTAGCCTTTGAATATGTCTGAGGCTCATAGATGCTGTGAATGTTGGCCATGAGAGAAAAATTAACTGTATGTTGTTGTTTGCTCTTGTTTCTAGATGATCTCCCCTCGATGAGTTCATCATCATGAAGATCTCCAATAGTCTTAGCCCACCATTTAGGCCTCTAAGAAGAAGTGCCAACATCAGATGCAACAGGAGGAGCTAGAACTGGTTGTGGATCTGGAACTGGTTCAATAGGTAGAAAATCAAAATCATCCGGAGGAAAATCAAGTTGTGCATCATCAAAGATAGAATCTGCATCATCCCTCCCATTAGGTAGACCTAACGGAAGACACACACCCAAATCAGAAGCCTTCAAGGGTTGATCATCTGAATGATGAACAGGAGAGGAAAGGTGAAAGGGTCCTCGTTCCTCATCAAAGACAACATCCCGACTGAAGACAAGACGTTCAGTGTCTACATCAATCAGCCGGTAAGCATTATGGTTGTCCCTGTACCTTGTGAACATAAGCTGTTGACTCTTGGAATCCAACTTAGAGCATTTGGCATCTGGAATCCATACATATGCCAAAGAGCCAAAAAAATTCAAATGACTGATCCTGGGTTTTCTACTAGTCCAAGCTTCCTCAAGAGTCTTCCCCTTAATGGCATGAGTAGGTGACCGATTAAGGAGATAGACAGCAATAAAAACTGCTTCTGCCCAAAATTTGTTAGGAACACTCCTGTGTTGCAACATGGAGCGGGCCATCTCAACAATTGTACGATTGCGCCGCTCTACAACACCATTTTGCTGAAGAGTGTAGGGTGTGGTTGACTAGCGTTTAATCCCATGTGTATCACAGAAGTTGGAGAATGCAGTAGAACAAAATTCCCCCCCATTATTTGACCTAAGAGTGATTATGCAAGAACCAAACTCTTTTTCTACTAAGGCCTTAAACTTCTAAAATACATTAAACACATCTGATTTCTATTTAAGAAAGTACACCCACATTTTCCTACTAAAATCATCAACAAACAGCAAGAAATATCTACAACCAATAATAGAAGAAGTATGCATAGGCCCACAAATATCAGCATGGATTAATTGCAATACCTTAGAAGCTCGCCACGAGTCACCATCAGGAAACGGTGTCTAATACTGTTTCCCGGCCTGGCACACGCCATAAACGTCGTGATGCTGAGTCTGAATGTCAGGTAGACCAGCTACAAGTCCCTCCCGAGCAAGCTGAGAGAGATAGTGCACATTCAAGTGCCCATACCACTAATGCCATAGACTGGTGACAACAGAGTTTCTAGCTACCATGGCTAACTCCAGAGAATCACTTGTGTCCACAAGCGTGTAGAGACCATGATCCTCAATATTGACAGCTACAGCAATGCGAGTCTCTCGATCAACAATGGAACATTTGTGCACACTAAAAACCACATCCAGCTGAGGAGAATTCCGCACGATTTGACTAACTGATAGAAGGTTGAGTTCCATGCCAGGAACGTAGTACGCATTGAGGAATATGAGATTCCTCCCACCAGACTGAATCTAAACAGTGCCCTTACTGACAACTATGTATTCTTCGCCTCCTCCAAAAACAACTGAGTCAGTGAATGGAGAGAAGTCTATGAACCAGTCACGTATATGAGTGAAATGTCGCAAACTACCTGAATCTATGTACCAAGCAGAGGACTTCACATGGTCTGCAAGTCTTTTAGCCATAAAGGCGTAAAAGGTAGATTCCTTCTGCTCAGTGTGCTCGGCAACATGTGCGTTCTGCTAAGACCCTCCCTGCTTCTTTTGTTCAGAAGCCAAACGTGCACGGCAATCCTTCTTCATGTGACCAAATTTGTGACAATAATTGCACTGAATATTCTTTTTCTTAGAGTTGTCCTGAGCCTTTCTGCTGCGAAGGCTGACCTTTCCCTTTGCTCTTAAACTGAGTTTTAGCTGCAAAGGCTTGCTCTGTAGAAGATGATGAACCACTACTACCAAATTGTTGTTTCCAACGGTCCCTATGCAGGAGGATAGTGCAAAGTTCTGGAAACTTCAGGTCAACATTAGCAAACGTATTGTTGAGAGTCTCTATGAAATGTTCATAAGACTTAAGTAGGCTCTTCAGAGTGATCACGACCATGTCTTCTTCCTCCATTTTCCGACCAATAGCCTCCAATTGATCTCGGATCTCCTGGATTTTGTTCAAGTGGGCCTACAATGTTGTCTTCTCATCTATTACGATAGAAAACAACATATTTTTCAAGAAAAACGCACGGCTTTTGTCAGAAGTTTCATGCAAACCCTTCAAATGATCCCAAATTTCCTTTGTTGATTTTCCAAGTGGAATCTTAGGTAGTTGATCATCAGTTACTGAAAGTTTGATAAGCATTACCGCTTCACGATTCTGCTCATCAAACTTCTCCTGAGCTTTATCTGTTGTAGTGGGTCGAGTAACATTGCCCAAGATCGTCTGATCAAGGCAGCGGTATTCAAAGATTGTCATCATTCGCTGCTTCCAGGTGTTATAATTCCTGCCATTAAAATGTCAACTGCCTTCCAACATAATGTTGGTCAACGAAGCCATCTTCACGCTTTTCGAGGCATGAAAAATGAGGTGCTGAGAAGATGTTGAATGCACAAAACTGAAGGCATGAGTTTCAATATGTTGAGGCAGTACGTGCACAAATTTCAAGGCAAATCCGTAGGCTCAAAAATCGAGGCACAGAAAACGATGTACCCAAAAAAATCTAAGACCAACCCAGTTGAGCTCTCGAAAAACCCACCAAGAATCTGTAATCGAAAAAAAATTGAAGTGATCTAACTGGTCAAAACCCTAGTCGAACTTTCTAGAAACCCTATCAGCCATTAAAGCTCCAAAAAGTTACAGAAACCAGCTCAAACTTCCACGAAACTAAAGCAAAAATGATGCCAAACCCTAGGCGTCCACAAGAAACTGAGAATCGCGACCAGAATAGAGATAAATCCGCACCAAAATGCTGAAGAAAAAATGCGAACCAAACAAAAACAAAAACATCTTTCTTTGTGCAGATGAACACACGTCTGGAAAGAGGACACGAATGTCGCAGAAGGAGGAACTCAGAAACGCGTCCACGAAGAGCAGAGATTTTCAGCCAGATATGGACAAAAATTGGGTCCAAAAAAGAAAAAAAAACGGCGACCATAGAGTTCAGAAAATCGTGTCTGAAGGTCACACCTAGGAGAAACGCGGGTCGCACGCAGGTTAGAAGGAAAAAACATGAATACTAGAAGGTCGCGCCAAGACTCAGAACAGAAATGCAACACAAAGGCTTGCAAAATCGCGTCCACAGATGCACACAGCCCTCAAAAATCTTTAACGAAAAACCCATGAATTTTAGAGTAGATAAATTGATCTTCAAAAAATCTTGAAAAAATTTCATTCGAAACTAGGAAAATCATTTTTTTTAAATCCTGGGCTCTGATACCATATTACACTAAGTAATTGGTAAAAACTTGATTGATTTACATTGAGCAAAGATCTCAATAAATAGGTTACATAATTTACAAAGTAAACAAGTTTCTAAAATAGAAACTACAGAAAGATTGTGCAAACAATCTTTCCAAAATATTTACAAACAGTTGCAATGACCATTAATAGAAACAAATAATTAAATAATTAATCTAATATGAATTTCTCTTAGTTGATCACAGGTACCATGTCAACACAAACACTCTCTCAATGCTAGTTGGTGTGCTCTTGGATCTTGATGTGGAAAAATACAACATTCTTAAGATGGCTAAAATTTTGGTTTATAAGGAGTTTCTAAGGGATTTGGATTTTGTTTCAGAAAGGGTTATGGGCGGTTGCAGGTGCTCCTTGGCTAGTTGATAATGGGCAATTTATACGCCCATGGATCCCCTTCATAGTGTCTCCTTCTCGACATATTGAGTCTACTCAAGGGAAGGTGGTGGGTCAAGCTCTAAATTTTCTCAAAGTTGTAGCAAGAGTTGTTGCACCAAAAGAGATTGACTAGAGTTTTGTGTGATCCTAGGTGTGCCGGTGCTTCACATATGGGCATTGTTCTATTATGTTTCTCTCTTTTTTCTTACTCTATATATCCTACTAGTATGTCAATCACTTGTCATAGGCTGAAACTAAGGTGGCATATAAAACAAATTTAATGTTTAATAATAAAATTTCAGTTTGGTCTATGTGTCAATCTGGAGGTGTAAACTTGCAAAAGGCATTGTGGCTATATGCACAAGGGTTGCAGGCAATGAGGTGGGTGTGAATGAAATGCAGATATTCTAATGAAAGCAAAACTATTCTTCAAAATTACTACAATAATTATAAACAATTCTACTATAAACTGCTATAGGAACTATAAATGATATTGTTGGAACTATATGCTATAAGAACCGTGCAAGCTATTGAAACTATATGCTACAGGAATAGCGTGCTACGGAAACGATTTAAATTGATTTATCATAACAATAAATAATTAGATAAATCTAAAGTACACTATGCTAAATCTATTATCTATACAAATTATTATTATCATACCTCACACATAAAAGAAAACCTACAATTTATAATTTAATCACACAATATTAAAATGAAATAATTGTTAAGTTTTAGATCAGATATGCAAAGCAGAAAGAAACATAACACAGAATGGATGACACAGCAATTTATCCTGGGAAAACCCTTCTACTCAAGGGAAAAACCCAACAGCAAATTATTCACTTATAAATCAGAAAACAATAGTGCAGAAGTAGCACTCAGAATTAGGCCTAGAAAGGACGAATATAATACAATAGTCCAGCACTTGAAGATAGTGCAAAATTCTTTGTCACAAAGAATATCAACTCTTCTTCTTGAATGCGAATCTGCTCCTTGGGTGTGAATCTGCTCCTGAAGTGATAGGAAATCGAATTAAGATGGAATGAATGAATTGAATAATGTGGAGACTCTCTCTCCATTATATACAAGACTAGGCGAGCTCTCCTCTTGAGCCGACCTAGGAAAATATAATATTTGTTTATAATGTTTAGGTCGACTAGCCTTAAGACTTTATTCTTTTGAAAAGACCTTCCACCGCTACTCGAAACACTAACACTCCCTCTTAGCTAGGGAGGTATTCTCAAATATCTTCGTCATGGAGTCTCTCAACATGACATCCACAATTGCTACATCCAATTGTGGAAAAAAAACACAGCTCAGTCTCAAAGATGTGATATGTACAAGGGCTTTCATCTCATATTTCTTAGTCTCAAAGAAATATACACTACAAGGGCTTTCACCTCATATTTCTCTGTCTTAGAGAAATATACACTACAAGGGCTTTCACCTCATATTTCTCCATCTCAAACAAATATACACTACAAGGGCTTTCACCTCATATTTCTCCGTCTCAAAGAAATATACACTACAACAGATCTTAATGATGTTGTGACTCCCTCTCAGTGAGGGCGTCATTTTCCACATCCTTTGAAGCCTCTATTGGTATGTCAGACTCCCTCTGAATGTCATTTCCACCTCCATAAATTATCCTTTAGATCTCAGAAGGTTTCCTCCTCTTCGAAGTAACTGGTCGTAATGACAATCTGTATAGGCTCTCTTGACAAATACCAATCACACAAGCTGAATTTATGCTGGAGTTCTTCGGCCATGCAAGAACCTTTCCTTCAGAGAAGGCAACCTTGTACCCTTTGTCCTTCAAGGCTGAAATGGAGACAAGGTTCCTTTTGATTCCAGGTAGAAACAATACATTACTCAATTGAAGAGGGATACTCGAGTCTAGCTGGAAGGAAGCGGCCCCAACTCCCTTTACAGCATAACTAGCATCATATCCAATTATAACCTATAAATTAGACTCTTTCTCTACTGAGTTTGTAAGATGCTCTCTGTAGCCTGTATTGTGATGTGAAGCACCACTATCTATCAACCAAGTATCACTGTCAGATTGTACATTACTTGAAAGAGGGGAGATGAATAGGAATCCTTCTAAATCAGCTTTAGAATGACTTGACTCCTTCTGAGATGTCTCTATGTCAATTTCTGCAGTAGAAACATGCTACGTTAACTTTAATTTATAGTCCCGGGCATAGTGTCCATACTTGTCACACCTGTAACACTGAATGTGGGAGAGATCCTTCTTTTTCGATTCTGGAACAAAATCTGATTTTGTCTCTATTCCTCTTGAAGGTGCCTCTTTTTCCTTCTCTTCCTTTGCCTCTTTCTCTAGTAGCATGTGCAAAAAGAACTTGATTTTCTTCATTATGGGAGTTTCGCCCATTTCCTCTTGCTGCCAATCTGGTTTCCTCTTGAATACAGTCAGCCCGAAGGCGATCAAACTTGGGCAACTTGGATCTCCCACTGATGCTCTAAATAAAAGGCTCCCAAGATTGGGGAAGACCATTTAGTGCCAACATAACAAGATCTTTGTCTGCAACTATATCCCCAATAGTGCTCAACTGATCTCTCAAATCAGAAATCTTCATAAAGAATGAAATGACTGAATCTTCTTTAGCCATTTTTACATGACGAAGTTGTTGTCTCAGAGAAAGGGCTCTGCTGGTATTGTTGATCTCATACAGTCCTTTTAGAGTATCAAACATTTCTTTAGTTGTCTTCATCTTGGAGATGATCGGTACTAGGTGATCCATCACGGAGTCTATCATGATCTTTCTAGCCTCCGTGCCATTTTTCTTCCACTGGATTTTCTCTGTGTCTTCAGATGCCTCGGGCATGTCATTTTCTACGAACTCTAGAAGATCATTCTCTTCTAAGGCAATGAGTACTCTAGGTTTCCAAGAGTTGAAGTTTGAAGCTCCATCAAGCCTATCTTCTACCTTGACATCGGTCACCATCTTCTTTTTCTGAGTAACTGCCCTAAAGAATTGTCTTCTACTCAAATTCGAAAGCAACTGTAATTATGTATAAAATACGGATGTTGGATCTGACCTAGATCCCTTCAAAGTCTTCAACAAAATTTGCTTACTAGACAAATGTGCTTTGAATTTCTACCCACATAAACTACACTCAGATCTGCAATTTGATATTGAATAAATACTTTCAAATCTGAACTTTATCTTCAATAGAAATCTGCATTAAGTCTGCTCAAGATATATGACTAATTGCTGCTTATAACTCTACTATTTTCTAACGTAGATTTGCTCCTCCAAATATCTGATTTTTACTCATAAGTCTGCTACGAATTCTGCTCTATATCTGCTCTTAGATCAGCACAAATTCACCTTCAAAGTTTGCTCATAGTCTGCAATAATTTATCTTCAAGCTCTGTGCTTAGGTCTGCAATAATTCTACTACGAATCACCTTTGGATCTGCTATCTTTGCTTCACAAAATCTCCTTAAATGCTGCACTTAAATCCTCTTCAAGTCTGCTCTTATCTCCCCTTTAGTTCTGCTCCTATGTATGCAATAATTCTCCTTCAATTTTGCTCAAAGATTCACTTTAGATCTGCATCTAAAGTCTACTTCAGATCTGCTAGGAATGGGAATGATATTCAATGAAAAAAAAAATGCTTAGTCAAATCTGATCGGATATTCCTGAACCTTGCTCCGATACCATGATAAGTTTTAGATCAGATATGCAAAGCAAAAAGAAACATAACACAGAATAGAAGACACAGCAATTTATCCTGGGAAAACCCTTCTACTCAAGGGAAAAACCCAGCAGCAAATTATTCACTTATAAATCAGAAACAATAGTGTAGAAGTAGCACTCAGAATCAGGCCTAGAAAGGTCGAATATAATACAATAGTCCAGCACTTGAAGATAGTGCGAAATTCTTAGTCACAAAGAATATCAACTCTTCTTCTTGAATGCGAATCTGCTCCTTGGGTGCGAATCTGCTCTTGAAGTGATAGGAAATCGAATTGAGATGGAATGAATGAATTGAATAATGTGGAGACTCCTCTCCATTATATACAAGACTAGGTGAGCTCTCCTCTTGAGCCGACCTAGGAAAATATAATATTTGTTTATAATGTTTAGGCCGACTAGCCTTAAGACTTTATTCTTTTGGAAATACCTCCCGCCGCTACTCAAAACACTAACAATAATAACAAGAAATATTCAAAATAAAAAGCAAGAAACAATGTCACCATCATTTCCTAGGATTGAGCCCTCCTCCCATTCTGTGAGGTGATTAAAACACTCTTTCTACTAACTCTTCAAGATTCAAACGAATTGCTATCTATTATTTCTGTTTTTGAAAAATGCATACATATTACTTCTTCACAATGTTACATTTTTTCTATATTGTTACTTTTTCTCCACACTCTGCATTATTCTTTTGCTGCACTATTACATCACTATTCTCTCCTCCATGTTAAATCATTGTTCTCCTCCTTTTTTCACTATTTCATATGCCACATTTTATAGACATTTTAGCAAACAACACACTCAAAATAGACAAGTTTGTTTGCCACAAAAATAGCTTTTTTAACCATCCCAACTTTATTAGTTGCAACAGAAAACAATACAAATTAGCTCATGGCATTTTGCACTATATGAGTAAAAACAAATCACCATTTGTTATACTTATAACAAAATAACTGATATCTGGCACAACAAATAATTACTTAAAAATTGGTTAACAGCTAGAATTATTTTGTTGGCAAGTGTATTCACGAGCTACAAGAGTCTATTCTCTCCACCTCCAATAACATGCTGCAAGAATTATTTTCCAAGGCTAGAATAACAATGCTTGTTAGTAAATACTAAATATAATCCAATAATTAATTTTCATATTTTACCTAAAAGCTATATTAAATATCATGTACTTTATTTAATCACAAGCAGCAAAAGGTGATAAGAAGATATGATATGGTATGACAATGGAGTATGAAGGTGGGAACTTTGGAATAGGAAAAAGACTAAGATATGGAATAAATTGGACATAAATGAAGCTCATCAACTTGGGGTGATGTTCTCCCCTAATTTTTGATGGTGACTATGCTTTTATTATTATAGGTTTATAGGGCTCTACTTTCCCCATTTTTGTAATAACAACTATGTAAATTTGCTATTTTTAACACAATGGGAGCGACACCCAAGGTCACAATTTACCTACCCAAAAAAAAAAAATTATTGCTTAGATTAATTGATGATTAGATGCATTCAACAACCCAAACAAATATTCATGAATAACAACTTCATTTGAAATTTAGAAAATCTCATCCCAACATTTCTAGTTCATCAAGTCTATTATATTAGAGTATAATACTAATTTTGAATAATCAATCTAACCAATGTTCCTTTGCATTGGCAAGTTGGTAATAGAAAGCAAATGCAATGTGATTGTGTGCATGATGTATAGTTAGTTGTGACATTCATCCATGTGGTAACATAGCTCTTTTGTTCAACATCACCTTTGGACACAATATCTAATTTGGCAACACCCCTTACTACCTTAGCATTCATGTCCTCTTCAATGTGGCACAGAGGTCCCTATGACTCAAGGGGTTCTCCCAAAAAAATCAAGAAACTCCTTGGTTGCAAAAAAAGCCTAGTTAAAACAATAGAAGCCCCCATAAATAATTCAATGAAATATCTTATTTTATCGAATTAAGGTATAGGGATTGGAATTGTATGTTTAACTATTTCACCATCAACTTTGGTCACCGATGACTTTTAAGGAAAGAAATCAATGCAAACAAGAATTATGTCCCAATATGTTCTCTATGTTTAAGGTCAATGTCGAGTATTGGTTCATTGCATAGGAAATGTGTACTGAGCTTAAGCATAAAAAACACAAGATGTGTCACATACATATTTGGATTGCAACACTTCATCAACTAAGTGACAATCACAACTATAACAAAGATCTGATCAAGCAAACACAAGTATTTTGACATTTGACTCCCACTACTCAATAGTCTATTGTTTCATTACTGTCATACCAAGTAGCACTTAAGGCTTGCAATACATTCTATCATAATACACATATTTTAAACAAGCCACATTCAAACAATGAACTTTAATTGATTATATGCTCTCCTTAGGTCCATCTTGATTGGGCTTTTTCTAAGTAGCCAAGTTTGCCTCCTGCCAGGCCGGATCCGGGTTCAGTTCACACCTGAAAGTTGTCCCTCTTCCGTACAAACAAATATCTATTGGTTGCTTGATCTTGAGCAATTATGAGGCATGTTTGAATCTTCTATCACGAAATAAGTTAGCATGCATGTCCTCCATTACCATACTTCTTTCTGTCCAAACAACTTGCCCCTTGAAAGAAGTCCTCTTTCCTATGATTACTCTTGGCAATGGATTAGAGACCATTCCAAGCACCACTTCTTCAGATGTAAACTTAATCTTTCTAGATTGATTATTCTAAAACCGGTCGCCCATGGAATGCAACCCTTGTATACACATAACCATGCCAATTTTCATCACATAGAATTTACCACATAACTTATGCCTTCCCATGGCTAAATTAAATTGTCTACTCATCCTAGTGCCTAGCATGATGAATTTATAAGCAGCAATGATGTTAAACTCAATAAAAAGTTCAACCTTCATATGTTTCTCAGAATCTTCCGTTTGTAACTGTTTTCTTAAAGCATCTAGTGATGCTTTTGGATCACTTTTCATGTATCTCAGCTCACTACTTGGGTTCCAACTCTTATGGGAAGATGCGTTTGAACGCTTTCATCTTTTTCAGTAATACTTCCCATGATGATAACAAATTGGACCTAATACAACATGAAGCAACTAATCTCAGTTATTATCACAAGTGGCAGAATTGGAACTAGAAGATGCCTCAAGATCCTTCACAAAAAGTGACTTATCCAGAGTTTGAGAATTATTTCTATTTTCCTGAAGCTCCCTCTCATCAACTACTTGATTTCCTAATCTGATTTCATAGAATTGTTCAGAGTGTTGGTCTTCCTATGTTGAAGTTCCTATTGAAACAACACCTTCACCTTAATGACTCTAAAAGATTTTCCTTACTTTCATTTAGACAATTATCCTACAAATCCCTCCGAGGTTTGCTTCATTTCAAACTCATTCAACTCCAATTTTTCTTTCTCCTCATGTTCTACCATCCCAATTTCTGATTTAATGGCCTTTCCTTCTTCAAGTTGATTGTGCTTAAATACATTCATCACAATTTGAGGTTCCATCATCTACTTTTCTAGCTCTTTACCAGCTTTTCCTGATTCTTCATCTAAATTCATTTCAATTTTTCCTTGGAATTTGTAGCTTAACTCCCAAGGTTCTTTGCATGAGAAGCAGAGCTTCTTCCTTCTCAGCTCATTTCAAGTTTCTTCCATCATCTTCTTTGTAGCAGCTGGAGGTGTGGTCTTTTGAGAAGGTGCAAGATGTCTCTCCTTGTGTTTCTAACAAGAATGAAGTTCCTTGCAATGAAAATTGTTTTGGGGTGGTAATTGCTTTAGTGCTATAGCTCCTTCAACAGCCTCTTGAGGCTATGGGTTTAACTATTTTTCTTGTGAAAGTTTTTCTTCTTTCCTATGCTCAATGATCTCTTCCTTAGTGGCCTTTGATTTTCCTCTTCCTTTCTCAACTCTCAGTTGTTTACACAAATTTCCTTTTTTCTGACACCCTTAAGAACCCTTCAAAATGCAATGCAGATTTGAATTCATACATGTGTTTCTAATAATCTTTTGATACTCTATCAAAATCTTCTTCCCACAAAATCTGGCTCTTTACCATTGAAATTTCTTCTTTCTTCCAGTAGAATGGACTTTTTCTTGCCATCACAACATACTTTTCAAAGGTTAAGGTTGCCCTCACAAATTCCAATTGATTCTGATATTTCTCCATTAACTTGGCCACTTCTTCAAACCTATTCATTATGTCTTGGCTCCTCTATATTTCATCTTGACTATGCTATATTTGTATCCCTACATCAATAAAATGAATTGCATTGTTTCCCCTTGTTAGGAAACTCCAAAATTATCCCATGATTCACATGCTAGGAGGAAAACCAGCTTTGATACCATTATAATAAACCAGACAAAATATTAGGGCAGGCAATTGATATTTAGGGCAAATGCTCCTTATACTTTCCTACAAATATTATCCTAATCAAAATTTAATACTTTAATCAGTTCTAATAAGAAGCCCTAATTTCTATCCCACAATTTATACATTAACCCTACAACAACCCTAACAATTAACTTAAGAAGATACATTTCGAGTTTAAGGATTTGAGTCTAGATCTGGCCCAACGTAGAAGATCCCTTCCAATTTACACAAAACATTCATAACCCAGATTGCAAACCCAAAGAATTTCCTTTACCATCACACCAATAACAGTAAACCCAATCTATTAAACCCAGAAAATCACCTTTCCATTTGAACATTAACATAACAACCCAACATAGAGATTTTAGCATTATATAATTCAGCCAAATCTAACACAAACCCAAATCCGAAAACACGATTTAGGCATTAACACAAATTATCTCGCATACAAATTAGGCCCATGATGATACAAATAGGTTGCAAAGTATTTTGTACCCTAAACCTATTACAATCCTAACTAGAAATACACTGCACAAACCCTAAATCAAACAAGTAACAAATGCATTACAATGCTCTACGATTCAACAAAATAGCAAGGATTGTATTACATTCAAATACATTGCCATAATGACAAAGATAACAATGGAAATATAGTCAAAAGACAAATCAACTACAATGAGTACAATAGCAAAGATAATCGACTTGGACCCACAACACACTATGGATTATATGATTCGTGTAGCTGAAGGCTGTGACTTGGAGAGCTTGCTCACAACCACTAGTTAAATCGTGCTATCAAGCAAAGGGGTTCATTCTCTACTATGCAAAACCAAAGGGTTTCCATCCTTTGGTCTCCAACAAATCTGAGGGTTCTCATCCTCAAAATTTGGCCACTCGAACAAGAATGCTTAAAAGTTAAAACAAGTTTTGGTTAGGGTTTGTGAATAGAATAATACATAATAATCTACATAATCAAAATCTACCAATATATTTCTACAATGAACGCCTTCATTCTTCTAGAACCTCAAAGATCGACAACCAATAATAAATCTTGCCCAAAATGACCCAAAATGACTGGTTGAGATCAAACATGAGAACCAATGGAAATTGGGATACAACCACTGCATTAAATGAGAGCTTGGTCATCATTAGCCTCCAATGCCAAGTATACAAGTGAATCTACACCCTTTTTAGTTAAATAATGTTTCTAAGTGGGAGATATCCTTTCTAGAGTCATTGCGGCCACAAAATTGGCATTAATGGCTTCGTTGATCATGCAAGGGGTAGGTAGGAATGACAATGCTAAAAAGGCAAGAATGTTAAAGTTCAAGGGTCAAGCATACCACATTACCCTTACCATTGTTGAGGGATCAAAGTTCAAGTAGGAGGTATATCGGGATGGTAAATGTTGCAAGGTGTGTGCCCTTGGTCTCCTTGTGTTGTGCAGCACAGAGCTCGGGTTCGTGACATGGCTTAACTGCCTCCTGTGGATTCATTAACTCTGGCGGTTGTATCAGGCATTAACAAGTTGATCTTTTGGTGCAACGGCAACCGTCTATGAAACAATTGGTATCAGAGCCTAGGTCACGGGTTCAAACCCCTCATTTGCACTAGGGGTGGATTGTTGCAAGGTGTGCGCCCTTGGTCTCCTTGTGTTGTGCAGCGCAGCACTTGGGTTCATGGCATGGCTTAACCGCCTCTCATGGATTCATTAACTCTAGCATTTGTATCGGGCATTAACAAGTCAATCTTTTGGTGCAATGACAACCATCCATGCAACAATAGAGTCTTGTCATTCCAATAGGAATAAGGAAATGGCAGAGTTTTGAAACGAGGCATACCAGAATGGGTAACCCCGACGCTCTAACAACCTGTGTACATTTAGGGAATTTGACATACCTCCATACTTGGAACTTTTGGGGACCTTAGATAGGTAAATGGGGAATGAAAAGGAAGTACGCATAGGTAAACCCTAACCAAGGTAGACAATGGAAGTAGGAATTCAGCCTTTGGTTCACAAACACAATTCAATTGAAAAGGGTACATTACATTAAAAGACTTTAAACAAACAACAAGAAAAAAGTTGTCAATCCTAGTATAGAAACAAGTATGGATTTGGGGCCTCATGTATGAATACAAGTTTGTATATATATTTACTAATTATATTATTAAAATTATTAATTATATCAAAATTTATTAATTAAGAAAAGTATTTAAATTTACAATTGAAATGTCATTAAATTAATTTTTAAGAAAACCATCTATTCTTGCAAATAAAGTTTGTCACCAAGAAAGCTTTTCTGGGGAGCGAGGGTTTCAAGTGTGGGAGTTTTGTCGTAGGCGGCGAGCAAGAAGGCAGTTTTCACGAGGCTGTGGAGGAGGGCTCAACCCTCCTCCACACAAGCTCTTTGTCTTGGTACGAGCCTTCTCCTTCCCTTCAATCTTTGTTCCTTGCTTTCGTGTGTGAATTCCTATTGTGGCTGAAGTGGGGTTTTCGATTGATTCTCTGGTTTTGTTCGTACGTATGTAATCTTGGGGTGTTTAGGTTATGATGGTAGGGGGTACAGATCCCCCGAGCGATACAACTAATGGGTCGGGTGCTGGTAATATTGATCAAAGGCATGTGAAATCATTTAGAGATATAGTGGCTAATGAAGGTGGCACTCTCTCACCTAGTGCTAACTTCGTGGTGCAAATCTGCAAAGAAGCCGAGGATGGGGGATGCAAACAGCAAGCTACAGGCTCTTCAGCCTCCCCTAAAACTGATATTCTCGTTCCAAATCCTGGGTTAGCTAGTGCCATAAGTGAAGAGGATAATAGGTTAAAAAATGTGGCTATTTTTCTTGCACCGTGGACGTTACTAAGGTGCCGACAAGACGATACATGCATGAATGGTTTAAACATGTTTGGGGGCAAAAACTAGGCATTCATTTTTCCTATTGTAGGATGGTTCAAAAAGGGTTAATTGTCATTTTTCTAAAAAACCATACAATGCAAGAAGCAATGGTTAAGAAACAGTTTTGGAGTGTCGGAAAGGTAGTCTTTCGCGCTCTGGCTTGGACCCCGGAGGCTTTAAACGAGGAGGTTTTGGCACTTACGAGCCCTAGGTGGTTTGTTGTAAAACATGTGCCTCCAAGGGTTTGGAAATTTATTTCATTATTACTTGAGCCTTATGGCTCTGTAATTCGGATTGAGGATACTAAATCCTCTCTACCCCACACTAATGTTAGGGCCCTAGTGTCTTTGTTTCCAAGGGTTGACCTACCGGAATGGCTGGAAGTTAAATTGAATAATGGTCCTTTCAAATGTGGAATTGAAATATTGGGGGGCATGAACACCTGTTACCTATGTAAAAATGAGGGCCATCTGAGAAGAAACTGCCCAATTCTTACAAGGAAAAATGGTGATATTAAAAACAATGGTGGTCCCGTAGAGGATCTGTCGAATAATGTAAACTAGGAGAAAGGGATCTCTGGAAAGTCTGACATTAACAAGGAGAACAATAAGAGTGGAAACCTAAACCAAGTCAATAAGCCGAGAAGGCAAAATGGAAACTCTAATCCTTCCAGAGAGTCATCTCCTCATGAGGCCCTCTCGGCTTCTAAAAATGGGGGGGGTGAGAACCCATCCCATGATTTTGCCAATTAGCTAAATAGGTTGCTTGAGGGATTGAAAAGTGCACAAGCCTTTGCTAAATTTGGAACCCCCAATAAAACAAATCATAAAGATGAGAATATAACTAACCAACATCTCTCCAAAGAGGTTGGTGAAAAAGAAAACGTGAGCAAAAGGAATGCCCAAGAAATTGTGTTGGCATTACAATTTGCACCTCTAGAGTGCGTATTGGCAACGGACACCTATGCACAATGCGTAATGACTGCTCTTCAAATTAGGAGAGGAAGCTCCCTCTTTTGCTGATATGCGTGAAAAAGTAAATGTTCTAAATCCTATCTTTTTGACTCAATTGGAAGAGGCACAAGGTTAAGAAAACCAATACATTGCAACTAAGGTTTTTCTTTGGTTTTTCAAATCATAACTACAACTAAACTAATGCTTAAACTATCCTATTTCCTCAAGAGAAACAGAGCATGAAGACTTAGGAGCAGGGAATATTTGACGATAAACTTTATATCAGGATTCCCAAGGAGAAGGAACCCCTATTCGAGGTATAGATTGATATGAAGGTTATTGGTAACAATATCAACATAAACTTTATTACTAAATTCCCAAGGAGGAGGAACCCCTATCCGAGGTGTAGATATGCACCAAGCTTATTGGAAACAACACTTGAACGACAAACTTTATTTCTAAATTCCCAAGGAGGAGGAACACCTATCCGAGGTGTAGATATGAAAAAAAGCTTATTAGAAACAACATCAAACGATAATCTCTATTTCTAAATTCCTCAGGAGGAGGAACCCCTATCCGAGGTGTAGATATGAAACAAGATTATTAGTTACAAATAAATCTGGGATAGCAAATTGCATGAAGGACCTATCACACAAATGAACGATCAAACCAGCTTTATATTAACAAAGTGAACCAATACAACAATATTGCACGGCAAGGTGGGCACAACAATTTGTTATTGCAGCAAAAGTTCAAGTACAAATGAGCAAGGGTGCTCTTATTTATAGAAGTTCGAAGGAGTAGGGAACCCTAAAATCTCCTCAAGTTTACAATCAATCTTGCAAGCATGCAAGATTTTATTCTCTAAGTCTAACTATATGCAACTTAACAGTTAACTAGAAAACTACCTCAATTAATTGAACTAATACAATATAAATGGACATTTGTAACATGCAAGTCCTTATTGAAATGAAAGTCAACTAATAACTAACATAAATTAACTAGATCCTAAATGAAGTCCAGCCTCCATAAAAGATATCCTCAAGATAGACATGCAATGATATGTGGAACAACATGTTTAACTTGGAAAGAAGCATCAAGTTAATTGTTGTGTTTATTGTATATCTTGAAAAACTATAGGATCTACCTACCTGTCTACTCCAAGCCATCATGGGCTATCATCTCCTCCATGAATTCACTAACTATCTCATCTTCTAGCACTCTGACGCTATCCACGATGATAAACTGTCTGCTCAACTCCTTCTCTTCATCCTTGATCATCTTCTGACGCTCTTTGATAACTTGTCGAACTTCGTTGACATCATCGAGAAGTGATTCAACTTGGACACCATAGGATCACCATCAAGACCATCACGAACCAGATTCTGGAACTTAGTTCACACAACCTCAAGCTCAACATAGGTGCCATTCTCATGAAGATAACGGCATGAGATTTGAGTGACAAATCCGCTCACAAGTTGGATGGCAGCAGCAACATCTTCTTTGATCGCAGCCAACTTTGTAGAGATTCTCTCATATGTTTCCACTTTGAAGAGATGTTCTCTCCAAGCGAAAATCTTTCTTTTATCTTCATCTGCTACAACGGCTTCATATGCAACTGCCAACTAAGAAATGACAATCAAATCCTTCGGTTTTCCCTCTACCATAGTCAACTCAAGCCACTGGATTTCCTAACAAAGATCATGTGCATCATACCTTAACTGATACAACTTTGTGAGAAGGTATCTGCCTGCAATAATGAAATCCTCGATCCAATTCTCCAAGAGCTTTCCACAATTGACTAACCGACCAAGCTTCTATTGATCTACAAGTGTCTCTCGAAGCTGTGGGAGCCTAGGTGCCTTGCTTGCGGTTCCATGAAGAAGATCCAAGATGTACTGTCAGAGCTGCTTGTTCTCAGCCTTGAGGGCTACTTTGTCTTCTCCGTCCTCCATGACACGCTCTTCAAGATTACTTGCAGCAACCTTGAAAAGGCTCACGTCCACGTGCCAAGTGCTCCCACCAAGATTAGCTTTGATGAAGGTGAAATCACCAACTTCAACTTCATCTAGACTCTTGCCCTCTGGTGGTGTAGCAACTTCAACGACGATCTCTACTTCAGGAGTCTTCTCAATATGCACCTACTTCTTAATCTTCTTGTTTGACTTATCCTAATAGGGACTCCCAAACTTAGAGAGATCAAGCTAATATGAAGGCTTTTGCCTCCTTCCCAAAGTCCTCTCAAGCCAACATCAGTGATCAATGTTAACCTCTCGAGGAGAAACTGTTGCTGCTATGTCAACCACTGGTGGATCAACTAATACTGAGGTTTCATGAACCGGCGATTCTGGCTCTGAATCAATATCAATGGGAGGTGACTATGTAGAAGATGGCAGACCAGGAGATGAAGAACCGGCCTTAGCTTGCACCACTAGCTCCACTGGAACTTCTGGCGCCTTCTTTGATTGATTTGTGCTCCTTCCCTTCGTTTTTCCACTAACCTTGACACCTTCAGGAAGTTTCATGATAACCTTAACTTGAGGTCTCGACCTTGATGTAGAAGGCAATGAAGAAAACACCTCTAGCAGCTTTGTAACCGAAACTGCCTTTTGCCTCCTTTTGCTGTCCAAGAAGTACATGCTCGTTTTGATTACTCCTCTCGATAGGTCTTCAACTGAAGTACTCTCTCTGGCATACCAATCCGGTTGTCGAAGTGACTGGCGAGCAACTTGGTCCTTGACGAATGTGCTAAGTAACACCTCTCTGTCATCATCTGACAAACCCTCAACATCTTCTAATAGAAAATCAGCAAGCTGAGGCAGAGTGAGTCTGCAGTAATGGCGTCGATGCACTTCAAATTCATCTTCGTAGTTGACCCAAAAGTCCTCAAGTGCTGGCCTGTGTGAGTGACTTTTCTCCAACCGAGCTGCATAATGACCCAAAGGATCATCGGAGCACTTCTCAATGAGGTACTTGAGATGGAGTTTTGACAACTCGTTGGTCATCTGCTTGCAATCGGCTATTGTCTTGCACTTGTATATGCCTAGTCCCAAAGGAAACGTGAATGCTTGCTTGTGTCGATTGCGAAGAAAAGTATGAACCTTGTGAGCCTGTCTCAAGAACTCCATGAATAGGACCTTGTCTGAAGGATATCTCGGTGGCATCAAAGGTTCTCCGGTGTAACCATACACTCAAATATATGTGAAAGTGGGAAACTAGATAAACCAATCTGCCCAACTCTCCATTGCTGATTTTGCCTCCACCAAAATTCTGATGTGCATCTCATTATCTAGGTCTCTGACTGTCTTCATTAGGAAGTGATCATTCACCTGTTTGAAATCCTATTTAGCCTTTGAGAACTCCAACTGTGGGAAGTATTCGTACACATGTTGAACGCCAAGAGTTCCATTAATCTTCAAAGTTCTAAAATTGCCTTGGAATGCAATTAAGTAGACCAGATAAGAAACCATGTGAAACTCGTGGATTTTAAGGAATTATGTGATTTGTTGGTGAAGACACTCACTTATCAACATAGCCCAATCAAAGTGTTCCTTATTATGAATAATCCAATTGATGACATAGAACATCTACGGTCGGAAAACATGAGCTTCCTCTTGACTTGTAACCCGGTTGAGCAAAGTAATCAAGATAGCAATCTCGTCCTTGAACTCTCCACACCCAACCTTCTTTGGCATGTTGGTTTTCTGTTCTTTTAACCACCTCTAAGCAACCTTTCTCTGAGACCTTTCGTTGTCTTCCTACCATATCTTGTCACATCCTCTATGCTTACGAGGAAATTATCCGTACGAGATGGAATGGCAAAGCACTTCTCGACATCTCTCGGCTTTAGGCTGCAAATGACTCTCCCATCTACTGATCGGATTTGTCTTGTGGATGAGTCATAATGCTTAATGCAAGCAATGACGAACTCAAGATCAACCACCGTGATGGGAATAGATGCCGCTGCTAGCAATCCAGAATGCTCAAGATTCTTGACTGTCAAGTTGTCAGTGCCTTCCAACGTACTCAATTTGACCACTGGATAAACATGACCCAAGTCTGTGTCAGAGGTTTTCAAAAAGTCGCAAACTAAGACCAACTTGACCTTGTATTCTATTGGGCTGAATTGCATTTTGAAAATCTGGAATTTTGATTGTAAAGTCGGATATGTTTGGGAAAACTTCAGAAAAAAACTAAAAATGGCTCTGGATGAGGCTAAAAATAGCCAATCAAGGGAAAAAATTTAGGAATTTTCTAAAACATGGGTTTTGTAGATAATTAAATTCTAAGCCAACCCAATTTGTCAAAAACTCGAAAAAATGAGTTTTACTAATGCATGCAAAGGTTTTTTCAGTTGAGAGCTACAGTGGCCATAGGGGGTTCTCGGGAAAAGAAATCGCGAGAAACAATGGCACATGGGTATTGTAGGCGTTGATGAGCTGAGTAGACTCAAAATCTTCGTTTTCCAAAAATTTGTTTTAGGCCCACATGCAAAAGAATTTTCGAGAAAAAGCACAATGCTTCAAAAATGGAAGCAACGGGGCAATTTTCTCGAAAAATTCTAGAACATGGGTTTTGCTGCTGATGCTATGCTGAATGAACCCAAATGACCAAATTCTGAAAATAATGCTATTTACTTTGACATGCGAGAGAAAACGTGAGACAAGGATAGAAGAATTGTAGAGATAGAAAATAGAAGTTATTATTTTGCCTCTGAAAAAGACGCCTATGCCTTGAATTCGATTTGATGAAGTCTGCATGCACTCGAACAATGAAGTCTAGAAAATATTTCCTTTGAACAATCTGGACTTGGCACTGCGAAGAACACTAAAAAATATCACTCGTAGCGCCTTTAGATTTTTGCTTGCTCGAGAAAATGTGTTTGCTTCCACCTGTGATGAGAATAATGGACACCTAAATGCTTTAATAAAAAAAAAAATTATGAGTTAAGGCGTCACACTTGCATGCAAATCCCTAAAAATGGACACCAAAATGCTATTGGACCTCCATATCAGTTAACTAAATGAAAAATAAGCCCTAAATTAGTTGCCACCTTCATGCACTTCAATTATCTTCACATGCACGCAAAAATTAAGTCTTGTTGAAGTCGACTTGGAAGCAAAACTGGAGTTTTGATATTATTTTAAGTTGAGTTCGAAAACTCCATCTTTATGGGGCGGCCCACTCACTTGAGTTCAAAAAGTCAAACTTTGACTTTAGGCGCCTTTACTCCAAACTTAGAAATTTTCTTGAAAATTTCATTTGAAAACATCACTGAAGGCTATGTTTGATCACTGATTCTAATTGACTGATGTATCCAGAAGACTGGCTAACAATTTCATTGAAGAGCACGATCAAAACTGACAAGAAACTCCTTGAGGCTGTGCACCTTAATTTTGACTTCTGAGGTTTCAAAATTAGGGCGCCTATGGCTAGCAGGTGCGCTTTCTGCTTCAAACTTAGTCAATTTTCGTGCATTTTCATCATTTTGAAGGTGATTTTGACCTTACTTCATCTTACGTTCTCCGACAACTGGCAAAACTTCAAAACTAGCTGATAGGCTCACTATGGAGCTGGTTCAATTATACGCATGGTCTCTTGGAGAGCACTTTTCCTAAAAACATCATCTGCTAGGTAAAAAACATGGGCACCCCTAGCCTCCAGGGGCGTTTTTCTCCCAGAGTTGGCCATTTTTCAAAATGGTTGAATCTCCACTTAATCCCCGGCTACAGGCTACTGACAAGTCTTTTGACCCGACTGAGATATGCAACGGAAAGCTGGAAGCGTTACAAACAGGATGAGTATCTAAGATAACCCAAAAGACTGCATTTAAGGCTCAAAAAACTTGGGCGCCCTTGGAGGACTGCATTTAAGGCTCAATAAACTTGGTCGCCCCTGGCCTCCAGGGGCGCTTTTGCTCTTTTCTAACATTTTTTACCATGATAAAACCTCATGTTTGACTGCTGATTCCGACAGTTCAGCAACTCAGATTAACCCGCTGACAAATTTGTTGTGAAGCCAAACCAAGTATGAGACAAACATCCTGGGTATCATTTGATCAAAAACCTTCATCTCGTACCTCAAAGAGTTGGGCGCCCCTGGCTAACAAGGGCGCTTTCTGCTCCAGTGTTAGTCAAATTTTCATTTCCCTCGTTTCTCGTTCAATCTCCAATTTCAGGTGCTAGATAGATCTTTCATATTGGCTGGTAGGCTCATTGCAAAGCTGACAATATTCCGGAGAAGTCTTCTTGGAAGTGACAAACCTCAAAAAGGTAATCTGGGCCTCTGAAATCTAAGGGGCCCCTGACTAGCAGATGCTCCTTTCATCCCAGACTTCAGAAAAATTTACAGCATTTTCACCTCAACAAAAATCCCCTCCAAGACGAAGCGTCATTTTGGACATAACTCGCCATAGAATCTTCACTGGAGCATTTTAAGCTTAGATTTCGACACCTGGCACCTAGACATTTGCCATTGATGACCTCGAAAGTCCTAACTTTTCTCTCGAAAAAGTGAAATAGACCCACCAACCTTAAACTGGATTTTTCTTGATTTTGTAATATGGTGTGCACATTATTCCAAGATGCAACTGCACAAGTGGACATAAATGGGGCATTACGAAGGAATTCAAATTGGAAAGGTCCATTAGACAAGGATGCCCTCTGGCTCCAGCTCTATTTGTTATAGCATCTGATGCTCTCCATTACCTCCTGAGGGACAATAGCAATGTACCAAAAGTGCAAGGTATCTCTCTTCCTAATCAAGAGGAACTCCTAAATATTCAGCTTGCAAATTTTTGTACCCAAAATGAAATTTTTGGCATTCTGCTTAAATTGAGCTAAACAATGTAAAAATGCCATCAAAAGTATGTTTTAGGTCAAACCAAACATGGAGTCTTTGTGGGTTTATGTCAAGGAACCTATGGTTAAAATTCTGAAAATCTGAAAATTAGGGTTTTACGCCCCTATTTTTAAGGGTTAGGAAACCCTTAAAAATAGGACCTTCTCAGAAATGATTGAAAATAATTCTGATAGGGTTAATTGCCTTCACGATCACACTGATCAAGTCAGAATCATCAAAAGATATGTTTTACTCTGGTGGGTCTATTTCTATTTTTTCAGGAACAAAGTTAGGAGCTCTGCAACCATTAATGGCAGATTGGCCAGTACCAAGTGCTGAAAGTTAAGCTTCAAGAACTCCAACGAAGAAGCTATGGCAGAAAAGGATGAAAATGATGTCGTTCAACGAAGGAGATTCTCAAAACGAAAAAGGCCAAAATTTGGCTGTCTGGAAGGTGCACGTTTTGTCTACCAAGGCAAAACACAGCCTAAAGGTGAAAAAGGCGCCCCTCTTGAAGAAAGGCGCCCTTAAATCTCAGAGGGGTAATATAATCATTTGGCATCCTCAACTAAGTCATCCTCTTCACTTTCATGTTGGCTCGACAACGAAACAATCAGCAAAATCATCTGATTCAAGGATCATTGACCAACCCGCGTGCCTTTTGTGACAAATGACCACAAGAATAAAGTTGCCCCAACGGTCACTCTATTCTCTCTTGATCAAAGTGTCCCACATGCTAAGATTGCTTGAAAGTTCATGTGTTCGACTCCAAGGTTCCTTTTATCGCGAATAGACTCAGTTGGTTGATGTGTTTTGCTGGTTATTTCAAGGGGACTTACGTAGTTGTTCAACTCTTGTGAAGCAATTAGGACATGAATGATTTGGCAATATGTTCTGGTATCTAGACTGACTCGGAAAATGCAGAATTTAAAGGGGATAGGGATAGGGATTCTACAAATCTACTTCTAAAGGGGTGGAGGACGAGGATCGACTTAAACAATCTTCAAACCAAACTTTGCTTTGTCTCCTTTCGAACAACTCCGACAAAGTTGGTGCAATCTTCAAAGGATGAGAAAATGTTCAAACTATGACACAACACGTTCATACCGTCAACACGACGCATACAAACACATGAACCATAATCGAAGTTAAGTGCTGATACTCCAGTTGACCACGCAAGGCGAACTTACCATCAGCAAGTCCGCTAGTGGTATGGACGAGAAGACTTGCTCAAATCACAACGCCACACTCCACAGCTAACAACTACTTGCATGAAATAAAATCTATTTTACTCTATCTACCTTGAATTGGAAAGACGAACAAGCCTTGCTAGCTACTCACAATAGAAGATAGAACCACCAAACAATGATAAATCTTTATATTATGAGAGTGTTCACAACAACTTCTTACAAAGTCCTCAATGGGAAAACTTCCTTTCCTCCTCAATCTAAACTAACTTCTAAGCTCTACTCTCTAACTTCTATCTCCAATACTCTCTAGCTCTGATCTATCTCTGATTCTAATTCTAATTCTTTACAAATGAGGGGGGATGCCCCTTTTATAACAAGTCCAATTCAGTGAATGGTTCAGATCAAATTACAATGAAGGGCTCAGATCGAGCCACCTATGCCCTGATTAGGGTTTCTGCCCTAAAAACCGCCACAGAGAGGAGTGGGCAATGAATGCACAGAATATTCTCCACTCCCCTGCAGGAATCATAATGACCAATTAATGCCCACTACCATCATCAAGAAGATCCTCATCAAGCAGCGCGTTCCCACTGGCCTTCTCCCGGATAGCAAACTCGATCAACCGGGCCAATACTGCTTCAACCTCCTGTGTAGAGATCGGTGGAATATGGTTGAGCTGGAACTCCAAGACTGCTACCGTCTGTCTGTATCTGATGCAAGATTTCTTCCATGTCACTAAGGCGTCCTGGGTATGCTGAATTATACTAGAGAACGTGGAGACATTCTCAAAGTCATCCAGGACAAGTGACTTCGCAGCTGAGAAGAATGGAGGCAGTCTACCCTTCAAACCATCAGCAGTTATCTCCTCTGGGACCAACTTTCTAGCAAATATGGCTTCTAATGTATTGAGGACTCCCCCCAAGATGTTGCCCATTGCCTTCTTCACTTTAGCTGAATCTGCCCTTGCTGCGTCGTGAAATCCACGGCCTGTGACCACCGAGGAGTACCAACTGGTGAAATCGTACCTATCACCTCTCTGAATTACACCTCCATCCACTAAGGTTTCTAGAGGTACATGCATCAAAGCCCCCAAACGAAGTACAGTCTTCGTTTGATAGATGCGAGTATCACCCCAGGCCTGATCTACTATATCCATTCGTGCCAAAATATTTGAGGCCTGTCGATAAGCATCGGCAAGGTCCTCCATGAATTTTCTTGTCTCAGTATGAACACGGCTAACCCACTTGTCTGCCTCCGTTTCCATTTTCTTTAAATCCTCTAAGGCAACAATTGACTCATTCGGAAGCTCTGATGGACGTTCTACTGCCGGGTCTGCTGGTTCACCTGGACGTGCTAGATTCTGCATATATCCTATCAAGGTTTTGTGCTCCTTCTTCAATTTCTTATACTTCCCCTCCGTGCGGAGCAACTGATCCTTCAATACCTGATAGGAGTTATCGAACTCCTCGATAACTTGGGCTCCCGTAGGACGACCCAACTCTACTGTGGTGATCACATAATTTTCAGGCCTCTCCTCGATTCGATCACAATCTTCCCTCGGAATAGCCACCTGAAGCGTGCGGGAACCTGACTCGTCGGTCGAGATCTTTGAAAACTTTCGGGCCCTTTTCTTCTCTGGTGGCGCGCTGATCCTCCTGAGGAACTCTTCCATCTCAATGGCCGGATCCGTGTCATCCTTGGGTTCTCTCCTCATTCTGTCGGAAAGCCAATCAGGCACTGTCTGCTGTGGATTACAAATGACAAGGGGCTGTTCTTCTGTTGCCTCCATCTCGTGCACTTCCTCTCTTCTTGCACTGGTCTGCTCAGGCTCATCCT